>ML994663.1:494887-772812 GCA_010093925.1 Zopfia rhizophila CBS 207.26 | reverse complement strand
ATACTTTATTTTTCTTTTTAATTTTTAATTTTTTTTTTATTTTACTTATTTTTTTTACTTTACTTTTTTTTTTTTTACTTTACTTTTTCTTATCTCTTTTCTTTTTCCTTTTTTTTCTTTTTTTTTTTTTTTTTCCTTTTTTCCTTTTTTTATCTCTTTCTTTTTTCTTCTTTTTTCTTTTTCTTTTTTTTTTCTTTTTTTTTTTTTTTTTTTTCTTTTTTTTTTTTACTCTTATTTTACTTTTTTCTTCTTATTTTTATTTTATTTCTATCTTTAATTTTATTTTTATTGTTTTTACTTTTATTTTTTACTTTATTTTTATTTTTTTTTTTTACTACTTTTAACTTTTTTATTACTTTTATTTTTTTTATTATTTTTTAACTTTTACTACTATTTTTCCTATTACTTTTATTTTTATTTTTATTTCTATTTTTACTTTTACTTTTATTCTTATCTCTATTTTTTACTTTTATTTTTTATCTTTATTTTTATTTTTATTTTTTTTTTACTTTTATTTTTATTTTTATCTTTATTTTTATTTCTACTTTTACTTTTTTTTTTACTCTTAACTTTTCTTTTTTTATTACTTTTACTTTTTTTTTTTTTTACTTTCTTCTTTTTTTTTCTACTTTTTTTTTTTTTTTTTACTTTTTTTTTTTATCTTTACTTTCTTATTTTTCTTATTTCTACTTTTTTTCTTCTTTTTCTTAACTTTTAAGTACTTTGATTTTTTAAATAATAAATATTTTCTTTTTTTTTTAATTTAATTTTATACTACTTATTTCTTCTAATTTATATATTATAAAAAGAATATTAATTTTAAAATATTTAATATAAATATTGTAAAACCTACTAATATAAATTAAATTAAATTTTACTATTATTATTATTTACTATATTTGTACTTTTTAATTTTTCTTAGCCTATTTTTTTATAATATTAATTTAATTTATTTACTTATATTATTATTTTTTACTATAATATTAAAACTTTTGTTACGGATATACTTTAGAGTATAGTATAAAGAGATAACTCTATACATAATTATATAATAGTATAGTATTATTTAATTACTATTAGTTAATAGATAAAGGAATATACCTGCTTACTTTTATAACTAGAATATATTATTTAATTAATACTTTATTTAATCTTAAGACTTAAGAGTCTTATGTCTTACTTTTATAATAATTTCTTTTTTATAAAATTTTTATTTTTTTTTAATTTCTATTTAATTTTCTCTCTACTCGTTGTTTTTTATTTTTTTATTTTTTTTATTATTTATCTTTTCATCTCTTTTTTACTTTGTTTATTTAATTATTTTATTATAAAGTTTTCTTATTACTAACCTCTTCTTATTTTTTTATATTTTAATAAAAAATTTTTATAATTCTTATCTTTTCTTTTTTCCCCTTATTTTTCTTTTCTTTTCTTTTTTTTATTATATTTATTACTTTTTTTTTAATACTTATGCTACTAATTTTTTCTAAATTCTTTTTTTTTATTTTATTTTATACTTTTTTATAAATGCTTATATTTGTTTTTTTATTTTAAACTAGCAGGCCTTCTTTATTTCTTAATAGATTTAAATATTTAACTAACTAATAAACTTACTTACTTGGGTTTTTTAAATTAATAATAACTTCTACTCTCTTTTCTTTAAAATATATACTAACTAGACTTATGTACTTAAATAAATGTTTATATATATATTTTTTATTTCTAATAAAAAAATTAACTTAGCACTAGGTTAATTTACTGCCATAGAATAGAATTAATAACAGTTAAGTAAAAATAAGTAATAAAAGTAAAAAATAATATATATAAAATTATAACTAAAGATAAGTAAACTCCTTTTAAGACCTAGAAAAAATTATATATTTATTAGCTAAAAATTATGCTAGGGGCGTATTATAAAAGAACTTTTATAAATAATAGAAATATATAGAAATATATAAACTAGCTATTTTTCTTTGCCCTTAGACTTTAGATTTTAGTTATAAATTTAAGTGTTTTAGTATTTATTACTATACTATAGCACGTTTCTTATTTATTTTATTTTTTAGATAATTTTTACTTTTAGCGGCTTACTTTTAGCGGCTTGTTTTTTTTACTTTTATTATTATATAATAATAGTACTATACTAAAATCTTAATTAATAAAATATAAAATATTCTTATCTTTAAAGCGTTATTTAATTCTAATTAGGAATTTAATACTACTAAAGTAAGATAAGATTTTTTTTTTCTAGCCTATTAATATAATATAATAGTATTATATAATATGTATTTACTTTTAATAGTTTTTAGTAGCATGAATACGTAGCTTGTCCTACTATTAACTTTAATAAAAATATTAATATTAATTATAATCCTATACTTTATAAGAATGACTTTAAATATAGGCTTAATTAGTAAATTCTAATATTAGCTTCTACAGAGAGCTAGACTAGCTAGTCTCTAAAACTAAATATTATTTTTATATCTAATAATATTAAGTTTTTTATAGTTAATAATTTAGTTATAAATAATATTAATTTTTATTTCTATACTCTCCTTTTAGAAGGTAATGTTATAGAAGAATAACTTAATTTAGTTTTTTTCTTACTAGATTTTAATATTAGCTCCTGTTTTAATGTTGATGTAAGTATACTAATTTAGTAAATATTTTTTACTTTCTAATAATAGCTTTATAAACCTAGTTTTTTATGTATTTAACTTAATTATATTAAAATCTTTACATGTAATCTTAACTATATTTGTTATAAAAATACTATTTATTATACTATATAAAGACTTTACCTCTGCCTTATTACTAAATATCTAAAAAGCTATAATATAAGATACTCTCGTGTAAATAAGGTAAAGAAATATTTATAAAAAAAGTATACTAATCTAGGGTATACAAAGCGCGGGTAGTGATTTAAAAGTAGATATAATATTAAATTAAAGTAAAAAAAAGAAAGAGAGAGAGACATAAAGGGAAACTTTAAAATTATTATTATAAATCTAGTTTTAAATTTAAGCTTAGCGTATGGACTAGAGCAAGATAAGAAAATATAAATTTTTTATTTATTAAATACTATTAATATCTCTATCTATAATATACTTTTTATGTGGTTAGGTATATTTTATATTAAGAACTTCTAGATTAGCTAAAACCAGAAGCTAAAAAGTCTTAAAATTTTTAATAATTATTAGAGCCTAAGAACGAGAATTACTATTAGAATATTCTATAGATTAAGTTAAAGATTAAAGTGAAATTTATAGTAGCTAATAGCTTATATTATCTATATAGTATATAAAGCTATCTTTAAGCTTAACTAACCCTAACTTTACTAATTACTTAAAGTTAAGTAATAATATAGTTATTTTAGATTTAAATACTTTTTATCTATAAAGAAACAGCGACATGCCTAGATACTAGATAAAAAAATAAAAATAAAAAAAAAGAGTGCTATAAATCAGGGCTGATTCATCACATCTTTTTAGTTAAAATTTTTATTTTTTTATTTTTTTATTTTATAATAACTTTTATTCTATCTCTTTTTATAACGCCTTAGTTATTTAACTAAATTTCTTTTTATTTTTTATTTTTTTACTTTTATTAATTTTTTCGTGACACTTAAGTGGTTTAGCTGGGTTTTTTTTCTAATTTTATTTTCTTATCCCTTTTTTTTTTTATATAATACCTAAGTGATTTAGCTAGGTTTTCTTTTTTTATTTTTTTTATTTTTATTTTTTTTATTTTTATTTTTTTTATCTTTTTTACTAACACTTAACTAGCTTAGTTAAGTTTCTTTTTATTTTAATATTTTTATTTTTATTTTACTCTTTTAGTAATACGTAAACTATTTAGCTAATTTTCTTTTTATATTTTACTTTTATAATTTTTTTTAGTAATTCACAAGTATTTTAGGTGGATTTCTTTTTATTTTACTTTTATTTTATTCTATTTTATTTTATGTTTTTGCTAATACTTATGTAGTTTAAATGTATTTATTTTTATTTCTACTTTTTTACTTTTATTTCTTCTTTTAAATAGGAAAACGTGTTAGGTAGTAAACACTTTATACTAAATTCTATTTTTTATTATATAAAAAAAATAATATATTTTATTTACTTCTTACTAGCTTAGTTTTATCTTTTTTCTAAAATACTTTACTAACTACTTTTTTTTATTTCTATAGACCTGTCTTTTCTTTAGCTGTTATTTTTCTAGCTATTTTTAATAATAATTCTTTTAAAAAGCTAGTAAAGCTGCAACAGCATGCTTTAATATATTAATATACTAATATAATCCAGTTTTCCTTCTCTAGAACGTCTTATATATATGTATTTTCTTTTTTTATAAATTATATATAGTTTATAATGCCTAGTAGAAGTTACACTATAAGTATAACTAAAACACTATTATTTCTAGTTACTAAACTTTATTCTATATATACTATAGCTATAATGCGCTAGAAGCTAAATAATTCTTTTAATTATACTTTTTTATTTTTTTTATAGACTATATAGATAGCATATGTCTGGCTCTAGTGCTTAAATAAAATTTATAGATTTTCTAGCTTATATTCTACCTACTTTATTTTATGTTACTATCTAATTTTAACTTATTACTATTCTATAGTAATTACTATTATTCGCTTATTTACTTTTTTTATCTTTTATATTTCTGTATTTGTTTGTTGTACTAGTTTTTTTTTTTATATTTTCTAGTTTTCTTCTATAGCAGTATGCTTAAGCCTATTGAGATTTTATTAATATAAGTTATATTTTTCTTTATCTAGTTTATACTATTATCTATCCTTTCTATTATCTATCTCTTTATTTATAGAGATTTATTGATACTGACTACTGTTAAGAAACTACCTTATAAAAGGCTTTAATTTATAACTAGCTTTTTTTTATAGAGCTTTATTCTTTTTTTTCTAGTAAATCTATAATATAATAGTTTTATTTCTAAGTCCTGATTGCCCTACTTAGCTGCTTTCTTAAATATACTAGTATATAAATTTATATATAGCTATATAAATTACTACACGTACTCTAGTAATATTTAAACTAAGTTTTAATATATTAGTTATTATAATAAGCTTTTTTTATCTAGAAGTAAATTATTATATTATTTATAACTTCTCTTTATCCGTGCCTGCTTTCTTATAATAAATAGTATATTTAAATAAAACTTTAAGTTATTTTATCTCCTTAATAGATTAACAGTATATAATAATTTATATGATAGATAGATACTATTTTTTCTTTATTTTTACTAGTTATATAATAATTTTATTAAGCGTGTTGCGTGCGTACTCCTGTATTTAATACTTAATATTAATATAAGTAGTTATTATAAATAGTAATAATAAGATAACTATATTTAAAGAGCTAAAGAAACTAGCTATAATAGCTAATAAAGCTCTAGAATAGAAACGTATATTTAAGTTTAAATAGAAGAATTATAAGTAGGTATAGGATATATTAGCATAAGCTAAAACATAAGCTAAAAAGTAAGAATAAAGATATAAAACTATACTAGTAAATTAAGAGTAACTATTCTCATAACAGATAAGAACTTAATAGCTAGAGATACTAGAGATATTAAAGACTCTAATATCTCTAATAGCTTTAATAGTATCTAATATACTAAATAATAGTATAGAATATACGCACTGAGGATTTACTATAAGTATAAGGCATTAGACAGTTTATAATTACTTTTAATTTTTTATAGTTACTCTAAAATTAAGATTTATACCTTAAGTGAAATAGTTTAATACTATTCTGTTAAATCTTAACTTATTATATTACTTCTTTCTATTCTTACTAAGTTAACTAACTTTTATTAAGTTTAATAAGCTATCTAATCCGGAAGTAAGGTAACTAATTAATTATTATAATAATTAGTTAAATAGCTAGTTACTAGTATAATTTATACTAGTAAGTTAATAACTTATAATATTATAACCACCCTCTCAAAAGAGTAGAAGAAGTAATTAGATAGATTTTAATAACTAATTATTAAAAGTCTATAATAACCTACTATAAGGGCGAACAAGAACTTTATTCGTTAGAAAAAAATAGTAGTAAAGAAGAAGTTATAGTAGAAATTTTATCTATAACTAGAAGTATATTTAAAGGATAGAAGAATATATAATAAGTTATCTAAGAATAAAAAGCAGCTATTATAGAGTTATATAATACTTTAGTAAACCTATAATAATAAGTTAAGACTAAATAATAAGCTATAATAGTCTAGAAAGAAGGAATAGTAAAAATATAACCTCCTAAAAAGTTTAATAGAAATTAAAATAAACTTAAGACCTTTATAGCAGTAATAGACCTTTACTACTAATTTAATTAGAAGTTATTTCTAACTAACTAGAATTAGATTCTGGTAGCTGGTATGAATATAATAGGTAGAGCTATATAATAGTTTAAACTACTAGTAAAAAATTACCTTACTAATAAAGACCTTAACTTAGGAGTAATAGGATTAGCTAATTATAATAGCAACATATAACAAGCCTTTAGAAGTTATAAATACTTTAAATAAGAAATAACTATTATCTTTAAGGAAATTAATAAAAAAATAGAGATAATTTAAAAGCTTTAGTAACTTAAGTAATATATATTAGCAACTAACTACACTACAGAATTTAAATAAATCTAATTATAACTTAACTAGATAGACTAATTACTAGTTATGATATACTATAAAGGACTAAAAGACAGAATTAAGAATAAAATCTCCAGAGAAAAACAGCTAAGTATCTTATTAAAAATTATTAAATAAATAGTAATTATTAATAACTATTAGTACTAATAAGAATAAAAGAAAAAGATATATAGGAGATTAGTAATCTATATACTTAAGAGAAATAAAAAAGATAACTAAATCTATAACCTAATAGACATTAATATTAAAAAAATATTTATTAGAAACGGGTAAGGAAAGTGAGCTAGAGAATAAATAAAATACTATATATATAAAGCCTACTTAAAATACGGAAAATAAAGACACTTTATTAAGAATTATAAATAATAATAATTAGATATTAAGAAGACTTATGTTTAGACTAAAGCGCTTAAGGAAATTAAAATTACTATAATCTAAATAAAATAAGCAAGAAATATTATAATAGAAGAAATAATTATAAAAAGAATTTAGAAAAAATAGTGCTAAATCTATTAGAAGCTATACTTATCTTAAATAGAAATATAAAATTCTGTATTAATAAGTTAAAAATTATCTAGTAGGATAATCTAGTAATATAAAAAGCTATAATATAAGAAACTATAGTTTAATAACATAACACAGAAACTAAGAAAGAAATATAGAAATTCTATAAGATTATAGAATAAAAAGGTGGACTATTTCACCAAGAGGATTAAAAATTCAGATAAAGAAAGAATTAAGAGATTATAAAAAGTAAAAAACTTATATCTATAATAATTATACAGCACGTACGCTGGGGATACTGTTAAATATATAAATTAAAGTACTACTAAAAAGAACACTATATTACCAAACACTAGGAAGTTATTTTAAGAGATGGAATATATAAATACTAATAAGTACTATAATTAGTAGAAAACAAGTAATATAAAAAACTAACTAAATAAAAACTAGCTATATAGATAAATAAAGTCTATTAATAGCTATTTATATTAGTTATAATTAATGTAACATACTACCACCCTATCAGACATCCGGAATTAGAATAGAATTAAAATAAAAAAAAATAAAAAAACCTTTTACTAATATTATAGATACAAGATAATAATACCGTAAACAGAATAATAAAAAAGAAATACTAGATATGCGTAGTATCTAATTATATAGGAAAAAACTATAAATAGAATAAACACGCTATATATGTTAAGGGACTAAAGATAAGAAAAATATTATAATAACTAGCAAATAAAAAAGAATTTAACTTATAATAAGAATTAGTTTATATAGATTTAGAAAATAAATTACAGGACTTAAACTCAGATAAATATAAATAACTATCGTGAGATAAATACTAGATAGGATGTTAATAATACTAGGCTAAATATTATTAAAAGAAATAGTTAGCTACAGACTCACATAAAAAACTCATATATTAAGAATATTTCTTAGAATAGAAATATTAGGATTATGAAGAATAAGCTAGAAATATATATAAGATACTAAATAAGAAAGTATGTTAACTCTAAAAATATTTAATCTATAAACCTAAAAAAAAAAACGCTAAAGAAATAACTACTACTTAGAAGTTAGCTATAAATAAAAAACTAAAAAATTAATAGACCATAACTAAGCTACTGGAGAACTAAGAACTAAAAGTTAGAAATAATATATTAATTATATACATATAACTAAACTAAAGGAAATATGAAAACAAGTTATATATAAACATATATATTAATAGTAATTAAATACTAGTACTTATAAATAGTAAAGCTAGTAAGACACTTATATTAAATAAGTAGATATAAAGATATTAGATACTAACTAGAGTTTTAGATAAACTTATATAAGTAAAATATATAAATAATAGTCTAATAGCATTCAGAAAAGATCTAATTAATCTTAAAATAAAAAACGTAACTATTAAAGTAGTAGGTTACACGGATAACTGTTATATTAAAATTATGAATTTAGATAGTAAGGATTTTATCTTAAGATAAAACTAGCTAGCACGATAAAACCTAACTATTAATTAGAAAAGAAAAACCATAGAAATTAGAAATGACTACTATAAATAGTGATAAATAAGAGCTATAATATAGATAAAAAAAGTAATACTTTATAATATTATATTTATTATGCCATACGAATACCAAGAGGAATTTAGAGAATAGTTTTTTAAAAAAGCTAAAGACTAGCTACCGGAATACTAAGACTAGAACCATAAAATCACGCTTAAAGAAGAAATAGATTTAAAACTAAGACTATTATATTAAGTACCCATATACTAACAGAAAGAATTATGGAAATTCTGATAAAAAAATTAATAAAAAGAATATATATAAACTAGTTAAAGCAAGATAGCATTACTAATACTCTTTATATTAAAAAAGAATAGTAAATTACGGTTATATATTAACTACAGACACCTGAATAAAGCTATAGTAAAAAAATTATTATCTAATACTACTAATATTAGAACTTATAAATAAACTTAGAAAAGCAAAATAGTTTAGCCTCTTTAATATTAAGAATAGATATTATTAGATATAAATAGCTAAAAGACATGAATAGATAATAGTATTTAAAATAAGATATAAACTATTTAAATACTTAGTTATACTAATAGGACTCACAAACGCACCAGTAATATTCCAGATAATTATTAATTATATGCTAAGAAAATACCTAGACGTATTTATAATAATATATTTTAATAATATGCTTATATACACAAACGGAACGCTAAAAGAATATATTAAATATACTAGAAAGATATTATAAAAACTTAGGGAACACAGGCTATATATTTAGACAGAGAAATATATATTCCATAAAACTAAAGTTAAATTCTTAGAATACTTAGTATCTTAAGATAGAATAGCAGTTAACTTAGATAAAGTTAAAAATATTCTATCTTAGCTAACACTAATAAACATAAAAGAAGTTTATTCTTTCCTTAGATTTATGGGTTTTTGCAGATAATTTATTAAAGACTACTTAAAAATCATATTACCTTTAATGGAATTGCTTAAAAAAGATTAATAATTTAAGTAAAAACAACGCAAGGAAGACGCTTTTAAAATATTAAAAGAAATATTCCAATAACCACTAATATTAAAAATATTTAATTTATGACTTTAAATAGAGATATATGCGGATATATTAGATAGAACTACAAAAACCATCCTACTATAAGTATAAAATAATAAGCGAAAATATTTAGTAGATTTTTTATCTCATAAACTTATAACTACTAAGTTAAACTATGATATTTATAATAAGAAACTATTAATAATAGTTTAAGCATTTAAAAAGTAGAGACATTACTTAGAAGGAACTAAGTATTAAATTATTATATATTTAGACTATAAGAATCTGACGGCATTTACAATAATAAAAAAACTAAATTAATAATAAGTTAGATAATAGGAGCTAGTTTCTATATTTAATTTTTAAATATTTTATAAGTTAGAAAAAGAAAATATAGTGGCTAACACACTTAGTTAATAAGCAAACTATATAAGAGATATACTAGAAAATTATAATATAATACTTAGGTAAAGACTAGATAGATCTCTAGAAAGCTTATAAATAGATATTAAGACAGTCATTATTATCGAAAACACTTAAGAAAAATAAATAAGGAAATTTAATAATAAACAACTATATTAGAATCTAGACTAAGGAATAATTTATATATTAAATATATTATAAACTAAGCTTATTAAAGATTAACACTCAGCTAAAATACACGGACATTAAGGAATTAAAAAAACTATAGAACGGATTAACAGATATTTTTAGATTTCTAGAATATAAAAAAAGGTTAGAGCTATTTTTTTATAATGTATTAAGTACAAAAAAAATAAAGCATTAAAATATAAAAAATATAAACTTATATAACTAATTCCTTTACTAGATTTATTATAGGAATTAGTTATAATAAACTTTATTACAGAAATACCAACAACCACCACTTATTAAAATTAATAGTATAATATGATACTAGTTATAGTAGACTAATTTATAAAATATACAAATTTAAGCTAACATATATAAAGGTTAAAGTAAATAAATTAGTAATTATATTTATTAAATTACTAATAGCATGACATGGATTGCTATAAGAATTTATTACAAATAGAAATAATCTATTTATATTAATATTCTAGAAAACGTTTATAAGGAAGCTAGGGGCTGAATATTACCTCTTAACAGCATTTTACTTATAAATAAATAGACAAACAGAACGGATAAATCAAACACTAGAATAATATCTATAAATGTATGTTAATAAGTAGTAAGATAACTAGATTAATTTACTACTAATAACTAAGTTTATATATAACTCTGTAAAATCATTAACTACTAGAAAATTACTATTTTTTATAAACTATAGTTATAAGCCTACAGCTTACTGAGAACTATAAAAGCTAAATAAAATATCTAAAGTAGTAAAAATAAGAGTTAATAAGCTATAATAACTTTACTAAGAAATAATAGAAAAAATTACTTAGAAAGGTATTCTCAGCAAACAGTAGAAAGATAAATCTAAAGTTAAGAAACTAATTTTTAAGAAGGGGGATAAAGTTTTCTTATTATAAAAAAATTTAGAAATAAAACAACCATTAAAAAAACTAGATCACATTAAGTTAGGGTTATTTAAGATTAAAAGATAAATAGAATTTATAAATTATAAACTATAACTACTTAAGGATATAAGGATTTACTTAGTTTTTTATATTTTAAAATTAGAACTAGCACTATCGGATGCCAAACTGTAAATAAGACTTAAACTTAAAGAAAATACTACTAAGTATAAAGTTTAATAAATTTTAGACTACCAGTAGTTCAGACGTTAGTAGAAGTATTTAATTAAATAGAAAAATTATAGATCTAAAGATAATACATAAGAGCTAATTATAAACCTAAGAAATAATTTAAAGCTAATTAACTAGTATTATTAAACAAACTAATAAGAGCTATATTCTATAAAAAGGATAACTATAGTGCGTTCTAATCTAAGCTAAAGAAAAGAGAAAATAAAGTAAGTAAAGAAGAAGCCGGAACTATAGATTATAATATATAAGCTTTCTAGCCTTAAGAATAGACTTTAGCCTTTTTAAGAGCTTAAACTTTATAAATAAAAGCTATCTCTTAATTAAATATTTCTTTCTCTTTAGAATTTAATTTCGCTAGTTTGTAATGAAGCTAAAGGGCTTAGAAGTAACCCTCTAAGGCTTTCTCTTTAGCCTTTTTAAACTAATAATAAAGTTTATCCTTATTATAATCAAGATGATTCTATTTCGGCTATAAGATAATTAAATCATATTTTATATTATAATTATTATAAGTAGAATAGTAACTAGAACTTAAGTTTACTAAGTAATTATTACCTTAGTAAGAATAGTTTAAATAAGGTATAAACATATAACAAAGTTTATTATAGATTTAAGAGGCTAAATAGTAAGCATATATTAGAAATAACTTAAGACGTGTCATCATAAAAAGGCTAGGTAGAAAAAAAAAAAAGTTAAGAGTTTTATAATTTAGAACACTAAGTAGAAGACCTACTGTCTTTATATTACTTATAAAAGAAAAAAACTATCTTCCAAGACAAAGACTTAAAAGAGAGGGATAATATTATAAATAGTAATAATAAAATAACTATACTTAAAAAGCTAAAGGAACTAGCTATAATAGCTAATAAAGCTTTAAAATAAAAATATATATTTAAGCTTAAATAGAAGAACTGTAAGTGGATATAAGATATATTAGTACAAGCTAAAATATAAGCTAAGAAATAAGAACAAAGATATAAAACTATACTAGTAGATTAGAAGTAACTATTTACGTAATAGATAAAAGCTTAGCAGCTAGAGATACTAGAGATATTAAAAACTCTAATATCTTTAATAGCTTTAATAGTATTTAATATACTAAATAATAGTATAGAATATACGCACGGAGGATCTACTATAAGTATAAAACATTAAATAGTTTATAATTACTTTTAATTCTTTATAGTTACTCTAAAATTAAGATTCACATCTTAAGTAAAATAGTTTAATACTATTCTGTTAAATCTTAACTGACTATATTATTTTTTTCTATTCTTACTAAGTTAACTAACTTCCACTAAGTCTAATAAGCTATCTAATCCGGAAGTAAGAGAACTAATTAACTATTATAATAATTAGTTAGATAGCTAGTTATTAGTATAATTTACACTAGTAAGTTAATAACTTATAATAATAGTATAATCTTAAAAGACCTTTATATTTTATATATTTAGACTAGTAGTTTTAAGAAATACTAACTACTACATAAGTAGTAACGTTATTATAAAATATATAACCTAAATATTCTTTTCTATTATCTTTATAAGCTTTAAGAACTACGGTTACTAGTTTAGTATTAATTTAATTAGAATATAGTACTTATTAAGAATAATATAGTCTAACTAGTATATTATATACTTTTTATTAATAAATTAATTAAATGCTTTTGTAATAGTTGACTTAGGTATAATAAGTATAATACTTACCTAATATAGCAGTTTTTTTTTATTTTATTTTATATAATAGATTCTAAAATAATTATAATAATTCTTAAAGTCTGCTTATAAAAATATTAATAGTATAATAACTATAGTTATATTTCTATTAGGTAAGATAAAAGTAGGTAGTATAAAAAGTATACTTTTTCTATTATTTATAGCTATAATTATAAGTATTCGTAATTAGTACTATATAATAGCCTTTAGTCTAGCTTTTTATATATCTTAAAATATAGTATTTAACCGTCTAATAAGCCGCTTTAGCTATATGATAAGATTAATATTTATTAGTATAATTTATTAATATAGCTTTTCTTTTTCTTACCGCGTAAGAATTTATAATTAAATAGCTAAATATATATATTTCTTTATTTATACTAATTAAAAACTTAGTATATAGTGCTAGTTTATACTAATACGCTGAAACTCCTTATTCTTAGCTATAGTCTAAAATAGAAACTTTATTAAAGCCCTATTATAAACTTTTTCTTCTATTTAGTAGCTATATTTAAATTATTTTATATAAACATTACTTCACCTAATAGGTTCTTAGTTATAATATATTATATTTAGTATTTTAGTTACCCTACTGTCTCTCGCTAGCTCCTAGTAGATAATTAAGTAAGTATATTACTATATATATAATAACGGGCTCAGTCTTCACGTATTATAGTATAAATACAGGTTAATAGAATAAGTTAGCTCTATTTTAGCTATACTAAGATAGAGAGAGAAAAGGTATAAAGGGGGCTCACCCCTAAATAGGGCGGTGTATAGCCTAAGCGTGAGCTAGCTATGCTCTAGGCTCTATACTAAATTATAGCTAACATAGCTAGTTATAATATTATATAGCTTATAGTAAATAGAGTAAGCAGTACTGTTATATTACCCCCTCTTTAAAAAAGACTCGTCCCTAAGTCTTTAGATTATAGTCTTTTTCTTGCTGGTCTTTATACCACTCTTGTTTTTAAAGCCGCCTTATTATTCTCCTCTGTTATTTCTAGATCCTCTTCTGCTTTATATGCTTTTAACTAGGCGTTTAATCATGCTAGCAGTTCTGCTTTCTCTAGATAGGCCTTATAGTAATCTCTTACCTTATATAGGGTGCCTATAAAGTCTTAGGCGTTATACTAAGTAGGATCTAGGTTATAAGCTAGCCAGAATACTTTATACTATAGTTAGTTATAAAATAGGCAGCTATTAAGGATTTCCTATACTAGCCACTTAAAATACCCGTTAATCTTAATAGGCAGTTTCTTAGGTTTAATTTAGCCAGACAGTAGGTAAGTAGAAGCCTTTTATAGATAATCTATATAGAAGATATTAAGCATACGCATATATAATAGCAGCTTAAGGTAATAAAAGTATCTCTTTATGCCTATAATAGGATAGGGTCCGTATATCTGCTGGTTGAGTTTTTAGCTAGGTTAGCTAGTAGTAAAGCTCTTAAGTATAATATATATCTTATCTCTTATAAAGAAGTCTAGTTTATAGTGTTTCTTATTAGCCTATTAAGTTTATCACTCTTATACTTAAGCAATCTCTTATTAAGCTATCTTTATAGCTAGCTTTATTATATTATATTAAGCTTTAGCGTAGCTCTGCACTTCCTTATGAGATATCTATTTATAGACTATAATAAATATCTTTATACGTTCCTCCCAGTTCTAGTGATAGATTAGCTAGTAGCTAAACTTAATTTAATAGGATAATAAGCCTATAGTCTTATATAATAGAATTACTTAAACTCAGTCCATATAGGGTAGTAGGTTTAACTAGTTATTTTAATAATAGTTAATAAATAAATATAAGCGCTGGTTAATGTACTGGTTTAAAACCTTAGTATTCCTATTAATTTAAAGGTAATATAGTATTAAGAGCTTTTACTTAATTCCTATTAGTCAGTATAGCTTATCTATAAATGCTGAAATAAACTAAGAATTATAGTTAGAGACTATTAACCTAAACAGGCTAAATACTTACTAGATATAATAATAGTATATATTAGTTACTTAAGTAGCTATAGTTATTTTATAGTAAGATAGTAAAAAGCAGCGTTTACTTAGCTAGTTTATAATAATAAAAGTATAGTTATATCCTTTCTTATCTAGAAAGAAGGACTTAAAGTCTATAGAGACGTCTCACTATACTCACTTAAAAATTAGTAGTAATTTAAGTAAGTCTAGAGTCTTATTACAAGATATATAACTCTATTTACAAGCTTTATATATAGTTATATAGTTATCTACATTTTTATTTATACAGCTCTAGTAGTAGCGGTCGCGAAGTAGCTTATTTATTTTTTTTTTATTTAAATAAGTAATCACCTAAGTAGCATAGATAGCTTAAATAAGATAAATTCTTAAAAAGTATATAGTAGAAACTACTAGCTTACTATAGTATATAAAAAGACTCTAGCTAAGTTTTTATACTAAGTAGTTACTAAAAATAGTATACTCTTAAAATAGCTATAAACTCTTATAGCTATAATTCACCTTAATAATATAATTAATTAGTAAGTAAAAGTCGTTTAGGAAAGGCAAAGCTATAAAAGTATTAATAGTAGCTATTTTAATTATATTAGTAACTAGTATATCTCTTGCTAATAGCACAGCTAGATTATTACTTATAGTCTTAATAAAGCTAATATTAATTTACTCTACTAAAAGAAAGGCACGTGTTTAAGCTACTTTATTTTTATTTTTTTAAGTCTTTAGTTTCTTTTACTTATGTGAGAGCGCGTTAGCTATTATGTTAACTATACTAAAGTAATAAATAAACATTAAATAATAATCTACTATACTTATTACTTAATATATTTAATAAGGAGTAAGCTTTTATTTTATAGAGAAATACTCTAGCGCGTAGTAGTTAATTAAGATATTAAATAACTCTATAGTCTATAAGCCTATAAGCTATAAGTATTATTCTTAGAGACTATAGATTATAGCTAATATTTTTTTATTATATATATCATAGTTTATCTAGGGCTTATTTATAGTCTTAGAGTAGAAAACTATAAATCACTAAAAGCTATTCTCTTAGAGCTATAATAGTACTTCTATAATAACTTTATTACTTACATCTATCTCCATACGTGTTTAGCGGTAGGGTGAGTAGTAAACTAAAATATTATTTAATAGCATTAAATCTTTAGCTTACTAAAAAGCTATTAGCTTGTATTTACTAAAAGTATACTATATACCCTTCTTAAACAGCTTAGTAAGTAATTAAATAATATATTTATAGTCTTTTAGAAAAGCTCTATAGAAATTATAGAATTCTAAAAAGGATTATAAGCTTTTAACTAACGTAGGTACTAATTATTTCTATATAGTAGTAACTTTCTTAAGGTCCTTTTAAATCCCTTTTATGCTAATAATAAGGTCTAGGAACTTTATTCTAGTAATAGTAAACTTACTCTTCTTAATATTTACTTAGAGACTTATATTTTAGAAATATCTTAATACCTAAGTAACATGCTCCTCATATTATAGTAAGTCTTTAAAGTAAATTAAAATATTATTAAAATAAATAGTATAGAAGTTATCTAGTAGGCTATAAAACACCTTATTAATATAACACTAAAATATAGTAAGGCTATTATAGAGACTAAATAGTAATATATAATACTTATAATTTCCATACCAAGTATAAAACATAATCAGATCCTTTATATCCTTATTTAGATATATATAATAAAAGGCTTGTTATATATTAAGCTTAGTAAATACTCTTATACATGCTAGGCAGGTAAGAATCTTCTAAATTAACAAAATTAAATAAATATCTTTCTTTATAATAATATTAAGCTTATAGTAGTTAATATAAAAGCGCTATCTTTCTCTAGACTTCTTAGTAAATAGTACTAAGAAAATATATAAAATATTACTATAAGTAATAACTCCTTATCTAAAGTAGTTATTTAGGTAGGTCTTAATAAGCTATAGCTATTTAAGAGATATATTATATAATAGACTTAATATTAGCATATTCTTAACTATTAATTTAATATTATAGTTAATATCTTTATAATGCGGGGGTAGTATGTTTAAGTTTTTTTTTAAAAAGTAAACTTAAGTTATGCTAGTATAGCTAGGGTAGAATAGTTTCTACTTAATAAGCTATTAAAATTTCTTTTCTTCTATAAGATTCTTATTTAATTAATAGGGCCCTTTTAGTAAAGGTTTTATTAAAAAGTCTTTAAGACCTTAAAAGAAAAACTTCCTTATAAGATCTCTATAGTCCTAAATAAGTTTATTTACTTTATAGATACTAGTATACTCTAGTATAGTTTCCTTCTACTATACGTGTATTATAAAGGTAATAGCTTTTATAATATTAATTTTAAGACCTACCTTAAAGAGGTCTTCGCGTGAGATAAGTTAAAAATAAAAAATTTACTTATTTAGTTTTAGCTACTATTATAAGTAAAACTGCTCTTTTATTTTTCTAAAATTTTTTTAATATATAATACGTTAAAACAAGTGCTAAGATAGCTTATGGGTATATTATAAAATTACTATATTTATTAGCTTATCACGTCAGTTAGTATTAGCTTAGTGTAAGAGATTAATTTTAATTAATAAATTTTATATTAAAATAATAATATTATGCTTATAGTTAATTAGCTTATTATCTAGCTATTTAAGTACTTACTTTTTATAGTTAATTAATATACCTATATCTTTAAATAGTTTACAGCCGATTATAAAGTCATAGCAGCTAGTATTATAAAAAATAAAATAAATTAATAAATAGTAGTTATTTAGTACTAGATTAATCTAAAAGTATTTATTTACTTATTTATTTAGTCTATTATTGTAGCTAGCTAGGGGAATAGATTTTATTTAGTAAGTTTTTATTTTAAGCCCTTTCTTAATAGCGCGTATATACTTTAGGTGTACTAGAATAAAACTACTAGCTTTAATATTAAGAAAGTTACTTAGCTTAATAGCTAGTCTACTAATAAAAATATAATAAAATAGAATAAAAGCTAGTTTACTAAATAGTAATTAATAAGAATTAAACTAGTTAATAGCTTTAGAAAATAACTTTAGAAAAAAAACTTCCCCTAAAGTAAGTCTTTCCCTAATAGTTTCTTTATAATAAGCTAAAACTTCTTATTATTACTAGTATTCTAAAGCGTATAGAGCTTTTTATTAGTATCTATAGACTTAATTACTTTAGCTATAACTTAAGTAAATAATTAATAGTTTTTTATAAAGTAGCTAAGTTTTCCGTAATTGTAGTAACTAACTAGCTTAAAGATAGATATTAGTAGAATAGTAATAACTACTATATAAATTAAATACTTAGTTTTTAAATAAAACTACTAAGTTAACAGTAGCTAAGTTTTTCTAGTTTTTTTATTAATTTATTTAGTAGCTTTTCTAGCGCTGAGAGCTAGCTCTCTAGTAAAATCTTAAACTAAGTTTATATACTTATTATACTAGTTATAGTACTACTATTAGTAAATGTTTATCTATATATATAAAGTATTTAGAAGCTTTTTATGAAATTCTTTTACCTATTAGTTTATAAGCAGGCTGCGTTCTTAAGCTAGGCAAAAAAAGTTATTTTAAAATATAATAAAGTTAGTAAAGTTTCTAAGGTAGAGCTTTTAGAAATTATAGTAAATATTAAGTCTCTTATATAGGTTACTATACGTCCTCTTTAGGTGATTTATTATATACTAGTAGCTAACTAGCTACTTACTCTCTTTTATTATATATATAAATATTAAGAGATACTAGTTAGCAGGACCCTCTATATATATATATATATAAAAGATAATATTCTTTTAGGTAGCTTACTTACTAGCTTTAGTAAACTAGTTTTAGTTAGTATATACCTTATTCTCTAAGATATCCTTCTATTAATTAAAGGTAACGTCCTTACTGGTCTTAAGTATTAGCAGGTTAGGAAATTATGCTAAGTAGCTATTATCTTAATAGCTACCTATAGTAAGCATAGCTAGTAGAGTGGCGGGTAGATAGAGTAATACTTAAGAAGTTTAGTTACTAAGATCTCTTATATCAGAACTATTATTAGGTCCTATAGTAATATAGCTAGCCTAGTTCTGAGGGGTCTGTAGCAGAGCTATAAAGTGTGTTTTCTTTACTAGTATCAATAATAGCGCTAGGCTAGCCTTTACAGAGAGGAAGGAGTGTATATTATGCGTGGGTTTCTTTGTCTGTACCCTTAGTGTCTTAATCTCGTTCTCTTGATCCACTACGTGCTCGAGCGTGTTGTTCAGTAGCTGACGAAGCTCAGCAAGCTCGTCTCTAGCCTCGTTAAGCTCAGTTTCGGCCGTGTTGAGCGCTTTTCCTAGCGTATCGGCATGGTCGCGATGTGTGAGTACTTTGAGGTGGCTACGCTCTAGCTCGCTAGCGATTATCGCTTGATCGAGGGTCATCAGGGTAGGAAGCGTAACCTCTATCTCCTGAGGCTCGTAGGTGTCGGTTCCCCAGGTAGTGCTCTTGGTAGTAGCCACGAAGGGTTTCTTGTCGTGTCGTGCCTGGATGCGGAGCTTCTTGATGGTGTAGTCTTCTCCAATCACGTTGTCAGGGTAGTGCGTGGCGGCACACTTGAGCGACTTAGGGATAGGCGTGTAGTCATTGCCAGTGGTTGTTGCCTTGGGATCGACCCTCATCTCTAGCGTGGAGAGCTTTCCCATGGTCCTAACCTATCTGTCCTTGTATTTGTATAGAGCTTCTGGCCCTTAGCAGGGTGAAGCAATTGGCTGATTCTCTGGCGTGGAGAAGATGAGCTGGTGGTGCTCACGGGGGTCGGTTTCTCTAGCAGGGAGAAGATGAGCTGGTGGTGCTCACGGGGGTCGGTTTCTCTGGCGTGGAGAAGATGAGCCGGTGGTGCTCACGGGGGTCGGTTTCTCTGGCGTGGAGAAGATGATGGGGGGGGGGGGGGGGGGGGGGGTTCGCTAGAGCTCTCGTAGCTCTCTTCCAATCTAATGGGTATGTTGCCTACCGCTGTAGGTCTTCCGGTTACCTGCCGAGTCGCTCTCGAGGCCTGCCGTGCAGGGCTTATACAGGCTATCGCTCAGGGTTTCAACTGCCTACCGCTGTAGGGCTTTCCGGTGGAGATCGTATGGTTGACGAACTAACGACTCAGCGTAGTCGTGCAATTGATTCTCCAGGTGCGGTCGTTGGCGAATCAAACGCTCAGGTTGATCGCGCGGCTTGACCTCGATATTGTGTCGCCGTCGTCCGGCCGAGTTAGATTGATCTTAGTGTAATGTGATGACGGGCTCGGTCTTCACGCGTCGTAGCATAGATGCAGGTTGACGGGATAAGTTGGCTCTATTTCAGCTACACTAAGATAGAGAGAGAAGAGGTACAAAGGGGGCTCGCCCCTAAATAGGGCGGTGCATGGCCTGAGCGCGAGCTAGCCATGCTCCGGGCTCTGCGCTAGATCGTGGCTGGCGTAGCCAGTCGCGATATTATGTGGCCTGCAGCGAGCAGAGCGAGCAGCACCGTCACAATATACTTATTAAGAGTATTATATTTAGATATATAGAGGTTTATTCTTACATTATATGCTAAATATAATCTATTTTCTAGAATCTATTTAGATTTACTATTTTATTATCTTTATTATTCTTCTCTTTATTCTTATTACTTTTATTTTTATATCTACTTTTATTTTTATTCTTTTTCTTATTAGCTTACTTGTTTTTGGGCTTAGGCTCTTATAAGAATACCGTATAACATATAACGCCTTTATAAAATATCTATAAGTTATTTATAAATAACTAACTAAGCTTAAAATAGTAAACTATAATCTCTTTTACCTTTTTAAAAACGTATTAATAGATAGTTTTAACGCATTTACTGAAGCTATAACTTTTATAATATATTATAATAAATAAGATTATACCTTCTTTAGTAAAATGCCCTAATATCTAATCCTCTTCTTACTATTCTTATACTAAATTATGATGATTTTAGAGCTATAGGCTAGAGTGCTTTTTAATATATATACTAATATAAATTTTTTTTTTTTAAATTTACATACTTCTTTTATATACTTAGCTATAGCTTAATTATGTTATTAGATTTATAATAGCTATTAGTTATAGTTAATACTACGTATAAACCTCTCTTATAATTAGGTTTTAGTTAAAACCTGATTAAATAGCTAGTTTATTTAGTTATTTAGTTTATTATTTAAGTACTTTAGAAAACTCTAGCTCTTAGCTATTTTTATTAGTTAATTTATAAATTTATTTAGTAAAAGCTTTAGTAATAGTATAGTTCTTAGTTACATATCTCCTATATTATTAATATTTAAAAGTAGGATATTCTTTAGTAGCTGTAGTTATACTATTTTATAAAAATTTTTAGCTATAAACTAGAGATCAGCTAACATAAAGCTCTATTTATTAATAAGAAAATAATCTTTATTTTATAATATATATTTAGTTTTTATAATATCTTTTACTCTAGCATACGTATACGTGCGTATATATAGTATCTAGTTAAAAAAACTAGATATTCTATTAAATTTAGTTAATATTATAAATTAGCGGATTATGTTTTTAATTAGTTTAAATATAGTTAGCACGTTCTTTTCTTTACGTAGGAGTATATTTTTATATTAAAAATAAATATAATACATTACTAGCGCTCTAGAGGTAGTAATTACGGCTAATAAAGTTAATAAATATATATATACTAAAGCTTATCTAGTACTTTACTTATTTAGTTTAATATTTAGTATAACTAGCCTGTTTAAAAGCCTGCTCTTATAATTATCTCTTAATAGTAAATAGTTTAATAGTATAATTTAAAAATATAAGTAATATTCTTTTACTCTACCTCTCTCTTTAGAGTTATCTAAATAAGTAGTGTATTATAATATCTTTATATATATCTATTATTTACTTAAAAGTTTATAAGACAGCTGCTCTGCTCTAGTATGTGTATACTATAAGTACTAGAGAATAATAATTAACTACTAGCTATATTTTCACACGGTTAAAACTCTCTACTTTAAGTAAAATAAAACTTTATTAGTTTTTATACTAGTTTTATACTAGTTAATGAACTTAAGTGCGGATTAACTAATTATCTTTAGTTAACTAGTCTAAAATACCTTTTATATAAGTTATCTTATTATATTATATGCTTTTCCTAGTTTTTGCTCTTTTTATATCTTAGGTTTTTTTTTTTATTTTTTATTTTTTCTATTAGCTGCTTGTGTGAACTATAATAGATTTAGTTTAAAAAAGTCCTATAAATATATTAACCACTTTAGTAAACTTAATTTATATGTTAGCTAGGTAGTAGTTTTTTTCTTAAATATTTATTTTTTATACTATTTTATTAATCTCTTTTTATTACTGCTGAAGCTTTGTTATACTAATATAAAAGATAATACCTATTTCTTTCTTATTTATTTTTTTTACTTATATTAGAAAGTACGTAGGCTATGTGTTGGCTGTCTTAAAAAAATACTAATAACTATATTTATTTTACTATATTCTATTATTAAACTACTTACTTTTTTTTCTAGTATTTCTATTTTATTTCTAATTATTTATTTATTTATACTTTCACTTATAATAGCTCTAGATGCCTTGAATTATTTTATATATATACTAATATTATTTAAATAAACATATTATACTATTCTTATACACTAGGAGACTATTAATTAGTCTCTTTATTTACTTTAAAACTAGTATATCCTCTAGCTTTTATATAAAATCTATTAATAACTTTACTACTATTATAATTTCTCTTTATATTATTACTAACATGCTTGGATGGTGCTCTCTTAGATGCATAAAAAGTTATACTAATAATATTATAATAATATACTATCTATAAACAGCTATTTAATACTTAGGAATGTATTAAAATAGCTTATTAAATAACTTTATTAACCTTAGTTAAACATAAATGCGTTAATAGCTTTTATATTTTTATATTATATTTACACATTAGTTGCTTTCTTTTTCTTTTTTTATAAAATCTACTTAAATTTTAAATTATTAGCTGTTTTAATTAGTTTATTAATATAATAGATATAGTAAGTTACTTAGATAATATAGGCTATAACTTCTAGTCCTACTAGACCTAGAAATTAAAGGGTTTTAGTATAGCTAATATATTTTAATACTATATTACACATAATTCTCTTTTATCTTATACTATTAATTTTTTATTTTAAATATATTATAGCTGCTGTTGCTATTACAGGAATTACGTTAAATATACCTATTTAAATAAGTTATTTAATAGTTAGATAATAGTATCTAAAACTTTTCTACTACTAAAAAGCTAGAGTTTTTATATAAGTATTTTTACTTTACGTTTAATAAGCATTACTAAAGACTCTTTTAGGTAATAGTAAAGCTAAATTCTAAAGAAAATACTCTATCTAATAGTAATAATACTAAATAGCTAGTTTCTAATAACCTAACTAAGTATAATCCTGTCTTTATAGCTAATTTTATATTATTAGCTATCTAGCTACTATATAAGATGCTTTTTAAAATTATGTTTTTAAATACATATTAGAAGATACTAGCTTAGGCTGTATTTTTATATATAGAAGATATTAATAAATTTCTTTTTATATAAAAACTACCAGACTCTCCTTCACGTTCTACTAAGTATTCTATTATAATTAATTAGATACTAGGTACTAAATATACTAGGATAGAAGATTTAAAGATATTAAGTAAATAAAATAACTTAAGTAAACTAAATAAACTATACTTTATAAGTTTATAAGAGTTAGAACTAAACTAGCTTAGCACCTCTACTAAAGAAGTAGACATGCTATTAAAAAAAAAACTAGTTTTAAAAACTACCTTTATAAATAATACTCTTTACGCTAAGTAGAGGCGTATTAAGAGGTAAAAGCTATAAACTTTAGAGAAAAAATAATCTCTTAATTTAATAGCATTTTATAAAAATACTTTTTTTATTAAGTATAGTACTTATATCTCTATTTTATATAAAGATAAGACTAATATTACCTAAATTATTAAATAACCTGTTACTAGAATTATTAATAATTATATTATTAAGTCTTCTTTTTATAATGCTATTTATACTCTATATGTAATAACTATTACTATAATTTAAAATACTTATATTTTAGGTAATTTAACTACTTAGTACCACGCCGCTTTCTCTTTAAAAGCTTAGTAAAATATTAAAACTTTTTTTTTAATATATACTAAACCCTTCTCTGTTATTAAGCTTATTAAGACTTTATTAGGCTTTATTAAAAGAACTCTACTATAGCTATTATATAATAACTATTTATTTTAGCATAATACCCCTAATAAGATATTTTATTATACTTAGAATATAGTAAACTTTTACGAAAATCAGCTTACTGCTGTTTATATTTAATATTACTAGATAATAGCCTTCCTGGCTAACACATACGCTAAAAAGATTAAGGCACTTAAAAAAAAAAATTAGATAGAAAATAGAGACTAGAGTTATAGTTATAAGAAAAAAGGAAATTTATAAATAGAAATAAAAAAAGCTCTACTATAGCTAGTTTACAGAAATACTATAGATAAGAAAAAAAATATCTTTAATAAGTATTTATAGTAAGCTTATTATTAGTATAAAACTATTAATACGCTTAAGTAAGGTAGTTTCTATCTAATACCTTATAATTTAATTAGTAATATATAAATAGAGTAGATATTTTATATTAGAGAGTAACATATCTAGCTCAAGCTTATTAAAAAAGCTAATTATAATATATATAATACTAACTAGGCTTTTAATTTTTAGCTAGGTTTTAAAAGTATTATAAGTAGTTTAATTAATAAAAAGAAGTTACTCCACATTAAAGCTAAGCTACTACTAACTATATATAAAGTAAAGAAGATTTAGGATAGTAAGAATAAAAAAGATAAGAAGAACTTTACGCCTATATAATCTTAAGTAATAGTATTAAGTGCTAAGCTAGTTTAAGTATTACGTTAACTTACCTTACCTAAGCTATTCAAACCATAAAAATAGTTATAGTATTTATAGTTAATTTATTTCTAAAAATATTATTTCTTAGAGTCGCTGTCTTTTCTTTTATCTTAAATTTATTATATATTTTTATAGTCTAGTAATATACATAACTGTACTATAATTTTAGCTTAGATAAAGAGACTACTTATATAATACCTAACTCTAAACATAATAACTATATAGAGTATTCTTATATAACTATACTAGATATTTAATTTTAGTATAACTTAGAGTACGTAATTAATATTAACTCTACTTTTAAAAATAAAATATTAATTAAGTGCCTGTACTTAGATAAACGTTTATATATATATTTTATATATTATAGTTAAAGTGTTTTAGCTTGTGTATATTTTATTAAAATTATTTTAATTTTATTTTCACACATATACATCCAACGCATTTTATGATTTTTTTTTAATTATTTTAGAACCTTTTATTGCTACTACTATCTGCTATTGCTTGCTTAATTTTTAGTAAAAACTATCTACAAAAAGAGTAAATAAATTCACTTTAAAATTTTAAATAAATTTACTTAACTATCCGTGCGTCTTGGCATTTCTTAGATAAAGAATTTAAATAAATTTATTCTATTTCTTTATATAATACTTTTAGATTTTTTAAATAATAAATATTTTCTTTCTTTTTTAATTTAATTTTATACTACTTATTTCTTCTAATTTATATATTGTAAAAAGAATATTAATTTTAAAATATTTAATATAAACATTGTAAAACCTAATAATATAAATTAAATTAAATTTTACTATTATTATTATTTACTATATTTATACTTTTTAATTTTTTTTGTCTATTTTTTCATAATATTAATTTAATTTATTTACTTATATTATTATTTTTTATTATAATATTAAAACTTTTGTTACGGATATACTTTAGAGCATAGTATAAAAAGATAACTCTATATGTAATTATATAATAGTATAGTATTATATAATTACTATTAGTTAGTAGATAGAGGAATATACCTGCCTACTTTTTTAGCTAGAATATATTATTTAATTAATACTTTATTTAACTCTAAGACTTAAGAGCCTTATGCCTTGCTTTTATAATAATATTTTTTTTATAAAATTTCTATTTCTTTCTAATTTCTATTTAATTTTCTCTCTACTCGTTATTTTTTATTTTTTTATTTTTTTTAATTATTTATCTTTTCATCTCTTCTTTACTTTGTTTATTTAATTATTTTATTATAAATTTTTTTTATTACTAATCTCTTCTTATTTTTTTTATATTTTAATAAAAAATCTTTATAATTCTTATCTTTTCTTTTTTCCCCTTATTTTTCTTTTCTTTTCTTTTTTTTATTATATTTATTTCTTTTTTCTTTAATACTTATGCTACTAATTTTATCTAAATATTTTTTTTATTTAACTTTATACTTTTCTATAAATGTTTATATTTGTTTTTCTACTTTAGGCTAGCGGGCTTTCTCTATTTCTTAATAGATTTAAATATTTAACTAACTAATAAACTTACTTACTTAGGTTTTTTAAATTAATAATAACTTCTACTCTTTTTTTTTAAAAATATGTATTAACTAGGTCTGTGTACTTAAATAAATGCCTATATATATATTTTTTATTTTTAATAAAAAAATTAACTTAGCTCTAAGTTGATTTATTGCCATAGAATAAAGTTAATAACAGCTTAGTAAAAAAACATAATAAAAATAGAAAATAATATATATAAAATTATAACTAAAAATAAGTAAACTCTTTTTAAGACTTAGAAAAAGTTATATATTTATTAGCTAAGAATTATACTAGAGGCGTATTATAAAGGAACTTTTATAAATAATAAAAATATATAGAAATATATAAACTAGCTATTTCTTTCTGCTTTTAGATTTTAGATTTTAGTTATAAATTTAAGTATTTTAGTATTTATTACTACACTATAGTATATTTCTTATTTATTTTATCTTTTAGATAATTCTTGTTTCTAGTGGCTTACTCTTAGTGGCTTATTTTCTTTACTTTTATTATCATACAATAACAGCACTATACTAAAATCTTAATTAATAAAATATAAAATATTTTTATTTTTAGAATGTTATTTAATTCTAATTAGGAATTTAGTACTACTAAGGTAAGATAAGGTTTTTTTTTTGTCTACTAATATAATATAATAGTACTGTATAATATATATTTATTTTTAATAGTTTTTAATAGCATAAACATATAGCTTGTTTTACTATTAACTTTAATAAAAATATTAACATTAATTATAATCCCACGCTTTATAAGAATGATTTTAAATATAGACTTAATTAGTAAATTCTAATACTAGCTTTTATAAAAAGCTAAGCTAACTAGTCTCTAAAACTAAATATTATTTCCGTATCTAATAATATTAGGTTTCTTATAGTTAATAATCTGGTTATAAATAATAGTAATTTTTATTTTTATACTTTACTTCTAGAAGGTAATGCTATAAAAGAATAACTTAATTTAATTTTTTTCTTACTAGACTTTAATATTAGCTTTTGTTTTAATGCTAATGTAAGTATACTAATCTAGTAAATACCTTTTACTTTCTAATAATAGCTTTATAAACCTAGCTTTTTATGTACCTAATTTAGCTGTATTAAAATTTTTATACGTAATTCTAACCGTATCTGCTATAAAAATACTGTTTATTATACTATACAGAAACTTTATTTTTACTTTATTACTAAATACCTAAAAAGCTATAGTGTGGGATACTCTTGCGTAAATAAGATAAAAAAATATTTATAAAAGAAATATACTAATCTAGAGTATACAAAGCGCAGGTAGTAATTTAAAAGTAAGTATAATATTAAACTAAAATAAAAAAGAAAAAGGAAAAGAGATATAGAGAGAAACTCTAAGATTATTATTATAAACCTAGTTTTAAATTTAAGCTTAGTATATGGACTAGCGCAAGATAAGAAAATATAAGCTTTTTATTTATTAAATATTATTAATATCTCTACCTGTAATGCACCTCTTATATAGCTAAGTATATTTTATATTAAGGACTTCCAGGTTAGCTAGAACCAGAAGCTAAAAAAATCTTAAAAATTTTAATAATTATTAGGGCCTGGGAACGAGAATTACTATTAGAATATTCTATATATTAAGTTAAAGATTAAAGTGAAATTTATAGAAGCTAATAGCTTATACTATTTATATAGTATATAAAGCTATCTCTAAACTTAGCTAACTATAACTTTACTAATTACTTAAAGTTAAGTAATAATATAGTTACTTTAGATTTAAAAACTTTTTATCTATAAAAAAACAGCGACATGCCTAGATACTAAATAAGAAAAAAAAAAAAAAAAAAGTGTACTATAAATCAGGACTAATTCATCACATCTTCTTAATTAGAGTTTTAATTTTTTTTATTTTTTTATTTTTTAATAACTTTTATTCTACCTCTTTTTATAATGCCTTAGTTATTTAACTAAATTTCTTTTTATTTTTTATTTTTTTATTTTTATTAATTTTTTCGTGATACTTAAGTGGTTTAGCTGGGTTTTTTTTCTAATTTTATTTTATTATCCCCCCTTTTTTTTTATATAATACCTAAGTGGTTTAGCTAGGTTTTCTTTTTTTTTTTTTTTTTTTTTTTTTTTTTTTTTTTTTAGTAATACGTAAACTATTTAGCTAATTTTCTTTTTATATTTTACTTTTATTATTTTTTTTTAGTAATTCACAAGTATTTTAGGTAGGTTTCTTTTTATTTTACTTTTATTTTATTTTACTTTATTTTACTTTATTTTATGTTTTTACTAATACTTATATTATTTAAATATATTTATTTTTATTTCTATTTTTTTACTTTTATTTCTCCTTTTAAATAGGAAAATGTGTTGGGTGGTGAATATTTTATACTAAATTCTATCTTTTATTATATAAAAAAAATAATATATTTTACTTATTTCTTACTAGCTTAGCTTTGTTTTCTTTTTAAACTATTTTACTAATTACTCTTTTTTATTTCTATGAACTTGCTCTTTCTTTAGCTGCTATTTTTCTAGCTATTTCTAATAATAATACCCTTAAAAGGCTAGTAAGGCTATAATAGTATGCTTTAATATATTAATATATTAATATAATTCAGTTTTCCTTCTCTAGAACGTCCTGTATATATGTATTTTTTTTTTTTTATAAATTATATATAGTTTATAGCGCTTAGTAGAAGTTGTACTGTAAGTATAATTAAAATACTACTATTTCTAGTTACTAAACTTTATTTTATATATGCTGTAGCTGTAATGCGCTAGAAGCTAAATAATTCTTTTAATTATACTTCTTTATTTTTACTTTATAGGCTATATAAATAGTATATATCTAGCTTTAGTATTTAAATAAAATTTATAAATTTTCTAGCTTATATTCTACTTGCTTTATTTTATACTACTGTCTAATTTTAATTTACTACTATTTTATAGTAATTACTACTATTTACTTATTTACCTTTTTTATCTTCTATATTTCTGTATTTACTTGCTGTACTAGTTTTTTTTTAATATATTTTTTAGTTTTCTTCTATAGCAGCACGCTTAAGCCTATTAGGATTTTATTAATATAAATTATATTTTTCTTTATCTAGTTTACACTATTATCTATTCTTTCTACTATCTATTTTCTTATTTATAGAGATTTGTTAATACTAATTATTATTAAGAAACTATCTTATAAGAAGCTTTAACTTGTGACTAGTTTTTTTTTATAAAGTTTTATCCTTCCTCTTCTAGTAGGCCTGTAATATAATAGCTTTACTTTTAAGTTCTAATTACCTTACTTAACTACTTTTTTAAATATATTAGTATATAAGCTTATATATAGCCATATAAATTGCTACACGTACTCTAGTAATATTTAAGCTAAGTTTTTATATATTAATTACTATAATAAGCTTCTCTTATCTAGAGGTAAACTATTATACTATCTATAACTTCTCTTTATTTATACCTACTTTCTTATAATAAATAGTGTATTTAAGCAGGACTCTAAGCTATTTTATTTTCTTAATAAATTAATAGTATATAATAATCTATATAATAGATAGATACTACCTTTTTTTTATTTCTATTAACTATATAATAGTTTTATTAAGCGTGTTGCGTGCGTACTCCTGTATCTAGTATTTAATATTAATATAAATAGTATAGTCCTAAAAGACCTTTATATTTTATATATTTAGACTAGTAGCTTTAAGAAATACTAGCTACTATATAGATAGTAATATTATTATAAGGTATATAACCTAAGTACTTTTTTCTATTATCTCTATAAACTTTAAAAACTATAATCACTAGTCTATTATTAATTTAATTAGAATATAGTATTTATTAAAGATAATATAGTCTAGCTAGTGTATTATATACTTTTTATTAATAAATTAACTAAATACCTTTATAATAGTTAACTTAGGTATAATAAGTATAATACTTACTTAGTATAGTAGTTTTTTTTTATTTTATTTTATATAATAGATTTTAAGATAATCGCAGCAATCCTTAAGATCTACTTATAAGAATATTAATAGTATAATAACTATAGTTATATTTCTATTAGATAAGATAAAAGTGGGTAGTATAAAGAGTATACGTTTTTTATTATCTATAGTTATAATTATAAGTATATGTAACTAGCGCTGTATAATAGCCTCTAGCTTAGCTTCTTATATATCTTAAAATATAGTATTTAGCTATCTAATAAGTTACTTTAGTTATATAATAAGATTAATATTTATTAGTATAGTCTATTAATATAGCTCTTCTTTTTCTTACTATATAAGTATCTATAATTAAGTAGCTAAATATACACGCTTTTTTACTTATATTAATTAAAAACTTAGTATATAGTGCTAGTTTATGCTAACACGCTAAAACTTTTTATACTTAGCTATAGTTTAAAACAGAGACTCTATTAGGGCCCTACTATAAACTTTTTCTTTTATTTAATAGCTATATCTAGATTATTTTACACAGGCATTACTTTACCTAATAGGTTTCTAGTTATAATATACTATATTTAGCGTTTTAGCTACCCTGTTGTTTCTTACTAGCTTTTAATAAATAGCTAGATAAATATATTACTATATGCTTATTAAGAGTACTGTATTTAGATATATAGAGATCTACTTTTATATTATATACTAAGTATAATCTATTCTCTAGAATTTATTTAGATTTACTATTTTCTTATTTTTACTACCCTTCTCTTTATTCTTATTACTCTTATTCTTATATCTATTCTTGTTTTTATTTTTCTTTTTATTAGTCTACTCGTCTTTAGGCTTAGGCTCTTATAAGAATACTATAATAACCTATTATATAATATACTTACAGGAAGCATTACTACGCGTTATCGCGTTATTATATTATAGATAACGTTATTAGTCACGTGTCACGCTTTTATATGTATACTATAAGTGTCTATATAATCCTTCTCCGCTCTCTTTCTATACTCTTTTCTTTTTTTTATATTAGAGTAGCTCTAATACAGTGTCTTATTACTTACAACTATTTATAATTACCTATAGGTTTATATTAGCCGTGATAAATACTATATAATATATAATATCTTTATAAAGTATCTATAGGTTATTTATAAATAACTAATTAAGTTTAAGATAGTAAATTATAATCTCTTTTATCTCTTTAGAAATATATTAATAAATAGTTTTAACACATTTACTAAAGCTATAACTCTTATAATATATTATAGTAAATAAGATTATACTTTCCTTAGTAAAAATGCTCTGATACCTAATTCTCTTCTTACTATTCTTATACTAGATTATAATAATTTTAGAGCTACAGGCTGAAGCGCTTTTTAATATATATACTAATATAAATTTCTTTTTCTTAAATTTATATACTTCTCTTATGTACTTAGCTATAACTTAATTATGTTATTAGATTTATAATAGCTATTAGCTATAGTTAATACCACATATAAATCTCTCCTATAATTAGGTTTTAATTAAAATCTAATTAAATAACTAGTCTGCCTAGCTATTTAGCTTATTATCTAGATACTTTAGAAAACTCTAGTTTTTAGCTATTTCTATTAGTTAATTTATAAGCTTATCTAGTAAAAGCTTTAGTAATAGTATAGTTCCTAATTACATATCTCCTATATTATTAATATCTAAAAGTGGGATATCTTTTAGTAGCTGTAGTTATACTATTTTATAAAAGCTTTTAGCTATAAACTAGAGATTAACTAATATAAAGCTCTACTTATTAATAAAAAGGTAGTCTTTATTTTATAATATATATCTAGTCTTTATAATATTTTTTACTCTAGTATACGTATATATGTGTATATATAGCATTTAATTAAGAGAATTAAGTATCCTATTAAATTTAGTTAACGTTATAAACTAGTGGATTATGTTTTTAATTAGCTTAAATATAGTTAACACGTTCTCTTTCTTATATAGAAGTATATCTTTATATTAGAAATAAATATAGTATATTACTAGCACCCTAGAGGTAGTAATTATAGCTAATAAAATTAATAAATACTTATACACTAAGGCTTATTTAGTACTTTATTTATTTAATTTAATATTTAGTATAACTAGCCTGCTTAAATATCTACTCTTATAATTATCTTCTAATAGTAAATAGTCTAACAGCGTAATTTAAAAATATAAGTAATATTTTTCTACTCTATCTCTCTCTTTAAGGTCATTTAAATAAGTAGTGTGTTATAATATCTTTATATATATTTATTATTTATTTAAAAGTTTATAATATAGCTGCTCCACTCTGGCATGCATATGCTATAAATACTAGAGAATAATAACTAGCTACTAGCTATACTTTCATATAATTAGAACTCTCTACTTTAAGTAGAATAAAACTTTATTAGTTTTTACGCTAGTTTTACGCTGGTTAATAAACTTAAGTTTAGATTAACTAACTATCTCTAGTTAACTAATCTAAAATACCTTTTATATAAGCTATTTTATTATATTATCTGCTTTTTTTAGTCTCTGTTTTTTCTCTATCTTAAGCTTTTTTTCTACTTCTTTCTTTTTCTATTAGCTGCTTATGTAAACTATAACTAATCTAGTCTAAAGAAATCCTATAAATATATTAGCTATTTAGTAAACTTAATTTATATATTAGCTAAATAACAGCTCCCTTTCTAAATACTTATTTTTTATACTATTTTATTAACCTTCTTTTATTACTGTTAAAGCTCTGTTATATTAATATAAAAAATAGTGTCTACTTTTTTCTTATTTACTTCTTTTACTTATATTAGAAAGTATATAGGCTATATGTTAATTATCTTAAAAAGATACTAATAGGCCTACCTATTCTACTATATTCTATTATTAGACTTTTTACTTTTCCTTCTGGTATCTCTATCTTACTTTTAATTATTTATTTATCTATACTTTTACTTATAATGACTCTAGATGCCTTAAATTGTCTTATATATATACTAATATTATTTAAATAGATATATTATGCTATCCTTATACACTAGGAGACTATTAATTAGTTTTTTTATTTACTTTAAAATAAGTACATCCTCTAGCTTTTATGTAAGTTTTATTAATAACTTTATTACTACTATAATTTCTCTTTATATTATTACTAACATGCTTGGATAGTACTCTCTTAGATGTATAAAAAGCTATACTAATAGTATTATAATAGTATACTACTTATAAACAGCTACCTGATATTTAAGAATATATTAAAATAGCTTATTAAATAGCTCTATTAACTTTAGTTAAATATAAACACGTTAATAGCTCTTATATCTTTATATTATATCTACATATTAGTTGCTTTTTTTTGCTTTTTTTATAGAATCTACTTAAATTTAAATTATTAGCTATTTTAATTAGTTTGTTAATATAATAAATATGGTGAGTTACTTAGATAATATAGGTCATAACTTCTAGTCCTACTAGACTTAGAAATTAGAGAGTTTTAGTATAGTTAATATATTTTAATACTATACTACACATGATCCCCTTCTATCTTATACTATTAATTTCTTATCTTAAATATATTATAGCTATTATTACTATTATAGGAATTATATTAAGCATATCTATCTAAATAGACTATTTAATAATTAAATAATAGTATCTAAAGCTTTACTATTACTAAAGAGCTAGAGTTTTTATATAAGTATTTTTACTTTACGCGTAATAAGCATTACCAGAGGCTCTTTTAGGAGGTAGTAAAGTTAAATTCTAGGAAAAATACTCTATTTAATAATAATAATACTAGATAGCTAGTTTCTAATAACCTAACTAAGTATAATCCTATCTTTATAGCTAATTTTATATTATTAGCTATCTAACTACTATATAAAATACTCTCTAAAACTATGCTTTTAAATATATATTAGAAGGCACTAGCTTATATAGTGTTTTTATTTACAGAAAATACTAATAAATCTCTTTTTATATAAAGGCCACTAGACTTTTCTTTACGTTTTACTAAGTATTCTATTATAATTAGTTAGACACTAGGTGCTAAACGTACCAGAATAGTAAATCTAAAAATATTAAGTAAATAAAATAACTTAAGTAAGCTAAATAAAGTATGTTTTATAAGTTTATAAAAGTTAGAACTAAGTTAGTCTAGTGCCCCTATTAAAGAAGTAAATATGCTATTAGAAAAAAAACTAGTTCTAAAAACTATCTTTATAAATAATACTCTTTATACTAAGTAGAGGCGTGTTAAGAGATAAAAGCTATAAACTTTAAAGAAAAAATAGTCTCTTAGTTTAATAGTATTTTATAAAAATACTTTCTTTACTAAGTATAGCGCTTATCTCTTTATTCTATATAAAAATAAAATTAACATTACCTAAATTATTAAATAACCTGTTATTAGAATTATTAATAAGTATATTATTAAGTTTTCTTTTTATAATACTACTTATACTCTATACATAACAGCTGTTACTATATTTTAAAATATTTATACTTTAGGTAATCTAGCTGCTTAGTACTATACTACTTTCTTTTTAAAAACTTAGTAGGATATTAGAATTCTTTTTTTAATATATATTAAACCCTTCTCTGCTACTAAGCTTATTAAGACTTTATTAGATTTTATTAAAAGAATTCTACTATAGCTATTATATAATAACTATTTATTTTAGTATAATACCCCTAATAAGATGTTTTATTATACTTAAAATATAATAAACTTTTACGAAAATTAGCTTACTGCTGTTTATATTTAATATTACTAAATAATAGCCTTCCTGGCTAATATATACGCTGAAAAGATTAAGGCACTTAAGAAAAAAAACTAGATAAAAAGTAGAGACTAGAGTTATAATTATAAGAAAAAAGGAAATCTATAAATAAAGGTAAAAAAAGCTCTACTATAGCTAGTTTATAAAAATACTATAGATAAGAAAAAGAATATCTTTAATAAGTATTTATAGTAAGCTTATTATTAGTATAAAATTATTAATACGCTTAAGTAAGGTAGTTTCTATCTAATACCTTATAATCTAATTAGTAATATATAGATAAAGTAAATATTTTATGTTAGAAAGTAGCATATCTAGCTTAAGCTTATTAAAAGAGTTAATTATAATATATATAATACTAGCTAGGCTTTTAATTCTTAGCTAGATTCTAAAAGTATTATAAATAGCTTAATTAATAAAAAGAAGTTACTTCGTATTAAAGCTAAGCTACCACTAACTATATATAAAATAAAGAAGGTTTAGGATAGTAAGAATAAAGAAAATAAAAAGAACTTTATACTTATATAGTTTTAAGTAATAGTATTAAGTACTAAGCTAGCTTAAGTATTATGTTAATTTACCTTACCTAAGCTATTTAAACTATAAAAATAGTTATAATATTTATAGTTAATATTATAAGTTACTAACTTACTAACGTAAATTATACTAGTAATAAGCTATTTAACTACTTATATAATACTTAGTAGTTCTCTTACTTCCAGATCAGATAGCTTATTAGACTTAGTAGAAGTTAATTAACTTAATAGAGAATAGAAAGAAAGTTATACAGTAAATTAAGATTTAATAAAATAGTATTAAACTATTTCACTTAAGGTGTAAATCTTAATTTTAGAATAACTATAAAGAATTAAAAGTAATTATAAACTGTTTAATGTTTTATACTTATAGTAGATCCTCCGTGCGTATATTCTATACTAGTATTTAGTATATTAAATACTACTAGAGACTGATAGAGCTACTAGAGATTTTATTTTCTTAATTTTCTTTATTTACTAAGTTCTATCTTATCACGTGAGCTACTGCTCCTAATTCTTTGGTATAGTTTTATATTTCTATTCTTATTTCTTAGCCTGTGCCTTAGCCTGTGCTAGTGTATCCTATACTTACTTATAATTCTTTCTCTTAAGCTTAAACATACGTTTTTATTTTAGAGCTTTATTAGCTGTTATTACTAGTTCCCTTAGCTCCTTAAATATAGTTATTTTATTATTACTATTTATAATATTATCCCTTTCTTTTAAGTCTTTGTTTTGGAAGATAGTTTTTTTCTTCTATAAGTAGTATAAAGGCAGCAGGTCTTTTACTTAGTATTTTAAACTATAAAACCTTTAGCTTCTCTTTTTTTCTACCTAGCTTTTTAATAATAATATGTTTTAAGTCGTCTCTAATACGTGCTTGCTGTTTAGTTTCTTAGATTTATAATAAACCCTACTATATACTAACACCTTACTTAAACTATTCCTACTAAGATAATAACTACTTTATAAACTTAAGTTCCAGTTACTACTTAGCTTATATTACTTATAGTGTAAAATACGACTTAATTATTTCATAGCTAGAGTAAGATTATTTTAATTATAATAAGAAAAAACTTTACTATTAGCTTAAGAAAGCTAAAGAGAATGCTCTAGAGGTTTATTTTTATACCCTCTAGCTTTATCATAAGCTTATAAAAGTAGAGTCTAAAGAGAAGAAAATGTTTAATTAAGAGATAACCTTAATTCATAAGGTCTAAGCTCTTAAAAAGGAAGAGGCTTGTTCTTAAGATTAAGAAGTTTATATACTATAATCTATAGTATCTAGTACCGCTTCGCCCTCCTTCTCTAGTTTTAAATAGAATATATTATATTCTTTTTATGCTCTAGACTTAGCTTTAGAGTAAGTCTTTACTATTCTATTTAATAGTACTAGTTAATTAGCTCTAAATTATTCTTTAGGTTCCTAATTAGTTCCTAGGTGTTATTTTTAGGTCTGTAATTTTTCTATCTAACTAAATATTTCTACTAACGCCTAAACTGTTAGTAGTCCAGAATTCATTAAACTTTATACTTAATAGTGTTTTCCTTGAGTTTAAGTTTTATCTATAGTTTAGTGTTTAATAGTGCTGGTTCTAATTTTGAAATATGAAAAACTAGGTAAATCCTTATATCTTTAGATAGTTATAATTCATAATTCATAGATTTTATTTATTTTTTAATCTTAAATAGTCCTAACTTGACATAATCTAGTTTTCTTAATAGTTATTTTATTTCTAAATTTTTTTATAGTAGGAAAACTTTATCTTTCTTTCTAAAGATTAGTTTCTTAACTCTAGATTTATCTTTCTACTGTTTATTAAGAACTCCTTTCTGGGTAATTTTTCCTATTATGTCTTAATAAAGTTATTATAATTTATTAACTTTTACTCTTACTAATTCTAATATCTTGTTTAGAATTTGTGGTTCTTAATAAGCCGTAGGCTTATAGCTGTAATTTATAAAAAATAGTAATTTTCCTATAGTTAATAACTTTACAGAGTTGTATATAAACTCAGCCATTAGTAGTAAGTTAATCTAATTATTTTATTATTTATTAATGTATATTTATAGATATTATTCTAGCATCTAATTTATCCGTTCTGTTTATCTATTTATTTATAGGTAAAATACTGTTAAGAGGTAATATTCAGCCCCTAGCTTTCTTATAAACGTTTTTTAGAATATTAATGTGAATAATTTGTCTCTATCTGTAATAAATTCTTATAGTAACTCATGTTATACTATTAGTAATTTAATAAGTATAGTTACTAATTTATCTACTTTAACCTCTATATATATTAGTTTAAAGTATACGTATTTTATAAGTTAGTTTACTATAACTAGTATCATATTATACTATTAATCTCTGAAGGTAGTTATTATTAGTATTCCCGTAATAAAGTCTATTATAACTAATTCTTATAGTAAGTCTAGTAAAGGAATTAGTTATATAAGTCTATATTCCTTATATCTTAATACTTTATTTTTTTTATATTTAATATATTCTAAAAGAATGTCTCAGACCTTTTTCTATATTCCTAGAATCTAAAAGTATCTATTAATTTATTTTATAGTTTTTTTAATTCCTTAATGTCCGTGTATTTCTGCTGAATGTTAATTTTTAATTAGTTTAGTCTATAATTCATCTAGTACATAGATTATTCCTTAGTCTAGATTCTAGTATAGTTATTTATTATTGAATTTTCTTATTTATTTTTCTTAGCTATTTTTGATAATAACTACTGTCTTAATATTTATTTATAAGCTTCCTAAAAATCTGTCTAGTCTTTATCTAAGTATTATATTATAGATTTCCGGTATATTCTTTATATAATTTACTCTTTAACTAAGTGCATTAGCCGCTATATTTTCTTTTCCTAACTTATAAAATATTTAAAAGTTAAATATAGAAACTAGTTTCTACTACCTAACTTATCGTTAATTTAACTTCTTTATTATTGTAAATGCTGTTAGATTTTTGTGATTTAAATATATAATAATTTAATACTTAGCTCCTTCTAAGTAATGTCTCTACTTTTTAAATGCTTAAACTATTACTAGTAATTCTTTATTATAGATATTATAGTTTAATTTAGTAGTTATAAGTTTATAAGATAGAAAGTCTACTAAATACTTATGCTTATTATTTTATACTTATAATAAAATAGTTTTTATAGCTCTATCTAATATATCTGTATGTATCTCTATTTAAAATCATGAATTAAACATCTTTAATATCAGTAGTTATTAGAATATTTCTTTTAATATTATAAAAGCGTTTTCTTTATATTGTTCTTACTTAAATTATTAATCTTTCTTTAGTAATTCCGTTAAAGGTGCTGTGATTTTTAAATAGTCCTTAATAAATTATCTACAGAAACCTGTAAATCTAAGAAAAGAATAAACTTCTTTCATATTCATTAGTGTTAGCTAAGATAGAATATCTTTAGTTTTATCTAGGTTAACTACTATTCCGTCTCAGAATACTAAGTATTCTAAGAACTTAACTTTAGTTTTATAGAATATATTTTTTTTTATTTAAATATATAGCTTGTGTTCTTTGAGCTTCTTTAGCACCTTTTTAATATACTTAATATATTCTTTTAGCGTCCTATTCATATATATAAGCATGTTATTAAGATATATTATTATAAATACATCTAGATATTTTCTCAGCACATGATTAATAATTGCCTGAAATATTACTAATATATTCATAAGTCTTATTAGCATGACTAAGTATTTAAATAGTTTATATTTTATTTTAAATACTGTTATCTACTTATGTCCTTTAGTTATTTATATCTAATAATATTTATTCTTAATATTAAAGAGGCTAAACCACTTTACTCCTCTAAACTTATCCATAAGTTCTGATATTAGTAGTATTAGATAACGATTTTTGATTATGGTTTTATTAAGGTGTTTGTAATTAATACATAGCCTTAACTTTCTATTCTTTTTATTAGTTCTTTTGCAGGAATTTTCGTAATTCTTTCTGTTAGTATATAGGTACTTGATATAATAGTCCTGGTTTCAAATCCATTCCTTCTTTAAGCGTGATTTTATAGTCTTGTTTCTAGTATTCTAGTAACTAGTCTTTAGCTTCCTTAAAGAACTATTCTTTAAATTCTTCTTAATATTTGTCTGGTATAATAAACGTGGTATTATAAAGTATCACTTTCTTTATCCATATTATAGCTCTTATTTATTACTATCTATAGTAGTCATTTCTAATTTCTACGGTTTTTATTCTCTAATTAATTATTAGGTTCTATTATGCTAGCTAGTCCTATCCTAAGATAAAATTTTTACTATCTAGATTTATAATCTTAATACAACAGTTATCCGTGTAACCTGCTGCTTTAATAGTTATATTCTATATTTTAAAATTAATTAAACTTTTTTTAAATATTATTAGACTATTATCTATACGTCTTACTCACACAAGTTTATCTAAAACTTTAGTTAGTATTTAGTATTTCTATATTTACTTATTTAATATAAGTATTTTACTAGCCCTACTATCTATAAGCGCTAGTATCTAATTACTATTAATATATATATTTATATATAGCTTATTTTCGTGTTTCCTCTAGTTTAGTTATATGTATATAATTAATATATTATTTCTAATCTTTAGTTCTTAGCTCTCTAGTAGCTTAGTTATAGTCTACTAGTTTTCTAGTTTTTTATTTATAGCTAACTCCTAAGTGGCAGTTATTTCTTTAGTGTTTTTTTTTTAGGTCTATAGATTAAGTATCTCTAGAGTTAGCATACTTTTTTATTAAGTATTTTATATATATTTCTAGCTTATTCTCTATAATCCTAACATTTCTATCCTAAGAAACATTCTTAATATATGAGTTTTTTATATGAATCTGTAGCTAACTATTTTTTTTAATAGTATTTAGTTTAATATAATTAGCATCCTATCTAGTATTTATCTTATAATAGTTATTTATATTTATTTGAATTTGAGTCCTGTAGTTCGTCTTCTAAATTCGTATAAACTAGTTTTTATTATAAGTTAAGTTCCTTTTTATTTGCTAGTTATTATAATATTTTTCTTATCTTTAGTCCTTTAACATGTATAGCGTGTTTATTCTATTTATAGTTCTTTCCTATATAGTTAGAAGCTATATATATCTAGTATTTTTTTCTTATTATTTTATTTACGGCGTTATTATCCTGTATTTATAATATTAATAAAGGATTTTCTTTTTCTTTTGTTTTCTAATAGTGTTTAACAGGGTAATAGTATATTACACTAATTATAACTATTATAAACGTTTATTATTAAATCTCGTTTATTTATATAGCTAGTTCTTATCTGCTTAGTCCTTTATACTATTTATTTTCTACTAACTATAGTATTTATTAGTATTTATATATCCCATTTCCTAAGGTAACTTTCTAGTGTTTAGTAATATAGTATTTTTTTTAGTAATATTCTAATTTATATATCTAATAATGTCTCTAGTGTATATACTATATAATTATTATAGATATTAGCTTCTTACTTTTTATTATCTTTTAATTCTTTCTTTACCTGAATTTTTGATCTTCTTTATGGAATAGTCCACCTCCTTTTTTTATCATTTTATAGAATTTTTATATCTTTTTTTTAGTTTCTGTATTATGCTATTGCACTGCTGCTTTTTATATTATAATAATTATTTTATTAAGTTATTCTACTAAATAATTCTTAATTTTTTAATATAGTAATTTGTATTTCTAACTGAGGTATATATGACTCCTATAAACCTAATATTACTCTTTCTAAATTCTGTTCTTAATTATCTCTTTAGTTACTATATTTCATGTTTATTTTACTTAGACTATTACTATCTTAATCTTTTTTAGTACCCTAGTCTAGACATAAGCCTTCTTAATATTTAATTATTACTATTTATAATTTTTAATGAAGTATCTTTGTTTTCTATATCCTAGATAGGCTTTACGTGTGTAGTATTTTATTTATTTTTTAACTTACTTTCCTTACCCCTTTCTAATAAATACTTATTTAATATTAATATCTATTTTATTATAGATTCTATTATCTTTTTTATTTTTTTTTAGATATGTGAGTTACTAACCTCCTATATACCCTTTTCTTCTACTTTATTAGTACTACTAGTTATTAATAGTTATTACTTATTTAATAATTTCTAATAAGGTGCTTAGCCGTTTCCCTCTAGAAATTTTATTCTTAATTCTATTTTTTAGTTCTTTATAGTATATTATAACTAATAGTTAGTCTACCTAATTAAGTTGTAATTAGATTTATTTAAATTCTGTAATATAGTTAGCTACTAACGTATATTACTTAAGTTATTAGAGCTTTTAGATTACTTTAGTTTTCTTATTAATTTCTCTAAAAACAATAATTATTTTTTGCTTAAAACATTTATAATTCTTAAAAGCTCTTTATATATTATTATTATAGTTAGTTAACTTTACTACTTCTAAGTTTAGATTTCTATTAATAAGATAGTTTCTTATTAGTGGTTTAAACTATTATATAGCTCTACCTATTATATTTATACTAGCTACCAAAATCTAATCCTAATTAGTTAGAAATAACTTTTAATTAAATTAATAATAGAGGTTTATTACTACTATAAAGGTCTTAAGGTTATTTTAATTTCTATTAAATTTTTTAGAAGATTATATTTTTACTATTCCTCCCTTCTAGATTACTATAGCTTATTATTTAATTTTAAACTATTATTATAAGTTTACTAAAGTATTTTATAGCTTTATAATGGTTACTTTTTGTTTCTGGATAATCTACTATACACTCTTTATTTCTCTGGATATACTTTTAGTTGTAGATAAAGATTCTACTATAATTTCCTCTTTACTACTACTCTCTAACAACAAGTAAAGTTCTTATTCGTTTTTATAATAAGTTATTATAAACTCTTAATAATTAGTTATTAGAATCTATCTAACTATTCTTTTTATTTCTTTGAGATGGTAATTATAATATTACAAGTTACTAACTTACTAACATAAATTATACTAGTAATAAGCTATTTAATTGCTTATATAATACTTAGTAGTTCTCTTACTTCCGGATCGGATAGCTTATTAGACTTAGTAGAAGTTAATTAACTTAATAGAGAGTAGAAAGAAAGTTATATAATAAGTTAAGATTTAATAAAATAGTATTAAACTATTTTACTTAAGGTATAAATCTTAATTTTAGAGTAATTATAAAGAATTAAAAGTAATTATAAACTGTCTGATGTCTTATACTTATAGTAGATCCTCTATATATATATTTTATATTAGTATTTAATATATTAGATACTACTAAAGGCTAATAGAGCTATTAGAGATTTTATTTTTTTAATTTTTTTTATTTATTAAGCTCTACCTTATCACGTGAACTACTGCTCCTAATTCTTTAGTATAGTTTTATATTTCTATTCTTACTTCTTAGCCTGTGCTTTAGCCTGTGCTAGTGTATCCTATATTTACTTATAATTCTTTCTCTTAAACTTAAATATATATTTTTATTCTAGAGTTTTATTAGCTATTATTACTAGTTCCCTTAGCTCCTTAAATATAGTTATCTTACTATTACTATTTATAATAGTTAATTTATTTCTAAAAATATTATTTTTTAGAGTCGCTGTCTTTTTTTTCCCCCTAAATTTATTATATACTTTTATAATCTAGTAATATACATAACTGTATTATAATTTTAGCTTAAATAAAGAGACTACTTACATAATACTTAACCCTAAATATAATAACTATATAGAGTATTCTTATGTAACTATACTAGATATTTAATTTTAGTATAACTTAGAGTATGCAATTAATATTAACTCTATTTTTAAAAATAAAATATTAACTAAGTGCCTGTACTTAGATAAACGCTTATTTATATATTTTATATATTATAGTTAAAGTATTTTAGCTTGTATATACTTTATTAAAATTATTTTAATTTTATTTTCACACATATACATCCAACGCATTTCATGATTTTTTTTTATTATTTTAGAATCTTTTATTACTACTACTATCTGCTATTGCTTGCTTAATTTTTAGTAAAAACTATCTATAAAAAAATCAAATAAATTTACTTTAAAATTTCAAATAAATTCACTCAACTGTCCGTGTGTCTTGGTATTTTTTATATAAAGAATTCAAACAAATCCACTCTATTCCTTTATATAATACTCTTAATACTTTTTTTTATTATTTTTATTATAATTATTTTACTCTTTAATCTATCTTGCCTTGCTCTTTTATTTTCTTGTATATAATCTAATAACGTTTATAGTCTATCTATATATATAATATATCTAATATCTAGTATATTAATACTTATATTTAATATGCTTATTATAACTATAACTTGTTACTTTCCTTTTATAAACTCCTTTAATATACTATTTTTTTTAACTGTATAGTGATAATATATATTATAATTTAATACCTCTATAATTTTCTTTATTTTTTTAATTATATTATAATATCCTATAATCTTTCCTGTTTTATATCTTTTTATTTTTCTTTTAATTAAATTTAAAATAACTTTTTCTTTCTCCTACTGTCTTGCTGCTCTGCTTATTTTAATTACTTAATATATTATATTAACTCTTATTATTCTTATCCTAAACATTTTTATCTAATTTTTTTTAAAATATATTTTTTAGTATAACTTTTTTTCCTTACTAGGTAATAATATTACTGTTAATAAAACTATTTATATTTCTATATTTACTAATTTCTTTAACTATTACATCTGTTTATGAAACGTGTATTAACAGTTTAATATAATATAATATTTATTAATTATAATTTAGTCTAACTGCCTTATTACTTTTAATTAATTTAAAAATATTATGAAATTCTTATTAACTGCTGATTTAAGTGTTACTAATATAATTACTATTATATTTAATAAACACTATTCTTTTTATTTCTTATATAAAATTCCTAACTTCTTATACCGTTGCTTTATATTCTTGTGTAATGTAATTAATAGTATTATTATTATTATTATTCTACTCTACTTAGCTTATACTGGTAATATAAATAATATACTTTTTTTTTACTTTTATTAGTATTACTATAATTACTAGACTTTTTTCTATTATAATTATCTTAATTACTTTCTTTTATATCTTTTAGAATATAGTTTTTTTATCTATTATACGCTTTAACTATGCTGCTGTTTTTATTTTTCTTAATTACTTTTCTTAATTAATTTAAATTTTTTTAGCCTTAGTCTTAAACGGGGCATGCTTTTACTTCTTTAACTTAGATTTTTTTTCTATAGTTAACTAAAATCCTAAAAACTAGTGCTAATTTATACTTAATGTCTGGAATTATTATCTTTTATCTGCTATTACTTCTACCTGTTTTATAATTACTTATATATATATTAAATTTATAATATATAATATATACTTAGCCTACTTATTTATAATTACTACTATAATTTTTTTTTTTATTCTTTATTCTTATTGCCTTTCTTGGTATTAAATATAGTTAAACTATATATAAACCTTCTACTAATACTAATAGTAACTTTATAATATGTTTGAATTATTAACTTTTACTTTAATCTAATTCTGTTTTTACGCTTTAATATGTGTTATATTTACTCTAATATCTACTTCCTTTTATCTAAGTCTACTAGTTATATATATAATAATATAACTTCTTTCTCCTATACTATTATCTCTAATTACTATTAGAATAGTAATACTAATTATAAATACTATACTAATAACTTACTTACTTTATATAGTAAATATTTATAGATGATTTTAATATCTTTACTAACTATATATCTTTTATAGTATCTTATAATAAATACTATTATATTATCTTTAATAAAAATGTTCTTATGTCTGTTTTTTGTTGTATTATTATAATAAATACTTAATATCTCTAGTTCTCTTACTAGCTATCCTGTTACTATATGTATTAATATAATTAATTTTTCTTAAAACTTAATTATACGGGACATGTATGACTTAACGTTCTATTAATTAATTTCTAACTTATTATCTAGTTTTAAAAATCTTTTTCTTATTACAGTATTTTTTCTGATATGATTAAATAACTATATCTTTTTATCTACAGATAACTAGGTTTAATAATTCTTTAAAAAATTCTATTTAGATTACTTATTAGTTAAATTATTCTGTAACTTATTTTATGAAATTTTAGGTACTTAGTTAGCTATTATACTATTAGAAAATAATAACTCCTCTAATAATAATTACTAACTTTCTATAGCTAATCTGTAAACTATGCTATAAAACTAAGCTATATTAAAATATAAATCCTTATATAATAACTTATTATAACTTATCTATTTAATGTGGTTTCTTAATATTATGTTATAATATATCTTTAACTTATATATCTGTAAATTTAATATTTATTATATTAGACTATAGCTCCCTTAAACTATAAACTTATCTATTATATTTTAAATAAATTATAAATAACTTTTTTATTATAGTTATGAAAAATCTGTGCTATCTTTACTCTTATATATACTATTACTATTAAATTTATTTTTCTAAAATAGCTTTAATAACTCTAATGTCTGCTAAATTACTATAAAATAGGTTATTTTAATTATAGCTAATAAAATAGGCGGATACTGCTCTAGTCTCTTTTATTTATTTTTTTTAATTTCTAAAACTGCTAATGCGTATACCAATAGGGTATTATACTCTTTATAAATTATTAATTAATTTAATAACTTAATATAAAACTATAAACACGTCTTTTAAATTCCCGTTAATCTTTTTAGTTTATTGCTGTTATTTTTAGTTATATTTTTTTTATCTTCTACTTTATTTATTTTACTTCTTACTATTTTATCTTTTATCTTATTTTCTGTCTTATTTTCTGATATATTCTTTTTTTTGTTTATTTAATTCTTTTTTTTAATTTTTTACTTTACTTGCTTAACTAATGCCTTTTATGCCGTTTATTATTAATAAATAAATCTATATTTAGGGCTCTTCTACTCATGTTCTTTTTATATATAGATAAAAAATATTAATATTTATTTCTATAGCCAGCAATTTTCACTAATTAACTTCTTATTTATATATGGTTATAATAGCTAGTATTGTGTTTAGTACTTTTCTATTTAAATCACTTTTATATAAATAAATATATTAATTTAGTTAATAATTAATGCTTGGCTGAACTAGGTTAATTTATCTATTATCTTTTAAATTACTGCTTTAATAAGCTCTTTTTTTTTATTTAGGTTTATATTAGATTTTTTTATACATACTAATAAATCTAGTCTCTTTATTTCTACTAAATATAGTAACTATTGTGTTTGCTTTAATTATAGGTTTATTTTATTTCTTTTATTTTTTTAGATTCTTATCTAGGCCTTCTTTTTAATATCTACTTATATATTTATTATTTTATTACATAACTAAGCCTATAATATCTTATTATTTATAGAAATCGGTTCTGGCTTATTTTGCTATCCTTAAACGGGCTATTATACTTTAAAATACTAGGATTTATAATAGGTAATAAAAACCTACTAGTATTAAATATTTCTAGCTTCTTTCTATAGCTACTACTTAATTCTTATATTTTTTATTATATTTAAATTTTTATGCTTTATTGCTGTTGACTATTAATATACTTTCTACTAATACTCTTTTATATTTTTTTTTTTAATATATATAATGGTATTAGCCTGGGTTTAACTAGTATAATAATTTATTAGTATATATTAGTAACTACTTAATCAGCTGGTTAATAAAACTCGGTATCTTTAATTTACTAGAATAATAAATTATGTATAATTAATTTTAAACACTTTCTCTTACTAACTCTATCTCTTTACGTGATAATTTATGATTGTGATTTTATAAATAGCCTTTAATTTACTCTTGCTATATTATATATCTATATTCTTTATAAACAGCTAACTAGTATTTAACTAAATACTTAAAATACTTTTTCTTAATACGCTTTCTTGTTATTACTTCTTTATTTTATAACTTTACTAGTTAACTAATGCACTATGCTTTTACACTTAAACCTATTCCTAATTCTCTTATTTTTATGTTTAGGTATCTATTTTTATTTTTTCCTCCTTTTATAAAGATCTGCTGTGATATAATTGTTGGCTTCTTTTTAATTAGCTTTTTAATATAATATATATATTAAATTACTTAAGTAATGCTAGCCATAACTTCTAATACTACTAAAACTAGAAATTAGGGATTTCTTAGTATAACTATTATATAATATATAATATACTTCTTCTCTATCTTATAATATTTACTTTTTTAAATATATTATAATTGTAGTTACCTAAGTCACACTAGGTATACCTACTTAGTTAAATTATATAATAGTTTAATAATAACATTTAAAACTTTACTATAGCTAAAGAGTGAGATTTTTTATCTATATATACCTATACTTCACCTAATAAGAATTATAAAAGGCTTTTTTAGAAGGTAAAGAAGGTAAATTTAAAGAAATATACTCTATTTAATAGCTATAATACTAGATAGCTAGTTCCTAATAATTTAATAGTTAAGTATAAACTAGTTTTTATAGCTAATTTCATGCTATTAGCCATTTAGCTACTACGTAAAATACTTTCTAAAATTATACTTCTAAATATAAGCTAGAAGGCACTAGCCTATACGGTATATTTACTTATAAAAAATACTTAAAAATCTTTTTTTATATAAAAATAACCTGACTTTTTTTTATTTTCTATTAAGTATTTTACTACTGGCTAGATACTAACTCTAAAGTATACCAGAATAAAGCTAGATAAGTTAAATAACTAAAATACTTAAAATAGGCTAGATATACTAAGTTTTATAAGTATAGAATAGCTACTAGCACCTAGTCTGCCTAATAAATCTATTAAGAAAATAAATATACTATTTAAAGTAGACATTAAAGTAAAGCTACTAGCTTTAATTATTACTATTATAAATAATAACTATTATGCTAAGCGGAGTTGCTAGAAGAAGTAAAAGATATAAGTATTAAAAAAAAAACAGTCTTATAATTTAATAACGCCTTATAATAAGGCTTCTTATACTAAGTATATTACTTATATTAATATATTACCTTATAATAAGCTATATATTTCCTAGATCTTTAGGTAACTTATTAGTAATAGTACTTCTAACTTCTATAATACTATTAATACTTTATATATTATAGCTACTATTATACTTAAAAAAGTCTATACTCTAGATAATTAGATTATCTAGTATTATACTATTTCCTTTCTATATAATTAGCAGTTATATAGATTTTTATTTCTAATATATTTTATACTTATCTTTTTTTTTCTTTAACTTACTATAACTTTATCTGATCTTGTTAAAGCCTTATTATAGCTAAGTAAAACAGACTTTTTAAGTATAATACTATTAATTATATTTTCTACTAATTATTTTCATAAGTGAGTGGGCACCCTAAGCGAGTGGGCACCTTAAAAACTTACTAAAAATTTAAGAATTCGTACCTCAATATCTTAACAACCACATTATAATAAATTCTAAAAATTTAATAGGCCATTTATAGTGCTTCTAAAAAGAGAGTATTAAACTCTTAAATGCTAGAAATTAGTAGTAAACTAGATATTTAAGAAAAGGTAAATATTTAACAATTTAGGGGCCAAAAACCTCCTATCTTAATAGCTATTAATTATTAGATCTTAAAAATTAAAAAATCTCTATTTCTAAGCACTATAAATAACCTATTAAATTTTTAGAATTTATTATAATGTGGTTGTTGAGATATTGAGGTGCGAATTCTTAAATTTTTAGTAAGTTTTTAAGGTGCCCACTCACTTAGAGTGTCTACTCACTTATAAAAATAGTTATACTTAAAATATTATTAACTATTACAAGACACAGCTTACTACTATTTATATTTAGTATTATTAGGTAATAGCTTTTTTTACTTGTATATATACTAAAAAGATTACTACGCTTAAGTAGGAAGATAAGAGAGTAAAAAAAAACTAGAACTATAATTATAATAAATAAAGTAACTTATAGATATAAGTAAAAAATACTTTTTTATAACTAATTTTCCTAAAGGCTACTTAGGAAAAGCGTAATAGCTTTAACTAATAGTTAAAATAAGCTATATTTTAATATACTACTGCTAAGAGACTTAGCTAGAGTAGTTTTTACCTAATACTTTATAATTTAATTATTATTACATAAGTAGAGTAGATGCTCCGTGTTAAAAAGTAATATATTTAGTTTAATTTTATAAAAAGAGTTAATTTTCACGCATATGCTGCTAGCTAAGCTCTTAATTTATATCTTAGTTTAGAATATATTATAAGTAGTCTAATTAATAGAAAAAAGCTACTTTATATTAAAGCTAAGCTTCTAAAAACTATATATAAAGTAGAGAAGGTTTTAGATAGTAAGGATAAAAAGAATTTTACACCTATATAATCTTAAGTAACTATAGTAAGTATTAAGTTAATTTAATTATTATATTAGTTTACTTTATCTAAATTATTTAAGCCGTAATGATAGTTCTTATTAAGCTAATTTATATCTACTAGCTAGATAATTATTATAAGGTTACATTACTTTTATAGAATTTCTTTAGTATATATATAAAATTCTTTATATTAACTATGTAAGATATACTTAAGCTATCTCTTTATTCACACTAAAATTATAATATACTATAGCTTTTATTAGCCTGAAAACTATTCTTAAGGTTAAGCGAATATATAACTATTTTAAATTTAGATTCTTTTTATTTATAAAAAAAATAGTGATATGCCTAGACGCTAGATAGGGAAAAAATATATATTCTTTTAAATAAAAAAACATAAATTATACGAATTTATTATAAATTATTATTTATTATAGCTAAAAGGCTCTAAAAGCTAGAAGTAAATCTATTAATCACTTTAGATATAAGTAAACTAATAGTATTATGCTATCTCTAGTAGTCTTTAAGGTTATTATATTAAATAAGCTATAAAATTACACCACTACCACCACTATATTATTCTTATTAAAAATTAGGTTATTAATATAACCTAATATAATAAATTACATAGTTAAATTTAGGGTAATTCTAATAACTTTTTATTAATTTAATATATTTATATTTAACATATATAGGTACTAAACTTTACTTATAACTATATATATCTCTATTACTAATATCTAACTTTAATTTATTTATGTTGTATTTACTATTATAAGATAGTAATATAAGTTTTTAAAGCTCTAAGAAGAAAGGGAAAAAAAATTTTCTTTTCTTTTTCTTCCCTACAAGGTAATCATTAGGTTACTGCTATAATAACTATATTTAGAAATAAAACTATAATTTATTAGTATATTAGAAATAAATATAGGTTTTTATAAATCAGATCTTATTATTAACTCTTTTAAATTAATTTTATTATAAGTTCCTGGGCAGAAATTCTCTTTATAGGTTTAATATTATAGTATAATATAACTAAATTTTTTTACTAGTCTGGAAGTGTTTTGGTAGCTTCTTGTATATATAAGCTATCTTATAGCGTCTTTATATGCTTATAAAATATTATTATATATTTTTTTTTAGTAATATACCTTATTATAGCTTTAATATACTTTTTAGGGTTAATCTTAAAAAGCTGCTGTAAAATAATCTGTCTAATAAAATACATATTATAGAATAGTAGTATTTTAATAATTATAAAAGATCTATACGCTTTAGAAAAATCATTAATATTAATAAATAACTTTAAAGAATAGTAATTTAGTAGCGTTATTAGTTAACTAATTTTATTAACTTTAAATATATAGTTAAAGCTATAGAGTTTAACTAAGCTACTAGAATATTAGATATTATTATTCTTACGTTGGAAGATAAGGATGTGGCTAAAGTTAATACTTATATAAATAACTTAACCTATAGTATAAAGATAGTCTAAAGTATTAACTATTTAAATTAGTTAATTAAGATAATATAGGAACGCGCTTATCTTCTCTAAACTACTAGTACTAAACTTTTAAATACTATTATATAAAATAAGTTCTAGCTTTAGTCTTATCTCAGTCTTAATTTTAGAATCGCAGAATTCTTTAATATAAATAATATAGTTATGTGAGTATTAAAATAAGAAATTAGCTTTATAATAATATCATTATTTAATAGGACTTAGGCTATATAGTATATAGAGAATATAAGAATTTCTACTACCCTTTTTAAAGAGTATAGTTCTATTATTAGTATTTAAAAAAAGTATTAATTACTAGGCTTATAAATAATATATAAGTTAGAAATAGATGTTTTAATAGTAACTTACAGCTGTTAGGCATAAGAGGTATAGAAACATATTATATAATAATAAACGTTATTATTTAAGCTAAGCTATTTTTTATATATTTATAACATTATAAAAAGAAAAGATATAGTGATCTTTTTTTTAAATATAATAGATATCTAAATTTATATAGCTGTTATTATTATATATAGTATTAATCATACACTTATACAGATAGGCTAGATTATAATAGTATATAAAAATATAAACACGTGTGTAGGGGGCCTACTAGAGTGCTTTAAAATAAATTTATAACACTAAAAGTACTTTACTTACACTAGTAAAGGGCTTAAAAAGCGTAATAAAAGAGATAATATTACTATAAATAATATTACTAAAGGTATTAATAGTCTATACTATAGTATAAAAGCTTAGTTATTTATAAGTTTTAATTTAGCTATTATTATAGTAACTATTTATAACATAAGAGCCTTCTAAGAAAGCCTTTTTATAAGCTTTTTTTTTATATTATATATTTACACTTTAGCTTTACGCTAGTGTATAAGCTCTTACTCTAAATATTTTAGCTTATAATTTATTATGTTTTTTATTTTTCACGTAACGTCTTAACTTATTACCTAGTACTATACTTAGTAATTAATTAATACTTCTTATTAAGTACTTAACTTTCTGCTTATAGTACTACCGTAATATTACATTACGTCTTCACTAATTTCTTATAATAGATAATCTAGATTTTACTAAAATCTTTAGAGACCTTATTTCTTAACTTGTGATTCTAAAGGTAAGTAATAAATTACTTATAAATACCTTAGTAAGGTAAGAAACCTAATATAAAGAAAATATAAAAGCTTTTTATATTAAGCTTAATAAAATAAAGTAAGTGTTTATTAGCTTAACCCCTACTATTACTATCTCCCCTATTAAAGAAAATCTAGTTCTTATTACTAGTTTATCTGGAAGCAGCTTAAGTTCTATAATTCTAATTCTATTTATAATTATAACTAGTACCTATCTCTAAGTTCTTTAAGCTACGGTTAGAAATATAAGATTAACTATTATACTAGAATTTATTATACTATTAATAATAATAAAATCCGACTACCTACCTGACCCCCTAATGTTTACTAGAAAATAAAAGAATCTATATATTTTTATTAGAAAACTTAACTATAAGCTTGAAGGTAATGCTAACTGATATTCTACTAAATACTCTTAACTTTTATATATATATTTAAGGCTAGAGAAGGACCCAGTAACACTTATAGACCTTTTTATAAATAAGAATATATACTTAATAGAATAATTAATTACCTTCCTATAAGCTATATACAGAGACCTAAATAGAAAACTTATTATCTTAAGTAAGCTTAATTCGTTTCGCTAAGAATAGAAGAGTTTTATTACTTACTTTATTAAATTTTATAAACTAGCTGTTAACACTAGACTGAATGAAATTAGTCTAATTACTTAGTTAAAAAGGTCGTTAAATAACGATCTCTACTAAGTAATAATAGATATTAAAATTTCTAATATATTAAATAACTACGTTAACCTAATATTCTTATATAATAATAACTTTTAGTATCTTTCTTTACCGCATCTTACTAGGCTGTAACCTGTATTATAAAGAGATTTTAATATTATAGAAATTAATATTTCTAATTATGCTTTTATTAAGTCAGCTAAATAAAAAGCCTAAAAACGTAATAGCTAATATTTTAAGTGTAATAAATATAGTTATATTTTCTAAAACTACTTTATCTCTCTACTAGAACTCTAATTTATAAGTTTATTTTAACCCTAATAAGTGACCCACTTCTGTTCTTTTTCTGAATCTAAATTTTTCTATAAATAAGAATGCTTCTGAACTTCTTAAGCTAGTCTACTAAAAGCTCTATCCTAGTGTTAAGTCGCTTTCTAGGACGTTTTTAATACTAGATTTCTATTAATTTTTAAACCTCTTACCTAGTAACTAACTCTTGGAACTATTAAGTAAATATTCTATATATTATCTAATAAGATAGCTCGTTATACTCTGTTACTACTTTAATTAATACTAGAGTAACTAGTATAAGTTATATTAGTAGATTTTTAGTTAGTATTTAGAAACTCTATTTCTTACCGCTCCCAAACGTCTTATATCCTACTAGTTTTAATAATAAATGTTTTAAAGGAGGTTATATCTTATATACTGCTAGTATAACTCTCTACTATATAAATTATATTAAGAAAATCTATCTCTTTATAATAGCTATAGGAAACTATAAATTAATTTTTAGCTAATCTTAAATAAGAAAACATGAGGTTAACTTTAACTATAACTTATAAAAGCTATTTTTTAATATTTCTTATTACTAGGCCTATTACCTACGCTTATTTTAATCTCTTATTTATTTAAAAGAAAATACTATCTATCTAAGGGACCTTTTGGTGAACTCTTTATTAAAAAGCTTTTATTTTAATACTATCTATATACAGCGTTTATAGACCTACTTTCTAAAGTTATTACTAACTACCTAAACTTAACGCGATAACTAGTTAGCTAAAATAAACTATTAATTATAAGAACCTAATATCTACCTAGAGGACCTTCTGGTAAATTGTTCTTTAAAAAGCTTCTATCTAGAATCTAAATTTATACCTAAATCTAATACTAAACTAAATAAGGACTTTATAAGGAAGTCTTCCTCCTAAGGTCTTAAAAACCCCTTAGTAAAGGCTTTACTAAAAGGCTTTTATAAGAACTCTAAATTAAGTATAAATATCTGTCTAATTAGGGCAGCATTCTTTATATAAATAGCTTAAAAACATGAACACAAAATCTTTGCTATTTTAATAGCTAATATTAATAAAGCCTTAGCTCTAAAAACCTATACTAATTTAGTTACTAAGGTTCTAAAGGAGTACTATAATACCTTTCGAATATTTTTATATAAAAGAGCTAATAGACTACCTGAATATTATTTATATAACTATAAGATTATTCTTAAAAAAGAAAAGTAACCTAGATTTAGACCTCTCTATAGAATATTCTAAAATAAACTAAAAGTTCTTAGAAAGTATCTTAATAACTATTTTGCTAAAGGATTTATTAGAGTAAGTTTATCTCTTATAGCTATACTAGTTATCTTTATAAAAAAACCTAATAAAGGTTTCTAATTCTGTATAGACTATTAAGCTCTAAATGCTATTACTATTAAAAACTACTATTTAATTCTATTAATCTAAGAAACTCTATCCCGCCTTAGTAAGGTAAAGTACTTTATAAAGCTAGATATTATCTTAGCTTTTAACTATTTTTATATAGTAAAGAGAGATAAATAGCTAACTACCTTCTAAACCTAATATAGTTTATTTAAATATTTTATTATATTATTTAGACTGGCTAACGCATTAAGCATGTTTTAACACTATATAAATAATATCCTTTAATTATTTCTTAATATATTTTATATGGTCTATCTTAATGATATTCTAATCTATAGTAATTCTTTATATAAATACTAATAATATATAAAATAAGTTTTAAAAGCCCTAAATAAAGCTAGCCTGTAACTTGATATTAATAAATATAAGTTCCACTAAGAATAAGTTACTTATCTTAAGTATGTAATCTTAACAAGAGGAATTAGCATAAACCTAAATAAAATAAAGAATATCTTTAACTAGAAATTTTTTAAGAATGTAAAGGATATAAGAGCATTCTTAGAATTTACTAATTTCTATTAATAATTTATTAACGACTTCTTCCGTATTACGTCCCCGCTTATAGCTTTAATAAAGAAGGATGTTTAATTTAAATTTAATAATACTTACTAAAAAGCGTTTAAATATTTAAAATATGTATTTATAACTGCTCTAGTTCTCTAATACTTTAATCTTAAGTTACTAATTATTATAGAAGTTAACTCTTTAGACTACGTAACTACTAGAGTTCTTTTCTAAAAAGATAAATAAAATAAACTAAGACCTATAGTCTACTTTTCCAAGAGACTAAATCCCGCTAGATGTAACTATAAAATATATGATAAGAAACTACTAGCTATTATACATTACTTTAAATAATAGAGACCTGAATTAGAAGGTGCTGCGTTCTTAATTTAAGTACTAAATAACTATAAGAACCTTTAGTACTTTACTATAATAAAGTAACTTAGCTATTAATAAGCTTACTAGGCTAAATATCTATCTTAATTCAACTTTATTATCACGTACTAACTAGATAAGTAGAGTGGAAAACTAGATGCTCTTACTTACTATATATAGAATACTTTAGCTTAAGAAGAAGTTTAAAGAGCTTAATAACAAATACTTCTCTACTCTAAACTATTTAATAATATTCTAGAATTAAACTTAACTAAGACAGATAGGTTAATTCAACAGATTATTAATAATAAATACCTAAATAATAAGTTTATCTAGGAAATTCTGTTACTAATATAGAATAAAACCTAACACTCTAAAAAGCTTTCTTTAAGTAAATATAAAAACTAAAAAGGCCAGTTATACTATCGCGACTGGCTAGTAATACTAAATAATAATAAACTTAAGATTAAATTTCTTTAAATTATACACGATTCTCCTGCTGGTGGCTACTCTAGTTATAGAAAAACCCTTAAAATCCTACAACGCGAATACTACTAGCTTTAGATGTTTAAAATAATATATTAATATATATCTTATTATTATACCTACTAAAGATTTAAGGCTTTTTATAAAAAGTATTATAGCCTCTTAAAACCTCTCTCTATTTCTAAAAGGAGATAGAAGGATATTTCTATAGACTTTATTACCAACCTCCTAAAATCTAAAGACTATATTAATGTTATGGTTATAGTTAATTACCTTATAAAATACAGATACCTAATTCTTTATAGTGAGATAACTACTATAGATATTACCTATTTTTTCTACTAGTACGTATAGATAGACTACGGCCTTTTAAAAATAATTATATTAAACTAAAGAACATAATTTATCTTTACTTTCTATAATAAACTCTATAAATAACTATAAATTAAACCTTAACTGTTTTCCGCATATTACCTAGAAACTAATAGCTAAATAGAAAGAGCTAATAATATAATAAAATAAGTCCTATATATATATATTAACTACTAGTAAGATAACTAAGTAAACTAGCTTCTTTTAGCACAGTTTAAAGGCTAATAATATTATATCTAAATTTACGAAAGTTTTACTATTCCTAGCTAATATAGACTAACATCCTTAAATAGGTTTTAAACTTTTTATAAGAATTTAAAGACGTTTTTATTAAGTATTATAAGCCTTAGAAGTTAACCGTATAGTAGAGAAAATAGCTAATATCTAATAACTAATTTAAGAAGAGATAATTTAGGCCTAAGCTCTTTAAAAAAAATATATAAACTAAAAACAATTACTTATACCTAACTATTAAATAGAAGATATGGTCTAGCTTAATGTATAAAATATCTAAATAAAATAACCTTCTAAGAAGCTAGACTTAAAGGCCTTAGGGAAATACTATATTTCTTAAATAATTTCTTTATACGCGTACTAACTTAAACTCTTTAAATTCTTAAATATATACCTAGTTTTTTATATATCATTACTTTGGCCTGCTGTGCCTGAATTTAAATATCTTCTAAATTAATAAAACCTACTACCTAAACCTATTAAAGTTAATAAGAAAACTAAATATTATATTAAATGAATTAAAGAACTGCGCCTGAATTACAGGCGGAAACGCTATAAATACCTAGTTAAATAAACTAGATATAATAATTTAATATAGAAACTTATAAGCGACCTCTAAGATATAGCTGCTATAGAAAAATTCCATCTTAAAAACTTAGACTAATTTAAATCTAATATTTAATATAAATATCCCTTATAAAAGCTTAGACCTAAAAGAGGGGTACTATTATAATAACTATTTATAACATAAAGGCCTTCTAAGAAAGCTTTTTTATAAGCTTTTTTTTTATATTATATATTTATGCTTTAGTCTCACGCTAGTGTATAAACTCTTACTCTAAATATTTTAGCTTATAACTTATTATGTTTTTCTCTTTTTCACGTAACGTCTTAACTTATTACCTGGTACTATACTTAGTAATTAATTAATACTCTTTATTAAGTACTTAATTTTTTACTTATAGCACTACTATAACAGCTATAAGAGTTTCTATTATATATAATTAGTTAAACTCTTTAATAGTATAAGTTACTAAGTAGCTAGTAAAATAACTATTATATATTATAAAAATAAAGTAAGACTATACTAACTATTATTATACTATATAGTAGATTTTTTTTCTAAGTAGCCTAATTCTAATATAAAACATACATTTTTACAGGGAAATTTTATGTTAAGATTTAGGAATAAGATATATTTTAAGTAATCTTTAGTTAATTTCTTTTTTAATTAGAAATTCTATTTTTAAAAAATATATTAAAACATTTAAGCTAAATAACAGCGCAGGTAATATATATAATATTATTAGATTTAAAACTAGCTTATTTTTTTCTATTCTTTTTATTATCTCTTCTTCCTACCTTTTTTTACTACTTTTTTTTATTACTAATTTTTTTATTTATAGCCTAAACAAAGCCTGTCTGCGCCCCTATTATTAATTAAAAAGTAATAAAAACATAAAATAGTAGCTATATATCTTAGTTAGCTTTCTTTATTACTCTTTTTTTCTTTTTTTTTTAGGAGAGGGGAGGTTTCGGATTTGGTAATACTTATAAGAAATTATAATATATTTATAATTAGGCACAGCATTAAAGGCACTAACTATTAATACTTTTATTATTAATTAAGTTATTATAATAGTAACTACCCACTATCTCTGAAAAAGTATAGCTATAGTAAGTATAAATTATATATAAAGTGTATATAATAAAAGACTCCTTTTTCATCACGTAAAATAATATTAATTTTAGAATTAAAATATAAAAAATATTAATATTAGTAATAGTAGAATGTTAAATTAAATATTATAAAAAGAAATAGCCGTGCTATTATAAAAGCTAAAAAAATTTATTTAATAAATAGTTTTATAGATTCTACTCTATCTATATTTATATTAGAATCTTTATACTAAACTGTTATGAACTCTGTTAAAGAGCACTTACTTAGATAAAAACTATAAAAAGTTATAATTATCTAAAATTAAAATAAAGTATAAATATATCTCTTCTATTGCTTATTTCTTTTTCTAATTATTAAATATCATTTAATTAATTAGCATACCAAATAGGAAATAGGTATATGATTAATATTATTTAAAACTATTTTATTTTATAATGCTATTTTAATTATGCGTGAGGTAAAACCTATATTATTTATATTAAAATTAAAAACTTCTTATAGCACGGTTTGTTTAAAGTTAGTAAGATTAATAGAAATATAATTTAAATCAGACTTATTAAAGCTTATAGTATAAAAGTTAATAAATTTAATAATAGGTTTAAAATGCTATGCTGTAATTATTTTCTCTTTTTTTTACTAATTTAAATAGCTAAAAACTTCTTACTAGTATTAAACTATTATTATAGTAGTAATATTTAAGATAGCTGGTATATTACCGCCACTAGGCTACAGCATAATGCTTTTAAAAGAAGAGATATTTTACTTAAGGTATAAATATAAGTATAAGATAGTAGTTTTATTAAGGCCTAAATTAAAAAAAAAGCTATAACTACCCTATATTTTAAAATACTACTAGTAAAGAACTAGAGAATAGGCTGGTAAGAAGTGAGTATTATTAGAATATAAATACCACTATCTTAAGTACTAAATTAGGTTCTAAAAGATACTATCTATTTTAGCTTTCCTTTTCTTTTTTCTTTTCTTATTTTAGTTAGTAGCCTGTTCTTCTCTTTCTTTCCTTTTTTTTTTTCACTAGATAGTAGGCTTGTTTTTTTGTAAAGTCTAATTACTATTTATTTATATTTCCTTATCTAATATTCTTTTTCTTTTAATGTTATTTTTACTAGGGTAGAGGAGACCCGCCTAGTAAATACTAATTAACTAATAGAAATAAATAGTAAGAATTTATATTATTTTTATTAAAAAGACGCCGCTGAATTTATACACTACTCTTTATTATTTTATTAAGTTATTTAAGTAAACTAACCATGGCCTAAACTAAGAAATAGCGTGAGTTAGTATAGAATAATATATATAAAAGTTATATTTATAAAAACTAGAAAATATAAACTGGCGTTTTTTTACCTACTTTTTTATTTTATTACTTATATTATTTTATTATATATTTCTTTACGATTTTAGTGCCTAAGCTCTAGGGCTAATATAGTTCTAAAGTAATTATTATAACTAGATATTTTTATAAGTTATAAAATATTTATTTTATTAAGCTTATTATCTCTAACCTTAGTTTAGTAAATCTTATAAATATTAGAGTAAAATACTTTAGTAATCTATATTTTTTTCTATTATTACTTTTACTATTTTCCTTTACTAAATACGCATAGGGCTATGTACTAGAGTCTTATTAAACTTAGTTTATTTTCTTTTATAAGGTATAATAGTATCTGCTTTAATATTAATGCTTTAGTAGTATTTTACTTAATTTCTAAATATTACAGATCTAAATCTACTTATCTAATTTATTATAATACTTTAAAGTTATATATTCCCTCCTCTGCTGGCTGTATCTGCTGTTGTTTTTAATTTTAAATTAATTTTATTTACGTCTTTAAAACTAGACATCTGTAAAGACTAATAAATAATTTAAGATATAATTTAAAATAGTCTACTAAACCTAGCTCTATAGTATATAAAGTAATATAGAAAGTAGACTATTTTTTTCTTTTAGGTAGCTACTAGACTAGCGCTTATATTTATAGTTATTATAGTATAAATAATAGTAGCTATTTAATTTACTATAATATAACCTATTTAGTTTACTTCTATCTCTAATAGTACTAATATAGCTATTTTTAATACTAGTGATTTTTTAACTATTAGCTTTATAATTAATTTACTTATACTAATAATTATAGTAGAAAGAGTATAGCTAATTTTATAATAGTTTATTATAATATGCTTATTTGTTTTTTTAGTGGGCATATTAGTTATACATAACTAACTATTTATTAAAAAAACTTATAATTCTTATTTTAGAGTAGAATAGTTATTACTTTTTAAGCTAAGTAGCCCTAAGCTAGGTGGTTTATAGCTAAATAGTTTACTATTATTAATACTAGTAAAGTCTCTACCCCCTTTTATAACTACTTTTAAAACTGTTATAAAACTCTAAAACTATTTAAATTAGCTTTTTATTTTATTATTTTTATTATAATTAGTTTATTTTATATACTACTTTAGCGCCTACTCTAATTAGATTTATTTTATTATAATCCTTTAAAACGTATTACAGTTTTCGTGAGACGGCTTAAAATTAATTGTTAGTAAAAAAAAAAAGATTAAATTCTTAACTAAAAATTCACATCTCTTATAATAATTCGCGTTTATGGTGTTGATGATGTTAATATATTTATATATATTACTTTAATTAGCTATTTTAATAGAGTTTATGCTAGTAATCCCTTTTCTATTTCACTTTACTAAATCTAATTATATTTAATATATCATGGAATTGTACAACCGCTATTATGTTATTCTTACTAAAAATTAGTTTAATAATATAACTTAATACACTAAATTACATATTTAAATTTAAGATAATTTTAATAACTTTTTGTTAATTTAATATACCTGAATTTAATACACTTATGTACTAAACTTTACGCCTAACTATATATATCTTATTACTAATATCTGAATTTAATTTACTTATGTTGGATTTATTATTATGGGATAGTAAACCTTTTTTTTTCTACTTTTCTAACTTTAACTTTATTCTATTACTAAAATCTTTTTTCTCTTTTCACTACTTTTCACTTCTTTTACTACTTTTTATCTTTTTTTTTTTCTTCTTTTTACACTTTCTATTACTTTTTACTCTTTTTACTTCTTTTTCCACTTTTTCTTTTTTTTTACTATTTTTTACTTTCTTTACTATTTTTTACTTTTTTATTATTTTTTACTATCTTCTATTTTTTCTACTATTTTCTTCTTTTTTCTTTAATCTTTTTCTACTTTCTTTTCTACTCTTTCTTATTCTACTTTTTCTCCTTTTTTTTTCTTTTTTTTTACTTTCTTTTTTACTACTTTTTTTACTACTCTTTTTACTACTTTTTCTTTCTCTCTTTTTTTCTTCTTTTTTTTTCTTTTTCTTTTACTACTTTTCTACTTCTTCTTTTACTACTTTTTTTGCCTTTTTTTTTAACTTCTACTACTTTACTTTTACTCTTACTACTTTTCTTCTTTTTTTTTTTTTTTTTTTTTTTACTACTTTTTATTACTACTTTTTTTTTTTTTTTTACTTCTACTTTTATTTCTACTTTTATTACTACTTTTATTATTACTTTTATTATTACTTTTACTACTACTTTTACTATTACTTTTACTACTACTTTTATTACTACTTTTACTACTACTTTTATTATTATTTTTATTATTACTTTTTACTTCTACTATTACTTTTACTACTATTTTTACTTTTTCTACTATTTTTACTACTACTTTTATTTTTTCTATTTCTTTTCCTACTTTTTTTTTCCCCCTTTTTTTTCTACTTTTTCTATTTTTACTATTACTTTTACTTTTACTTCTACTTTTACTTCTACTTTTATTTTTACTTTTACTTTTTTTTTATTTTCTTTATTTTTACTTACTTTTTTCTTAACTAATTGCTTTTTTTTTATTAAACTTTACTTATACTTCTACTCTTTTTTTTTATCTTTTTTATTTTACTTTTACTTTTACTTCTACTATTTTTATTTCTTTTTTACTTTTACTTTTTTTTTTTTACTTTTTTCTTTTTTTACTTTTTCTTCTTTTTTTTTTTTTTTTTTTTCTTTTTTATTTCTATTTCTACTACTTATTTTTTACTTCTTCTTTTTTTTTTTTTACCTTTTTTTCTTACTACTTTAATTTTTTTTTTTTTTTTCTTTTTTTTTACTTCTACTTTTTACTTTTACTTTTACTTTTAAATTTTTTTTTACTTTTTTTTTCTTCTTTTTTTTTTTTTTTTTTCTTTTTTTTACTGGATTTTACTGTGTAACGCTTGGTCTTATATGATATATATTTTTAACTTATTTTAAATATATAAACATAAAGCTTTTAAGCCACATAAAATTAATAAAATTATATAATTTTTTAGAGTAATAAATTATTGATGACGGAGAAACTTATAAGCTATTTAAATTAATTATAATATCACTATAAAAGAACTATTTTCCGCTTATAATAATTCTATATAGGAGTTATTTTTACTACTTTATTAGCAGATACACCCTTAATTTTTTTATCTAATTTATTTATAATAAGCCTAATAGCTTTTTGCTTATTCTTTTTTATTTATTATATATCTTTTTAGAGCTACTTTTTAGTCTCTTTAGTGTATTTTATTTCTTTCTTTTTATGTTACTTTTTCTCCTACTTAAATAACCTCTGTGCTTTTATATTAGCCCTTATAATCTTTCTCTCTTTTAATAAATACTACTTTTTAGCTTTTTTCTGTTCCTTACGGAGTTTATCTTTTTTTTTTTAATAGCATTTATTCTCTATCTCTTTCTCTTTTTAGGCCTATTAATCACGTGCTTGTTGTATTTTATTAAGGCTTTAAAATATCACATTACTCTTCTCCTTACTTTATATTTTAAGTAGAAGAGGTTTGCCACACTTTTTATGCTTTTTCTTATTAATAAGTATCTTTTTTAAGCTCTAATTCTATATTTTAAAAAGCATGTTTTCGACTATTAAAGTGTGAATCATGTTGTTAAGCTATTTAGCCTTTTTATTACAAATATTATTAATAACTTGGTATAATAGCTTCTCAATACGGCACTAATCTTCAGCCTTAAGTATAGAGTTAGTATATAAGCTTAATAAAAATCTTAAAGTATTTAAATCACTAAACTTTTTAATAACACGGATTGGATTGAAAGGATGTAAACTAGTGTTTTTAAAGTTAAAGAAAATATTTTTCTTAGTAAAAGCGCGCTTATATGCTATCTAGAAGAAGTAAAAAAAGTCTCTTTTAATTATACTAAAGAATCCCTAACACTTATTTATAAATACTTCAAATTCTACCGTGTAAGCTGCTGAGAGAGGTTTAAAAAAACAAATATCCAAAGATTATAGTATATATATTAAATAAGGTAAGTATATTACTAGTAGAATCTTATTTTTATTATAGTATTTAATAAATCGCATATTTCTGTGAGATTTATGACTGTTGAGAATGAGAAACTTATACTACCTTTATACTTTCTCTTTAGTCTCTTAATTAATTACCTAGGTAAGCTATGTATAGCTTATATTCTTATTAGTTTACTTACTAGAAGATAAAGTAAAGTAACACTTATAAAGCAAAGGATTAAAATCTTGTAACTAAGTGTTTTATACGTTTCTAGAGATAGCCTAATATATAAGACTTAGCGTAAAAGAGATCCTGTTAGCGTATATATATATAATATATATAATTTACTTATAATTATTGTCCTGGATTATTTTTTTTACTCTCTTTTTTTTATACTGCTGTTTTAAGAAGATTCTTTTTATTCTAGTAAGCACCCTAATAAGAAAGCTTTTTTTATTTATATTATATATAAACTATAAATTTATATTATACTGAGCAATCTTCCTCTTTAATAGATTAAAATATAAGGTATATTTAAACGCTAAATTAGCTTTCTTATGTTCCTTATTTATTTTATTAGTCTACTTTAAGAAAATTAAGTAATTATGTCTCTTTAAAAAGCGCCTAGGCTAGTGTTTTCCTACTAAATGCTTATATATTTTCTTTACGAAATTTTGTAATATATAGTGTGTAGAAGGTAGCCCTCGTTTGTAGAAATTATTAATATATTATAAAAGTAATTTCTCTTACTAATTGTTGAGATGTTGTTAGTTTTTGTGCTTTTCTTTATAAGAGTATTGTACACTATAAAAACGTTTTAAGAGCGTTAATCAGTCACAGCTATATTTATTTACTATTATAGTAAAATTAACTTTTTCTTTAGGTTCCAAGAATTTTAATTTATCCAGCGCGAGCTCAAGAGGGCTTATTTTAGTAAAAATAGGATTATATTAAAAATTTAGTGTTAGTAGTGATTTCGCTTAAAAATTGTACGTCACGTAAGAGCGGGCGTTACGTAGTAAAACCCAGTACCTTTTTTTTTTACTTTCTTTTTTTTTTTACTTTCTTTTTTTTTTTACTTTTTTTTTTTTTTTTTTTTTTTTTTACTTTTACTTTTTTTTTATTATTACTATTTTTTATTATTATTTTTACTTTTCTTTCTACCTTTACTACTTTTATTTTTACTTTTACTTTTTTTTCTTTTCTTTCTACTTTTACTACTTTTACTTCTTCTTTTTTTCTTTACTTTTTTTTTTTCTTTTTTTTCTTTCTATTTTTATTTTTTCTCTTACTTTTTTTTTTACTTTTCTCTTTTTTTTCTACTTCTACTTTCTTTACTATCTTTTTTTCTTTTTTTTTTCTTTTTTTTCTATTTTTTTTATTTTTACTATTACTTTTATCTTTACTTTTACTTGTTCTTTTTTTTTACTTTTACTTTTACTTTTAGTTTTTTCTTCTTTTTTTCTTACTATTTTTTCTTTTTTATTTATTTTTTACTTTTATTTTACTTTTATTTTTTCTACTTTTTTTTTTACTTTTATTCTTTTTTTTATCTTTTTTTTTTCCTATTCTTTCTTTTATTTTCCTTTTTTTTTTACTTTTATTTTTCTTTTTTTACTTTTTTTTTCTTTTATTTTTATTTCTTTTTCTAATTACTACTTTTACTTTCTTTTTTTTTCTTTTCTTTTTCTTTTCTTTTCTTTTTTTTTTTTTTACTTTTATTTTCTTATTATTACTCCTATCTTTACTACTACTACTTTTTTTATTTTTCTATTCTTTTTATTTTTCTATTTTTCTTACTTTTTTAATTTTTTAATTTTTTTATTCTTCTTATTTTTTTACTTTTCTTACTTTTCTACTTTTTTTAATTTTTTAATTTTTCTTATTTTTTTACTGTTCTTACTTTTTTACTCTTTTTATTTTTCTATTTTTCTTATTTTTTTACTTTTTTTATTTTTTTATTTTTCTTACTTTTTTACTCTTCTTACTTTTCTATTTTTTAGTGATATATTAAACTAGACTAATCTTAAAGTAGACTCTACTTTAAGATAATTTATTAAATTAAGACCCTAAATTTAGTTTAATTTATTAATTTAAAGTAGTAATATATAACATATGGTGTAGTAATAGTATTATAATTTATTACTTTCTAATTTTATCTCTAATCACGTAAGCTTCTATTCTATAGACTTTATAGCCTTTTAAACTACTTTATTTATTAAAAAAGTCTTATAAGAAAGGCTATTTATAATTTAATGTTTTAAACACTTTAGTATTTCTAATATCTTAATTAAAAGTCTTATTTAATTTTATGAGATTATATATTAAGAACTACTAAATACACGCTCTACCTTTATAGATAGTATAAATATAGAGAATATTATAATAGCTATTAAACTAAGTTTAGGATAGATCTTTTACTATATTAGTTTAAGCTAGTATTTAAAAGAAAACTATTTACTAATAGAATAAAAAATAGTCTATAAAATTAATTAGCTTAATTATAGAAAAGATTTAGTAACTATATTATAATAAAGTGCTTAAAGTTATTATTTATTATATTACTAATATCTATATTTAAATATCTCTTGTGCTTTTAATACTTATATAGTGTTTTTAGCTTATTCTAAGTAAAATACTACTCTAAAGCTAGCTTAAAATAATTTTTTTATAACTTTCTAACTTTATAAATTACTCTATTAATATCGTCTTTCTTCTATGAATCTAAGTTCTATAAACAAGCTTTATAAAATAAAGAATATAAAAGAATTATGATAGTATAGGCTAGAGACTTTTCTATTATCTTATAGTACTCTCTAAACTTAAACTAACTAGTAATAAGGTAGTTCTCTATTATGAGGTCTTAGCAGTCTTTATATAAAGTAAATTAAATAATAAAATAGTAGTATAGAAAGTCTATTACTAATAGAGCTTAATTAAGGCTTAAAATATTAAATTAAGTGCCCTATATAATCTCCTAAAATAGCTAAAAGAAGTTATAAAGTTCTATAAGTTCTTACTAATTATTTAAATTTAAATAATTTTCTTTAATCTTATTCTCTAACTAGTAGTTTTGTATAAAGTTATTTATCTCTTTACAGAGCTTAAGCGCTATATGTATTATTAACTATTATAAATTCTACTTTATTTTATTATCTCTAAATATTATACAGCTAGTAAGCCGAATCCAGGCCTAATAGAGTCTTATAAAAGAATATATTTAGATTATAAGGTTATGTAGCTTTCTAAGTGGACTAAGCTTTCTCTATTTAATAGCTATTTATAATCTCTTTTTATTACTATTCTACTCTTACTTTAAAAGCTTGCTAATTTACTAAATAGTTTCCTCTATAGCTTTCCTATTCTTTTTAAATAAGAATGCTTATATAATAAGGTTAATAATATAGCTATTATAGTAAATTCAACACTATATAGGATTAAAACATAAGATAGAGTATATAACTACTTATAGTATTATATTATTAGTACTATAGTTATTAAAAATAAAGAAGCTGATCATATCTGTAAGATTATACTTATTAATAATTTATAGAATATATTTAGATTAAGCTTTACTATTATAATTATTATGTAGTTTTTAGAGAGCTAAAAGTACCTTCTTAATCTTCTTTAAGATCTTATTAATAAAGTAAGTTATAACTTTTAGTATGCTAGTCTTTCCTAGAAAACTTTATATATTAATAGAAAAGTATATCTAGATAAGTGATTCTTAAAGCCGTTTTTTAATCTAATCCTTATACATAAGAAAGCTTAATTTAAGAAGGTTTAGAATATTATTATAGCTTATTCTAACTACGCTCGCGGCTATGTAGTTAACGGAAATAATAAATATATAAAACTCTATCTATTTAACTATACTAAGTAATAGTAAGTACTTATTAATAAGCTATACTAGAGCCTCTAGAAACACAGGCTTATTAATTACGTTACTAAAATATTTCTTTTTTATAAGATCACGGCCTTCTTACTTTGCTTTCTAGTAATTAAAGAATTTAGATAAGCTAGTTATTACTTTTTTTATTACTCTTTTCTTAACTAGTAGTTAAGTATTATTAATCTATATATTATGTGAATAAAGATATGTTTATATACGGTCTAAAGTAGCACCCTTTTACTTATAAATTAAGTAATAGAACTATTAATAACTGTACTTATTTTTAAGTTTCTTTTTTTCTTTTAGCTTATAAGCTATAGCCTAAATATCTATTAAAATTACTCTATAAATATACTTCTTAGTTTAGCTGCTATTCAGCTTACTATTAGCTTCTAAAAGGTTATTTTCTATAGTAATAAAAGTAGTAGAGAGAATATTACTTTTATTATTACTAAAAAAGTTATAAACAGGCGTTTTAGCTAGTAGAAGGCTTTAAAAATATATATTATAGTAGTATTAAAATTATAGCGTTTATATAGAAGTTTAGATGACACTTATAGGTAATAAATATATAAATTAAATTAAAAGCTATCTAATATATCTAAATCTAATACTATATAACTTATTAATTATAGTATTATTTAGTCTTAGAGCAGTTTTAGTATATTAATTAGTTATATATTATCTAATAGTTAAATACACTAAGCTTAGCATAGAATTTATTATAGTTTATTTATATATAATAAACTAACTAACTCTAAATTAGTCCCTAATTCATTAAATCTGAAGTAAAACTATAATTTAGATTCATTAAATTAGTATTAAAGCGGCCAGGATTTAATATATTACTAAAAAAACTATTAAGTAAATTACTATAATAATTTTAGTTATATAAACTAAATACTAGAAACAGGTGCAGTAGCTAGTATGGAATTATAAATTTAAAATAATTTTAATAAAAGATACTAACGCAGGGAATAATAGTATCTATAGTTTATATAATAACTAATTTACTAGTTTTTAGTAGAGTATAAAGGGGAGTTAGTAGTTATAATATAGCTTTACTAATTTAATACCTAATTATAAATACGTTTTAGCACTTTAAAAACTAGTAATAGAGAATAAAATAATAAGAGTAGTTATAAAGAGATAGTTTATTAAATTTAAGCACATAATAATAACTATAATACTACAGAAAAACATAAAAAAAATCATCTAGTAATTTATATAAATTATAGAGAAGAATTAGAATTACTTATAATATTAGAATTTCTATAAGTCTAGATTCTACCTGTTGTAATTCTAGACTCTAAAGGCTAATTACTATAAATCTAGAAAAAATTATAGCAAAAAACTAAAGAAAAAAAAAATTATTATATAATATAATGTAATATTTAATTTTTATTTTAAATTTCTCTATTTTATACTCTTAATAGCCTTTAACAGCAATGGGTAGAACTTATTAGCTAATTTCTAATTTCCTTTATTATTAGAATATTCACTATCCGTCGTATTTATTGCTATGTTAAATCTAGTAAAATTATTCATAACTATAATTAAGAAAGCTTAAGTAAACTTAGTATAAGCTTAAAATATAATAGTTTTATTAAACTTAATAATATATAGCCTGTGAATAAATGCCTTGCTTTTTTTAGCAATAGGGATAAGTTAAGACACCTTTTAAATTAATTAATACTATATATATAAAACATCTGGCTTATGTTACTGCATAATTAAAAATATATTAAATAATAATTAGTAGGTAGTTTAATTTACTAAAATCTTTATATTAAGCTTACTCACGTATATCTGATCTATAAGAGTTAAATATACTTTAATAATATCCTAAGTTAATTTCTTCTAAATAATATTATTAGTCTTAAAATATATTATAATTATGTCTAGCTTTACAGTATTAAGCTATCCTAAAAGCTAATTATTTCTAATAATATTAGTTATAAGAAAGTTAGTATAGTTTTTATTTTTACTATTATACAAAAAACTGCAGTCCAGTGCCTTATTAGAACTAATAAAGTTAATATTTATAATACTAGTATTTTAAAGTTTCTTATAGAGAATAGCACGCTAGTAGTTTTAAGTTAGAGTTAGTATATACTAAAGATAAAGTAAAAGCATAAAACCCACTACATACCAGGTAAGAATCAAAAATTATAAATAGAAATTAAAGATAAAAATAGAAATAAAAATAAAATTTAAAATTAAAATTTTAAAACTATGATATACTGGTGCCCCTATAATTAAAGCTTTAAAAAATATAATCTTAACTATAATAGTAGTAGCTTAGCTAATAAGGTCTAGTAAACTAAAAGTAGTAGTAATATTAATTTTAACTATAATTATAACTAAATCTTAACGCGTCTAGTAAGAATGGAGAGATTAAGCTAATATTCTAGTCAAAGATTTTCTACAAGTAAAAAGAAGTTTATATATTTAATAATAGTAAAAAAATTAAATGTAAATAATATAGCTACTAGTTATAATATAATATAGATTATACTGCTAATTAATACTATAGAGAGTAAATTAAGCCTAGAAAACGCATATTATTTTTATAAAAGAGTGTAGGGAATAAGCTATATAAATACTAAACTTAGAAAACTAAATTAAGACTATCTATTTATAGCTAAGTAGCTAGATATAGCTAACTATATTATTAAATATATATAGCTTAAGTAAATACTACTAAAAATACCAGATTATGCCGTGCTATATTTTTAAAGGAAATTTATTATATAATACTATATTCCCTTTAACTACGCCGTATTCCCCTTAATAATACTATATTCTTAAGAGGGATTTTTAAATCATGTGGGGTAGTTAAAGACGTAATAAAAAAGAATAGAGTTAGTTTATAAAAGCCTAAAAAGATAGCTAGGTAAGTAGTTTAGAATAGAGAAAAAAGCTAGTTCTTCTCTTTCTTCTTTTTCCTTTTTTTTTTCTTTCTTTTTATTTTTATTTTTATTTTTATTTTTATTTTTATTTTTATTTTTATTTTTATTTTTATTTTTATTTTTATTTTTATTTTTATTTTTATTTTTATTTTTTTTATTTTTATTTTTATTTTTATTTTTATTTTTATTTTTATTTTTATTTTTATTTTTATTTTTATTTTTATTTTTATTTTTATTTTTATTTTTTTTTTTTGGTTTTTATGTAACATTTGGAATTAATATCTAGTACTATATATAGTAATTAATTAGGGCTTTTTTTAAGCTCTTAATCTCTTACTTATAGTACTTTTATAATAGTAAACTTACGTATTATCTTTACTTATAAGAACTTTAAAAGAGCTAAGTATACTTAATATAACTTTTATTTCATTTATATTATAACTAATATTTAGTAGAATAAATAGATTATATAGTTTCTTTCTAATTATCTTAAGCTATTATATAATCTTATTATAGAAGTTTTTATTATGCTAATTTAAATCTGGCGCTTTAGTTTTTTTAGGGTTAAACTTAAAGTAGTATTTATAAAAGGCCTAACACTAGTTTTTACTAAAAAACTTAATAATTTCATTACTTATAGAAGTCTAAAAAATAAATAAGTACTAATATATAATAATAAATATTAGTAAACGTACATACCTAATAAAAAGGGAGAAAGTATTATTAGATATTTATAATAAATACTTTACTAGAGTTTTCTTTTTTAATAGGTTAAAATACTATTAGCTTTTTACTTTATCTTATATTAAGAGTTATTTATATATATAGTTTTATAAGATAGTATAAGAGACTTAGCTATATACTAATAAAGTAGTATATATTCTAGACTTATTAGAATTAAGACCTTAAGAGAGCGTAGCGCTAGCGGAATCCATTCTATATTTAGTAATAATAATAATAAAAAAAAAAGAATAATTTCGCTAGAAAACACGTAATAAATAGCTATAAAATCTTAAGAAATCTTATAGTAACATATTTTAGTACTAGTAGCTATATATAAAATAAAAGAATAAAATATAGTATAACATAAGCACGCTATATTCTAGTGCTAAAAAAAGTAGTATTTTATATCTACCTTTTCTTAGCTAAGTTTACAGAATATTAATTATTAAAAGCTAAAAGTAAATAAAGCCTATTAAGGTAATTATTTTAAGTGGATTTTTTAACTTAAAGTTTTAAAGTATAAACAACCTCTAGTTTACACTATATACTAAGGGGGAGGTATAGAAAGGAGATAGAATAGAAATCTCTTTATATAATAAAATAACTAACTAAAGATAAGGTAAAGCCACACGGAATTTTAATATTAAAAATAGAATTTATATTAAATATTACAGTTTAACTAACTTATTTATAGTAACCTTAAGTTAAACTATTAATAAAGTAGCTAGTTATAAAAAAACTAAGATAAAAGACTAGAGATAATAAGAGACTCTTTATATACACAAAATTACTACTAAGACAGTATAGTAGAATTCTAATTACGTAGTTCTTTTCTAAAATTCTTTTAATATTCTATATAACAGGCTGTTACATTAAATAGAGACTAAAAAACACAGAAATTTTAATTATAGGTTTATACAAGAATAGAGTAGAATATAAAAAGTTAAGTTATTTTAGTAATTCTAATATAGTATATTTTCCACTACGTAGAAAGAAAAATTATATTTTCTAGCTATTTTTTATTTAGCTATATAAAATATTATGCCTCTCTTACTATTTACTATAGTATTTTCTAAAAGTTAAGATAATTTATACCTATTACGAGTATAGTTATAGTATATAGTGGGTTAATCTAATAACTAGAACTAAAATAAGCTAGTTTTAAACTAGCTTTATTATTAATATTATATTTTCTAAAGCTTATAATATATACACCCTGCGGATACTTCTAGTTAGGGCTAATCTTATTTACTAAGTACTTTTTATATATAAAATAAACTATATCTTTAGTATAATACTTAGATAATATAGTATTAGTTATTACTTAGTCTTTAATTTTTTTCTATAGCCGTAGTGCTATAGTTAGGGCCTATTATAGAAATACTTATTTCTTTATATTATATACTATAGTTCCTAGCTAAATACCTTAGCCTGGGATTTATAAAATAGAGACTATTATTACTATATTAAAAGCTTCAGCTATAATCTATAAATATTTCTAGTAAATAAACTCTTATATAGTAGCTTTATTCTAACTAAAGTTAAATAGTTTTTAGATATAGTTATTCTATATAGCTTCTTAATTTAGTACCTTTTTTATTTAATACTCTATTTATTTTACTAGCTTAGTACTGTTAGATAGCTTAGCTAGTGCTATATATTTCTTAAATAATACTTCTATATTAGTAGTATTATTACTATTAGAATTATCTCTAATATAGAATTAAAATAGAAGTCTAGTAGTCAAAACAGAGATGGCTTAAGATTAATATTTAAATAAATTCTTTTATAAATAGTATTTAGACAGAACTAGGACTGTTGAATTATTAACTTAGTTAACTTAATTAACTTAATTAGGCACTAGTATAGCGTATATAAGCTAACTAATAATAAGAAAGTTAAGAAATATCTTAAAAAATAATAGATATATTATAGCAAAGGAAAAGACAGTAAATAATATTAGATATCTTTAAAAATAAATTAGTAAGAATAGAGATTATTTAAAAGAAGCATATAAAAACAAAAACAAATTAAAGAAAATAATTTAAAATAAAAATAAACTAGGTATAGGCAAGCTATTATATTAAATTTTTCTATAAATTTTATTATATTTAGCTTAGTAAGTGTCTTTTTATTCTAAGACATAAGAATTTATAGCCACGTTATATATAAGAGTATTTTAAAGATATTTATACTAGAAGAGATTATCCTTTTTTTAGAAACTTTTATTAGACTTTTAAAATAAGACTAGCTTCCTTACTACTACTATACTACTTATATTCCTAATTTTAGACTATAAAGACCATATATTTAAAAAGTTAATGTAGTAATAAGTTAGAGAATAAAAGACTAATTAGACTATACTCTAATTATTTAGTATAACTTATTTTCTAAGGATTTTAGAGAGATCATGTCCATAAGATATAAAAGTAATATAAAAGTTAAAGAGAATTTAAGAAAGATATAAAGTAGTATAATATATATTAATAAAACTTTTAAACTTACTTTTATAGTTTATAGTATAATAATAATTAATATTAAAAAGCGTATATAGGTTGACGCTAGGGGGATTAGACTTATATTTAAAACTAAATTCTTTAAATACCTTACTACTAAATTTACTAATTAAAGTATACTTTAAAATAAATAATAATAGTAAAGTAGTTTAGAAGAAGTATTTATAAAATTAAGGTATATTTAATTACAGTAAGGACACCCTTAAGGCACAGTAGTATAATAAAATTTTAAAATTAAGAAAGAAAATAAGAAAATATATTTATTTTAAATATAAATATAAAGGCAGTTATGTTCTCTTTAATGGTATAAATAATAAATTAGTAAATAACTAAAAAGAAATAAAGAGATAATACTAGCACTATAGATAATTTCCTATAAGTAAGGGCGTATAGTTACGTAATTAATTAAAAAAAAAAAAGGTGTTTCCGAAACCGGTGGAACTGTGCTATAAGTACTTATATATAAATATAATTTTTTATTTTATAATATTATACTTTAGTTCACCTACTAGATAGTATAGTGCTTTTATATTATAATTTATATAAAAATTAACCTCTATAAAGCTAGTATACGCTTTATATTCTAATATTAAGCGTTTTTATAGCTAAGATACTTAGTATAATTCCTAAGAGCCTATAGATAAGACTGTTTAACTAGAATCTATATATTAACCTTAACTTTAAGCTATATATTCTGTTTTTATTCTATATTTAGCTAAAGCTGATACGCTTATTAGGCTCTATTTTTATACAGTTTTATAAGCTATTTACTAAGCTATAATAATATATCCTTTATTTCTATAATAGCCTAATACTTTTCTAGCTTATATAAGTGTTTTTTGCTACCTATACTAAAGCTAAAAAGCTTTTCTAGTTCTTTTTTAATATATAGTATTATATTAACGCTTACTAGCTATTTACTAAAGAGTTTTTTAGGCTTATATATTATATTCTTAACTTTCTCACCCACGTAGAACACGTTAAAGTTGATGTTAATAAAATTAAACTTTTTTTACACTTTAAAGAATTTAACTCTTATATAGAATAACTAATGCTTCTATTCTAGAGCTTAAAGAAATTAGTATATAGCTTTTAGTAGATATTATAGCACTAATTCCCTTACGTAACTTATATTATTATAAGTTATAATATAGAATAAAAAAATAACATATCTTTATTATATAATTTAAAAATAATAGTCTAGATATACCTTATTAATATTACTATCTCTATATTTTTTCTCCAGTATGACGTGTACTGCTTCTGACGGAAAAAAAGTCTATAATATTTAAAAAATATAGATATAAACAGTATAGGTAAATAGAAGAAGATTAGTTTAGTTTAAATATAATAAAATATTTTTCTCCTGCTTAAAGAGTTTTATGGGCCTGTAGAAGTTTACGAGTATATTTTATATAAATATTATTATTTTATTTACTAGAAATAGGCTCTTTAGCTGCTTTAAATTAAGATACTTAAATAATACTATTTTAATAAATAGTATAAACTTTTCTCCTGCTCTAACCCTATATATAAAGCCTAATTTAAGTATGTAAAAGAATAGATATTATATATAATTAATAGTGCACACGATTTTTAAAGATAAGGTATAGTTTTTTTAATAAAGTAAAAGCTATATTCTATAAGTATAAAAAAACACTAGATTATAAATAGCATAATCTTAATAAAACATTTTAAAGGCTGTTTAATAATTAGGGTAAGTAGAAAAGTAAAAAGTAGTATAATATAGTATAAGTATTTCTTTATTAGCTTAAGTATAACTTTTTATACGTATATAAAAAAACAGCTAGAGAGTATTTAACATAAATTTAGTTTTTACTAAATATAGATCTAACATATGTGTATAGTTTAGCCTGTAAGGTAGAGTAAATTAAAGAAAAATATAAATATAATAAAATAATTTAAATAATATTTAGTAAAAGATAACTTAAAAAAAGCATTTTTAGTATAAAATTATGTAGTACTTTTAGTTTTTAGAGAGTAAAAAAGACTTAGAGTAGTATTTTATAATAGTATTAAATTAAAGAAAGTAAAAGAGATATAAGATATACTACTTTACACCTCTATTATCTATAAAATATTAGGCTATAAAATATATTTAGTTTTTATCTTTATATAAGTAGTCTCTTACAGTCTAATTTTTTATTCTATTTTTTTTTTTATCTTTTTTATTTTTAGTATCTAAATTTCTCTTGTTTGTAGATATAATAATATAAAGCTTTTTCTCTTAAATATTCTTTAATAGATACTTTTTTATGTTTAGATTTCTTTAAGATAGTATAAATTTATCTTTATTTAATAAATACATATCTAAAGAAAACTTAGATAAGGTAAATAATAGTAATAAGTTTAAATAAAATAATTTTATTTAATAGCGCCTTTTTTTTAAGTATAGGTTTAAAACTACTTACTAATTTAAATAAATATATATAATAGTTATAAACCCTAGTAAAACTAAGAGACTGTTAATGGGCATTTTAAAAAACCACTTTATAATAAAGCTAAAATATAATTATAATCTTATAATTTCTTATTTTCTTTTAAAATTATAAATAATTTATAGTGTTAAAATAAGTCTTACGCCTTACTAAGAGATAAATTCTAAAAAAAAATTAAATATAGGATTTATAAATCACTCTTATAAAAGTAGTCTCTTAAAGGAAAATATATAAAGTCTAAATAAAAATCCTATAATAGTATATATTAAGATATTACTTAATATTTTTTTTTTTTAGGGTATAGTAAAGACTCGCTTAAGATACTTTATAATTCTAAAAATTTATAAACACTTAAAGGTATTTAATTAGTGTTATGAAAGCTATAGCGTTATTTAAAAATTAAAAATATAATTTAAAGATCTAGTAAAAACGTGTTACTATCTGCTTAAAAGAAATATAAAAAAAAATTTTTTTTTTACTAAAGAGATACAGAACACAACCAGATTATTATTTCTTTTATTCTTTTAGTAATTAATTTATTTAATGCTTATTTTAAACGCTCTCTTATTAATCTTTTATAAATCTTTAAAAAATACTAAAACTATAATGAAATGTAATTAAGCTATTTTTTTTATTATAATTTTTATAAACATCACTTTAGTTAGCACTAAACCCTTTAAAATTTAAGAATAAAATATAAATCTATAATATTTACCCTTTATTAAGTGTATTTAGTAGAAGTATTTAAAATTTCTTAGTAAAGATAAGTTTACTAGCTAAGAAGTCCACAAATACGTTAATAAAACACGACTTAAGATAAAATATAAAAAGAAAGTTTTTAGTTTTAAAAAACACACTATAGAGGGAGAGCTTGTTTATAAGTTTAAAATTAAAAATTTAGTTAAGCCTTAAAACATTATTAATAAAGTCTTTAGGATAAAAAAAAACTTATATTTAAATAAGAAACTATAGTATAATAGCGATAAAACGCACGATAACTTTATATAAATTAGTAATATTAGGGCTAAGTTAAATGAAATTTATAATTAACTTAAAAAGTAAATTAATACCTTAGAAATAAACTAAAATAGTAGTATAGAATTAATTATTAATTATTTAATAAATAGCTATAATAAGCAGGGCTACTAACTTAAGGATAAATAAAAAATAATAGTAATCTATATCTTAAGCTTTATCCCGCTGGCTAAGATAGCTATTAATAAGATTAAAAAAATTATATCTAATATCTATAACTTATATAGCGATAAAATTAAAAGAATTATAATTAAAAGCTAAAGATATTTTAAAGAGATATTTTATTACTATCTAAAAGAAACTAAGTACTATATTAGAACTAGTGCTATTAGTAAATACCTTTAGATATTCTAAAATAATAAAAATAATTCTGTTATTAATTTAACTATTAATTTAACTATTAATTTCTCTAACAATGGTTAAATAGCTGACACTATTAAAAAAATTCCATAATCTAAATTTCCTACTACTTAGTATTAATCTTATTATTTAATAATTATTTAGTATTACATATATTTGCAGTAAAAATGAAGAAAAGTTAGAATTTTAAAAGAAAGAGTAAAGGTTTAAAAAAGCATAAAAAAAAGTTTTAAAAAAAATTAAGTAAAAAAGAAGTAAAACTAGTGTGATGACGGGCTCAGTCTTTACGCATTATTATATAGATATAAGTTAATAAAATAAGTTAGCTCTATTTTAGCTATACTAAGATGAGAAGAGAAAAGGTATAAAGGGGGCTTGCCTCTAAATAGAGCAGTATATAGCCTAAGCGTGAGCTAGTTATGCTTTAAGTTTTATACTAAATTATAGCTAGCATAACTAGTTATAATATTATATAGCCTATAGTGAGTAGAGTAAGCAGCACTATTATATTACCCCCCCTTTAAAGAAGGCTTATTTCTAAGTCTCTAGGTTATAATCTTTTTCTTACTAGTCTCTATACTACTCTTGTTTTTAAAGCTGCTTTATTGTTCTCTTCTGTTATATCTAGGTCCTTCTTTACTTTATATGCTTTTAACTAGGCGTCTAGTCGTGCTAGTAGTTCTACTTTCTCTAGATAGGCCTTATAGTAGTCTCTTACCTTATATAAGGCACCTATAAAGCCTCAGGCGTTATATTAGATAGGATCTGAGTTATAAGCTAGCTAGAATACTTTATACTATAGTTAGCTATAGAATAGGCGGCTATTAAGGATTTCCTATACTAGCCACTTAAAATACCCGTTAATCTTAATAGGCGGTTCCTTAGGTTTAATTTAGCTAAGCAGTAAGTAAATAAAAGTCTTTTATAAGTAGTTTATATAAAAGATATTAAGCATACGCATATATAATAGCAGCTTAAGGTAATAGGAGTATTCTTTTATATTTATAATAGAATAGAGTCTGTATATCTACTGGTTAAACTTCTAGCTAGGTTAGCTAGTGGTAAAGTCTTTAAATATAACGTATATTTTATCTCCTATAGAGAAGTCTAGTTTATAGTGTTTCTTATTAGCCTATTAAATCTATCACTCTTATACTTAAGTAATCTCTTATTAAGCTATTTTTATAGCTAGCTTTATTATATTATAGTGAGCTTTAGCGTAGCTCTGCGCTTCCTCACGTAATATCTATTTACAGATTATAGTAAATACCTTCATACGTTTCTCTTAGTCCCAGTAATAGATTAGCTAATGGCTAAACTTAATTTAATAGAGTAATAAGTCTATAGTCTTATATAGTAGAATTACTTGAGCCTAGTCTATATAGGGCAGCAGGTTTAATTAGTTATTCTAATAGTAGTTAATAAATAAGCATAAGCGCTGGTTAATATACTGGTTTAGAACCTTAGTATTCTTATTAGTTTAGAGGTAATATAGTATTAAGAGCTTTTATTTAATTCCTATTAGTCAGCATAGCTCATCCATGAATACTAAGATAAACTAAGGACTGTAATTAGAGACTATTAATCTAGGTAGACTAAATACTTACTAGATATAATAATAGTACATATTAGCTGCCTGAGCAGCTGTAGTGGTCTTATAATAAGATAGTAAAAAGTAATACTTACTTAGCTAGTCTATAATAACAAAAGCGTAGTTATATCTTTTCTTATTTAGAGAGAAGGACTTAAAGTTTATAGAGACATCTTACCATGCTCGCTTAGGGATTGGTAGTAATTTAAGTAAGCCTAGAGTTTTATTATAAGATATATGGCTTTATTTATAAGCTTTATATATAGCTATATAATTATCTATATCTTTACTTATATGGCTTTAGTAGTAGCGGTTGTGAAGTAGCTTATCTATTTTTCTCTTATTTAAATAAGTAGTCACTTAAGTAGCATGAATAGCTTAAATAAGATAGATTCTTAAGAAGTGTATAGTAGGGACTACTAGCTTATTATAGTATATAAAAAGGCTCTGACTAAGTTTCCATGCTGGATAGTTACTAGAGAGGGTGTGCTCTTAGAATGGCTATAGACTCTCATAGCTACAGTTCGCCTTAATAATATAATTAATTAGTAAGTAAGGGTTATTTAGAGGCGGTAAGGTTATGAAAGTATTAGTAGTAATTACTTTAATTATATTAGTAGCTAGCATGTCTCTTATTAACAGCGTAGCTAGGTTATCACTTACGGCCTTAATAAAGCTAATGTTAATTTACTTTACTAAAAAAAAGACATGTGTTTAGGCTGCTTTATTCTTATTTTTTTAGGTCTTTAGTTCCTTTTACTTACGTGAGAGCGCGTCGGCTATTATATTAGCTATGCTAAAATAATAGATAAATATTAGGTAATAATCTACTACGCTTATTATCTAGCGTATTTAGTAAGAAGTAAGCTCTTACTTTATAGAAAAGTACTCTAGCGCGTGATAGTTAGTTAGGGCACTGAATAACTTAATAGTCTATAAGCCTATAAGCTATAAGCGCTATTCTTAGAGGCTATAGATTATAGCTAATATCTTTTTATTATGTATATTATAGTTTATCTGGGGCTTGCTTATAGTCTTAGAGTAAAAAACTATAAATTACTAAAAGCTATTCTCTTAGAGCTGTAATAGTATTTCTATAATAACTTTATTACTTACATCTGTCTCCATGCGCGTTTGATAATAAAGTAAGTAGTAAACTAAAATATTATCTAATAGCATTAGATTCTTAGCTTACTGAAAGGCTGCTAGCTTGCGTTTACTAAAAGCATATTATGTACCCTTCTTAAGTAGCTTAGTAAGTAATTAGATAATGCGTTTATAGTCTCTTAAAAAAGCTCTATAGAAGTTACAGAATCTTAGGAAGAATTATAGGCTTTTAACTGACGTAGGTACTGGCTATTCCTGTATAGCAGTAACCTTCTCAGGGTCCTTTTAGATCCCTTCTATGCTAATAATAAGGCCTAGAAACTTTATTCTAGTAATGGTAAACTCGCTCTTCTTAATATCTACCTAGAGACTAGTATTTTAAAGATGTCTTAGTACTTAAGCGATATGCTCCTCATGCTATAGCAGGTCTTCAGAATAAATTAGAATATTATTAAGGTAGGTAGTATAGAAGTTATTAAGTAGGCTATAAAATATCTTATTAATATAGCACTAGAATATAGTAAGGCTATTATAGAGACTAAATAGTAGCATATGGTACTTGTAGTTTCTATACTAAGTACAGAATATAGTTAGATCCTCTATATTCTTATTCAGACGTATATAATAAAAGGCCTGTTATATATTAAACTTAGTAAATACCCTTACACGCGCTAGCCAGGTAAGGGTTTTCTAAATTAGCAGGATTAAATAAGCGTCTTTCTTTATAATAATATTAAGCTTATAGTAGTTAACACAGAAGCATTACCTTTTTCTAGGCTTTTTAGTAAATAGTACTAGGAAAGTATATAAAGCGTTACTGTAAGTAATAACTCCTTATTAAAAATAGTCATTTAGGTAGGTCTTAATAAGCTATAGTTATTTAAGAAATATATTATATAGTAAGCTTAACGTTAGCGTGTTCTTAGCTATTAGTTTAATATTATAATTAATACCTTTATAATATAAGGGTAGTATGTCTGAGTTTTTCTTTAAAAAGTAGACCTAAGTTATACTAGTATAACTAAGATAAAATAGCTTTTACTTAATAAGCTACTAAAATTTCTTTTCTCCTGTAAGGTTTTTATTTAATTAATAGGGCCCTTTTAGCAAAGCCTTTATTAAAAGGTTTTTAGGGTCTTAAAAAGAAGGCTTTAGATCTAGTAGGCTAAGCTTATCTCTATAGTCCTAAATAAGCTTATCTACTTTATAGATACTAATATACTCTAGTATAGTTTCTTTTTACTATACGTGTATTATAAAAGTAATAGCTTTTATAGTATTAATTTTAAGACCTGCCTTAAAGAGGTCTTCGCGTGAGATAGACTAAAAATAAAGAGTTTACTTACTTAACTCTAGCTACTATTATAGGTAAAGCTACTTTTCTATTTTTCTAAAATTCTTTTACTATACTATACACTAAAGCGAGCGCTAAAGTAGCTTATAAGTATATTATAAAATTACCATATTTATTAGCTTATCACGTCAGTTAGTATTAGCTTAGTGTAAGAGATTAATTTTAGTTAATAAATCTTATATTAAAATAATAATATTATGCTTATAATTAATTAGCTTATTATCTAGCTATTTAAGTACTTACTTTTTATAGTTAATTAAAGCACTTATATCTTTAAAAAGCTTACGGCCGATTATAAGGTCATAACAGCTAGTATTATAAAAAATAAAATAAGTTAGTAGATAATAGTTATTTAATACTAAATCCGCCTAGAAGTACTTATTTACTTATTTATTTAGTCTATTATTATAGCTAGCTAGAGGGATAGATTTTATCTAGTAAGTTTTTATCTTAAGCCCTTTCTTAATAACGCGTATATACTTTAGGTGTACTAAAATAAAACTACTAGCTTTAATATTAAAAAAACTACTTAGCTTAATAGCTAGTCTATTAATAGAAATATAATAGAGTAAGGTAAGAGCAGGTCTGCTAAATAATAGTTAGTAAGAATTAAATTAGCTAATAGCTCTAGAGAATAACCCTAGGAAAAAAACTTTCCTTAAAGTAAGTTTTTTCTTAATAGTTCCTCTATAGCAAGCTAAAACTTTTTATTATTACTAATATTCTAAAGTATATAAAGCTTTTTATTAGTATCTATAGACTTAATTACTTTAGCTATAGCTTAGATAGGTAGTTAGTAGTCTTTTATAAAGTAACTAAGTTTCCCGTAATTATAGTAACTAGCTAGCTTAAGAATAGGTATTAATAGAATAGTAGTAATTACTATATAAGTTAGGTACTTAGCTTTTAAATAAGACTACTAAATTAATAGTAGCTAAGTTCTTCTAGTTTTTTTATTAATTTACTTAGTAGCTTTCCTAACGCTAAGAGTTAACTCTCTAGTAAAGTCTTAAGCTAAGTCTATATACTTATTATACTAGTTATAGTACTATTATTAGTAGATGTCTATTTATATATATAGAGTATCTAGAAGCTTCTTATAAAATTCTTTTACCTATTAGTTTATAAGTAAGCTGTGTTCTTAAGCTAGGTAAAAAAAGTTACTTTAAAATATAATAAAATTAGCAGGGTCTCTAAAGTAGAGCTTTTAGAAATTATAGTAAGTATTAAGTCTCTTATATAAATCACTATACGTTTTTTTTAGGTGATTTATTATATACTAGTAACTAACTAGCTACTTACTCTCTTTTATTATATATATTAGTATTAAAAGATACTGGTTAACAGAACCCTTTATATGTGTACGTATATAAGAGATAATATTCTCCTAAGTAACTTACTTACTAGCTTTAGTAAACTAGTCTTAGTTAGTATATACCTTATCTTTTAGGATATCCCTTTATTAATTAAAGATAATATCTTTACTGTTTTTAAGTATTAGTAGATTAGGAAATTAGGCTAAGCAGCTATTACCTTAATAGCTACTTATAGTAAATATAACTAGTAAAGTAGCTAGTACATAGAATAATACTTAAGAAGTTTAGTTACTAAAATTTCTTATATTAGAACTATTGTTAGGTCCTATAGCTATATAGCCAGCCTAGTTCTAAGAAATCTATAATAAAGCTATAAAGTATATCTTCTTTACTAATATTAATAATAACGCTAGGCTGGCCTTTACAGAGAGAAAAAAGTATATATTATATATAAGTTTTTTTATCTATATCTTTAGTGTTTTAATTTTATTCTCTTAATCTACTACGCGCTTAAGCGTGTTATTTAGTAGCTAATAAAACTTAATAAACTTATTTCTAGTTTTATTAAGCTTAGTTTTAAACGTGTTAAGCGCTTTTTCTAGCGTATTAATATAATTATAATATATAAGTACTTTAAAATAGCTACGCTCTAGCTCACTAGTAATTATTACTTAATTAAGAGTTATTAAAGTAAAAAGTATAATCTCTATCTCCTAAGACTTATAGGTATTAGTTTCTTAAGTAATACTCTTAATAATAGTTATAAAAAATTTCTTATTATATCATGCCTAGATACAGAGCTTCTTAATAGTATAGTTTTCTTTAATTATATTATTAGAGTAGTATGTAGCGGTACACCTAAGTAACTTAGAAATAAGCGTATAATTATTACTAGTAGTTATTATCTTAAAATTAATTCTTATCTCTAGCGTTAAGAGCTTTTCTATAGTTTTAATCTATTTATTTTTATATATATATAAAGCTTCTAGCCTCTAGTAGAGTAAAGTAATTAGCTAATTTTCTAGTATAAAAAAGGTAAGCTAGTAGTACTTATAGAAGTTAGTTTCTCTAGTAAAAAGAAAGTAAGTTAGTAGTACTCATAGAAATCAGTTTCTCTAGCAGAAAAAAGATAATAAAAGAGGGGGGAAAATTTACTAGAGCTTTTATAACTCTCTTTTAACCTAATAAATACGTTATCTATTACTATAGATCTTCTGGTTACCTATTAAGTCACTTTTAAGGCCTACTATTATAAGGCTTATATAGGCTATTACTTAAGGTTTTAATTACCTACTACTATAAGATTTTCCGGTAGAGATTATATAGTTAATAAACTAACAACTTAGCGTAGTCATGTAATTGATTTTCTAAGTATAATTATTAACGAATTAAATACTTAAGTTAATTATATAAGTTAACTTTAATATTATATCGCCGTCATCCAGCTAAGTTAGATTAATTTTAATATAATATAATAATAGGCTTAGTCTTCACGCGTTATTATATAAATACAGGTTAATAAAATAAATTAGCTCTATTTTAGCTACACTAAGATAAGAAGAGAAAAAGTATAAAGAGGGCTTGCCTTTAAATAGAATAGTATATAGCTTAAGCATAAGCTAGCTATACTCTAAGCTCTATACTAAGTTATAGCTAGTATAGCTAGTTATAATATTATATAACTTATAATAAGTAAAGCAAGCAGTACTATCATAACTAGAGTTAGAAATAAAAATAAAAGTAGAACAAAAATAAAAGAAAAAAAGTAGAAGTAAAGGTAAAAATTATTTTTTAAAAAAAAAATAAAAATAGAAAAGAAGGAAAAGAAAGAAAATAGAGTAAAAAATAAAAAAAAAAAAAAAAAGAAGAAGAGAAGGGGTAGAAAAGTAGAAAAAAAAAAATAGAAATAAAAATAAAAGTAGTAAAAAAAAAAAAAAAAAAATTTAGAAAAAGTAAAAGTAAAATAATAATAGAAATAAAAGTAAAAGTAGAAGTAAAAGTAAAGTAAAAGTAAAAGTAAAAATAGAAAAAAAGTTATTTAAAAAAGAAATAAAAGAAAAGAGTAAAAAAAGAGGTAAAAGTAGAGATAAAAAAAGAAAAAAACAGTTAAGAGTAGTAGTAGAAAAAAGAAGTTAAAAAGTAAAAGTAAATATAAAAGTAAAAAAAAAAGTATAAGCAGAAGTAGAAGTAAAGGGACGAGTAAAAATAGTAGAAAAGTTAAAAATAATAGAAAAAGTAAAGATAGTAAAGAAAGAAAAAGTAGTAAAAAAAAGAAGTAATAGTAGAAAAAAAAGTAAAGATAGAAAAAGTAAAAAAATAAGTAAAAGTAATAATAAAGATAGTAAAACAAGTAGAAATAATAAAAGAAAAAAGTAAAAGTAAAAGTAAAAGTAAAAGTAAAAGTAAAAGTAGAAAGAAAGGTAAAAGTAAAGGTAAAAATAGAAAAAAAAATAAAAGTAAAAAAAAGTAGAAAAAGAAGTAAAGTAAAAGTAAAAAAAGAAAAGAAGTAAAAAAGAGAAGGAGATAAAAAGAAGTAAAAAAAAAAAAGAGATAAAAAAAAAGTACAAAAAGTAAAGAAGTAAAAAGAAGGTAAAAGGTAGTAAAAAAAAAAGGAATAAAAGTAGTAGTAAAAGAAAAGTTTAATAAAAGTAAAAATAAGAAAAAAAAAGTTAAAGTAAAAAAAGAGTAGTAAAAGTAGAGATGGAAAAAGAAAAAAAGAAAAAAATAGAAAAAAAGAAAAGATAGAAAAAATAGGAAAAATAGAAAAAAAAGGGTAAACAGAGAAAAAAAGGGGTAGAATTAAAAAAAAAAGGTAAAAGTAGCAGGAAAAAGAAGTAAGTAATAAAAGTAGTAGAAAAAGTAAAAGTAGTAAAAAAAGTAAATGTAAGGGTCTAGGCCAATGATGGCAATTGGGTGAAACAGAGTGGATTTAATAAAGAGTCAACTACGTACGCTACAGAGACTTGATAGTTAACCCCTGCTAAGTCGCTAAGGTCACGTGGTTACGTATGGAGTCAAAGCTGAGACAACTGTCTTAGTTAACCATCCTAGGCTCTAGCCCATTACATTACCCCCCTTCTTATAGACTAGGTAGGGGCTCTCTGGTGAACCGTTCACCCGGAGGCTCCTGTAGGCTTATCTTAGGTTCTGTTTACTATGGCTTCTCCTGAAGCTCTTGTCGATAGTTTATCGGCAGGAGTTTGTGTCTGCCTCTTCGCAGAGGCGCCGTATGCTCCTTCCAACAGTCCAACGCTGCTGTATCTTCTAGCTAGCTTGCTAGCTCCATAGTTGTCAACGCATAGTCTTTCCACTTTACTTCGTACCGTAGCTAGTGGCCTCGCCCTTGTCTCGTCTGTACCTTAGTGACAATATCCTGCACTACGTGCTCTTCATGGTCATCCACCTGGATTGGTAGCAGCTGAGAGTCGTCTGTAGGCTGGCTTGGTAATAAGTCGTTGCTTGCTAGCCGTAGTCTGTCTATATGAAACGTTAGGTTTAGCCCTGGGGGCGTATTTAGCTTTATAGTGTGCAGGCTAATTATATTTTCCATAGTGTATTTAGCATTCTTCTAGTCCAGCTTCTTATTTCTTCGTCTAGTGGAGAGTTGGTTACTGAGCTTCAGCCATACCTTGTCTCTAACACGCAGTTACGGGGCTTCATCCTGACGTCGGTTTACCTATCTTTCTTACTCTTGCTGTGCCTTAGCTATGGTTGCTTGTGCTAAGTTAATACACTCCTTCAGCTTTCCCACGATTTCCCTAGCGCTAGCTTTTAGGTCTCGAGCTGTTATATTACGCCTGGTTCCAATATCTACTTACAGCAGTTCTATATTGTATCCATGCTAGAGAAAGAATAGGCTTATTCCTATTAAGGTAGTGTCTCTTCCCTTTACTGTAATCTCGGCCATTAGGCAGAGCTTCGCCCAGTTTGCTTGGTCCCACGCGATGAACGCTCGAAGATAGGCCTCGACTATGCTGTTCATCCTTTCTGTCAAACTATCTATTTGCGGATAGAACGCTGTCGATAATCGCCTTTTAATTCTTAGGATTTCGTAAAGCTTAGTCCAGAACTCGCTGATAAATTGGCTGCCGTGATCGGATACTATAGCGTCAGGAATCCAATGGTAAGCAACAACCTTACAGATAAAAGCCTATGTTACTATCTCGATATCCATGTTTAGAAGAGGGCAGAGAGTTATGTTCTTGCTTAGCCTGTTGGTGATTACCAGTAAGACCGTACAGCCGTCACTTTCTGGTAATCCAGTTACAAAATCCATTGAGATCTCCTTCCAAATATGATCAGAAATAGGCAACAGGCATAACAGCTCTTGCTGGTGATCTCTCTATAGCTTCATACGGCTACAGACATCGCAGTTTCAAATGTAACGCCGTACGTGGTTCGACATCCCTGGCTAAAAGTAATCTCTTATTAATATTAGATAGGTGCTCTGCTGTCCTGGATGTCCTGTCGCTTACGACGAATAAATCCAGTAGATAATTAATATCCTTAATAGCTCTAAGTCAGGCACTCACTTCCTATTCTAATAATAAAGGGTCCTATCTTCGTTAATCGTGTACTTAGCCAGCAAAACTTTTAGTTCGAGTTCTGGGAGAAATCTCCGCTCCTGATTATAGAAGGCCTGTACTACTCTTGCGTACACTTTGTTATCTAGTGCTGTATCATGCCATCTTTATTTAAGCTTATTACAAGACTCCTAGACACAAGACTCCTAGGCTTCGGTTGTGCTATCTCCTGTAATCGTCGAAAGATCAATTCAAGCAGAGAAGGCCTATACTGCTTACCTATTGTTATTCAATTCAAGCTCTTCTTTCTGACATGTAACTACTGGCTTTAATAGCTGAATTATATAGCTCTTTAGCCTTTCGTTGTTTTCTCCTCTCGGACGATCCTGTTCGCGTCTTAACAGTCCGTTAGCTCATACATTTTCTTTTCCTAGCCTATATTAAATCTTTATATTATATTAGCTAAGGAATAACTACCAGCGCGTGTGTCTTTCGCTTAATTTTCAAGGCCTTATAAAGTGCTCAAGGTTCTTGTAATTAGTAATAACCTAGAACTTTTTAACAGACCGTAATTCAGCATCCCATGCCTCCAGGCAACGAATAATTACAAGGAGTTCTTTGTCATGTATCTCGTAATTACACTCTGTAAGTGTGTTCTTCTTTGAAAAGTATGCACATAGACACAGCACGCTATCATCGCCATATTGCGAAAGGACTCCCCTAGTTGTGTGACCTAAAGAGTCAGCTTCTAAAATAGTCTCATAGTTAGGATTAAATTGGGCTAGTATTAGTTCCGATATGAAGATCTCCTTTAGTTCGTTAAATGCTACCTGCTCTTTATTAGTCCATTAGAACGGCACGTCACTCATAAGTCTTATAAGTAGGGCGGCGATTTCTGAAAAAGACTTAATAAACTAACAATAGAAATTAGCGAATCCAAGAAAACTTCTGATTCCTCTTACAGTTGTTGGAGGCTGTTACTCAGTAATTGCTTTTATCTTAGCGGGATCCATTCAAATTCCTTACCCTACTTTAATAATAAACCCTAGATATTTCGTGCTCTTAGTTTCGAATTCGCACTTCTTAATATCCAGATATAAACCTGCGGCGCTAAGTTTCTCTAGTACTAGATTAACCTACCGGCAATACTCTTCTAGTAAGCCTGAAGAGTAGATAAGTACATTATTAAGAAAGGCCGAATAGAACTTATCAAGATACTCCTGTAGAGTCCAGTTTATATACCGCTGAAACGTACTAGGGGCTCCTGCTAGTCCAAAAGGTATAACCAGCTATTTAAAGAGTCTAAATCTTATACGAAAGGCCGTCAGCCATTCGTCTCCCTCTATAATACGAATCTTATAGAAGGCTGCTAAAATATTGAGCTTGGTATACTACCTTACTTTACTAATCTAGCTAAGCGTCTTATAAATTAGGGGAAGAGAGTATCTATCCTTCTTAGAGATCTTATTAAGCGCGTAGTAGTTAACGTAAAAGTGAAGACCTCCGCTAGGCTTACATATAAACAGTACTAGAGCTATAGCTAGAGAGTTATTTACGTAGATAAAGCCCTTCTCTAGTAGCAGCATTAACTCTTTTCATAGTACTAGTAGTTTCTCTCTTAATATATTATACAGCGGTCCCTATGGGACCTCAGGGTCCTTCCTATTAATCTTTTTAAGTTTAATATAATAGTCTATTCCAGGACCTTGTAGTAGTGGGAGCTTGTTTACTTTCTTTTCTAAAAACAGCTTTAGGTGCTTCTGATAGGCCTTAGGAAGTAGTATTCTAGGATCTAGCTTTAGTTTAAGCGCTAAGGCCTTTTGAATGTCTACCAGCAATACTATAAAGATACGTATTTTACTTTTTCTTTTTAACCTATCTATTTACATTAAAAAAGCAGCTGCGCTGATCTCTATTAGCTTCTACTAGCATAGTTTCTTCCCTTTCTTACTACGAACTCTTATTTCTAAAGTATGAATATAAAACGATTTCTTTGCTAGCGTGATTATAACGTTGTTTTAGTTTGTCTAGAGTTTACCTAAAATAAGATTAAACCTAAGCGCATTATCAATAACATATGTATAGACTTATTTAGTATATTCTTTAACATTAAGGTTAATTTATGTAACTTGGGTAACTCTTCTAGGTTTCTTCTATACTCTAATAACCCCCTATAGGGCTATGTTGATACACGCTAAATAGGCTTTAGCAGTAAAAACAGAGCTTATAAAATTATAGCATAAACACCCAGTATTAATCATTATATATGCGATATTCATCTAGTTGATTAATAAGTATATAGTAATAGAGTTTATATTTATATGTGCATTTTAGAACTTTTATTATTCTCTTTATAATACTATTTTACCTATTTCGACTAGAGGCTCCTGCTTGCGATGGTGAGTAAAAGCTATTCTTTTTCTAACACTTCTTCTTCTTCTTTATCTCCGTCTTCTTTATCTCTTTTATTAGCGTTTATTTATCTAGTCTTTGCTAATACTATAGTGGCTAGACGTAACTAATTTACTTTTATATATTTACACTTATTTTTTATATAGCCGGGAGAACTGTATTAATAACAGAGACCTTACTTATAGCGCTAGTTAAATTCCTTTTAGCTTATTTAAAGTATTTTAAATTAGTTATCTTATAGTTTCACTGCCCTTACACGTGTGGGTGTTATTTCCTAATTTATTAGTTTAAGCGTTAGTGCGGACAGCATTATATAGATAGCTATAATAGTCCTATAATTACTTAATATAATCTATATAAAGTTGTTACTAATATAAATTACTTTTTAAGTATACTCTTTAAAGCTTAACGTTGCTAAAAGGGCTGCAATGTGCTTCCAAAGCTCTCTATCTAATCCCTAAGTAAATATATTCTTCTTTATATTTTTATTTAGCTAATTGCTTTTTACTAGCAGCAGCTTCTTATTAAACTCTATATAGTACTCTCTTACTAACTTTTTCTTCTATTTCATGCTTTACAGCTTGTCTAGAGACTTTTACCTTTAGTACTAGTCTTTAAACTAGAAGTCTATAAATACCTATATTACTTTAAGGGTGGTATTATTTTTTTAATTAGAGAGCTATAAAAAAACGGTTTATGCTGCTCGTCTTTTTAAATACTAAAAGAAATAGTCTATTTATCCTTTCTTACCGCCTATATAGTATCTATTAAATCGTAACTTAGCCTTAGCTTAATACTTAAACGTAGAATAAAAAAACCGTGTACTATTAAATATAAAGGGTTTAGGAAAATTAAATAGTTTAACTACTAATTCAATTACTAGTTATAGTGTTAATATAAAAAGAGTTACTAGTATTATTACTAGAACTTATAGAGGTAGCTTTAATAGGGAATTACGACCTTTTAGTATAGTTAGCCTCTTAGATATTACTTATAACATATTTATAATTTCTTTAAGTGAGGTGCTGTTGCTGGCTCTATTAGCTAGAAATAAAGCTTTCCCTTTATTACGCTAAGCAGGATAGTTATTAAGTTTAATCTCTACCTAGTTTATTACTACTTTAACGGCTAAGATTTTTAACCCTTATGAAATAAGCGACTAGCGTAGTTTGCGGCCGATTTATTTATTATTATATTTTATATTAAGCAGGTTCATCACTCAGGCCATTAGTATAGATACTAAGTAGTTATTAGTATTTATTAATACTTAGTATACTGCTAGATAGTATTTCCCTAATACTAAAGAGTCTCTTATTCTTCTATAAGGTTAATTATACTACTAAAGGCCTCTCAGCCTCTGCGAAAAATAGGGTTAATTAAATCCAAATATAAGGGTCCAGGCCAATAATGGCAATTGAGTAAAATAGAGTAGATTTAATAAAGAGTTAACTATATACGTTATAGAGACTTAATAGTTAACCTCTACTAAGTCGCTAAGGTTACGTGGTTACGCACGGAGTTAAAGCTAAAATAACTATTTTAGTCAACCATCCTAGGCTCTAGCCCATTACAGTAAAAGTAGAAAAAGAAATTAAAATAGTAGTTAAAGTAGTAGTAGAAATAGTAAAAAAGTTAAAAGTAGTAGTAAAAGTAATAGAAAAGTTAAAAGTAGTAGAAAAAGTAAAGATAGTAAAAAAAAAAAAAATAGTAAAAAAAGAAAGAGTAATAAAAAAAGAAAAAGTAGTAAAAAAAGAAAAAATAGTAAAAAAAGAAAAAGTAGGAAAAAAAAAGTAGGAGTAGAAAAAAAAGTAAAGATAATAAAAATAGAAATAGTAAAAATAGTAAAAGTAGAAAAAGAAGTTAAAATAGTAGTAGAAATAGAAAAGGTAGAAAAACTAGTAAAAAAAGTAGAACAAGTAGTAAAGAGAGAAGAAATAGAAAAGAAAAGAAAAGAAAAGAAAAAAGTAATAAAAAGAGTAAAAATAGTAAAGAAAAAAAAGAAATATAGAAAGGAAAAAAATAGAAATAGTAAAAGTAATAAAAAAAATAGAAATAATAGGAAAAGTAAAAGTAAAAGAAAAAAAAAAAAAGTAGAAGAAAGTAAAAGAAAGTAAAAGCAAGTAAAAAAAAAAAAGAAAAAAAGTAGAAGTAAAAAAAGAGAAGTAAAAGTAAAAAAAAAAAAAAAGAGAAGTAAATAAAAGTTAAAGGGTAAAAAAAGAAAAAGTAAAAGAGATAAAAGAAAAGAAATAAAGAAAAGTAAAAGAAAAAAAGGAAAAAAAGGAAAAAGAGATAAAGAAAAAAAGAGTAGAAAAGAATAGAAAGTAAAAGTAGAAAAAAAAAGAGAAGTAAAAGAGTTAAAAGAAAAGATAAAAAAGAGAAGTAAAAGAAGAAAGAAAAGGAGAAAAATAAAAAGAGTAGAAAAGTAAAAACAGTAGAAAAATAAAAAGAGTAGAAAAGTAAAAAGAATAGAAAAGTAAGAAAAATAGAAAAGTAAGAAGAGTAGAAAAGTAAAAAAAGTAGCAGTATAAGAAGAGTAAAAAAGTAAGAAGAATAGAAAAGTAAGAAAAGTAGAAAAGTAAGAAAAGTAGAAAAGTAAAAAGAATAGTAGTAATATATTAAATCCAGGCCGCTTTAACACTAATTCAATAAATCTAAATCATAGTTCTGCTTCAGATTCAATGAATTAGAGCCTAATTTAGAGTTAGTTAGTTTATTATATATAGATAAATCATAATAAGTTCTGCGTTGAGCTTAGTATATTTAACTATTAGATAATATATAGCTAATTAGTATACTAAAACTACTCTAAGACTAAATAACGCCGTAACTAATAAGTTATACAGTGTTAGATTTAGATATTTTAGATAGCCTTTAATTTAATTTACATATTTATTACTTATAAGTGACCTCTAAAGTTCTATATAAATACTATAATTTTAATACTATTATAATATGTCTTTCTAAAGCCCTCTACTAGCTGAAACGCCTGTTTATAACCTTTTTAGTAATAATAAGAGCAATATTCTCTCTACTACTCTTACTACTATAAAAAACGATTTTTTAGAAACTAATAGTGAGTTGAATAGTAGCCAGACTAAGAAGTATACCTATAAAGTTATTTTAATAGATATTTAGGCTATAGCTTATAAGCTAAAAGAGAAAAAGAAGCTTAGAAATAAGTATAGTTATTAGTAGTTCTATTACTTAATTTATAAGTAAAAGAGTGCTGCTTCAGACCGTATACGAACATATCTTTATTTATATAATATATAAATTAACAATGCTTAACTACTAGCTAAGAAAAGGGTAATAAAAAAAATAATAGCTAGTTTACTTATATTTTTTAACTACTAGAAAGCAAAGTAAAAAGGCCGTAATCTTATAAAAAAAAATATCTTAGTAATGTAATTAATAAGCTCGTGTTTCTAAAAACCCTAGTATAGCTTATTAATAAACACTTACTACTACTTAATATAGTTAAATAACTAAAGTTTTATATACTTATTACTTCTGTTAACTACGTAGATATAAGTGTAGTTAGAATAAGCTATAATAATATTTTAAACCTCCTTAAATCACGTTTCCTTACGCATAAGGATTAGATTAAGAAACGGCTTCAAAAATCACTTACCTAAATATACTTTTTTATTAATATATAGAGTTCTCTAGGAAAGACTAGCGCGCTAGGAGTTATTACTTACTTTATTAATAAAATCTTAAAAAAGATTAATAAAGTACTTTTAGCTTCTTAAGAACTACTTAGTAGTTATAGTAGCAAAGCTTAATCTAAACATATTCTATAAGTTATTAATAAGTATAATTTTATAAATAGGATTAGCTTCTTTACTCTTAATAACTATAGTATTAATAATATAATACTGTAAGTAGTTATATGCTCTATCTTATACTTTAATTCTATATAATATTAAATTTACTATAACGGCTATATTATTAACCTTATTATATAAATATTTTTATTTAAAAAGGACAGGGAAGCTACAGAGGAGACTATTTAATAAATTAATAAGCTTTTAAAGTAAAAGTAGAATAGTAGTAAAGAGAGATTATAAATAGCTACTAAATAAAAAAAGCTTAGTCCACTTAGAAAGCTATATAACCTTATAATTTAGATATATTCTTTTATAAGACTTTATTAGACCTAGATTTAGCTTACTAGCTATATAATACCTAGAGATAATAAAATAAGATAGAATTTATAGTAATTAATAATACACGTAGCGTTTAAGCTCTGTAAAGAGATAAATAACTTTATACAAAACCACTAGTTAGAAAATAAGATTAAAGAAGATTATTTAAATCTAAATAATTAATAAGAACTTATAGAACTTTATAACTTCCTTTAGCTGTTTTAGGAGATTATATAAGGCACTTAATTTAATATTTCAAGCCTTAATTAGGCTCTATCAGTAATAGACTTTCTATACTACTATTTTATTTTTTAATTTACTTTATATAAAGACTGTTAAGACCTCATAATAGAGAACTACCTTATTACTAGTTAGTTTAAGTTTAGAGAGTATTATAAGATAATAAAAGAGTCTTTAGCTTATATTACTATAATTCTTTTATATCCTTTACTTTATAAAGCTTGTTTATAGAACTTAGATTCATAAAAGAAAGCCGACATTAACAGGGTAATTTATAAGGTTAGAAAGTTATAAAAGAATTATTTTAAGCTAGCTTTAGAGTAGTACTTTACTTAGAATAAGTTAGAAACACTATACAAGCATTAAAAGCGCAAGAGATATTTAAATATAAATATTAGTAGTATAATAGGTAATAACTTTAAGCACTTTATTATAATATAGTTATTAAATCTTTTCTATAATTAAGCTAATTAATTCTATAGGCTACTTTTTATTCTATTAGTAAATAGTTTTCTCTTAAATATTAGCTTATGCTAACGCAGTAGAAAACCTATCCTAAACTTTGTTTAATAGCTATTATAATATTCTCTATACCCATAATGTCTATAGAGGTAGAGTGTATATTTAGTAGTTCTTAATATACAATCTTATAAAATTAAATAAAGCTTTTAATTAAGATACTAGAGATACTAAAGTACTTAAAGTATTAGATTATAAATAGCCTTTCTTATAAGGCTTTTCTAATAGATAAGGTAGTTTAAAAGGCTATAAAGTTTCTAGAACAAAAGCTTACGCAACTAGAGGCAAAATTAGAAAGTAATAAGTTATAATATTATTACTACACTATACATTATATATCACTGCTTTAAATTAGTGAATTAAACTGAATTTAGAGTTTTAATTTAATAAATTATTTTAAAGCAGAGCCTGCTTTAGAATTAGTTTAGTTTAATATATTACTAAACTTCCTGCTGTTAGACTAACCTTCTGTTTAATAAATATTCTATAAGCCTAAAGGCTTTAATAGTTATACTTACTAGATACTCTATATTCTTATAATAGTCTACCTACTAGTACTAGTAGCTAATATAAAAAATAAAGTAATCTCTAAATATAAATATATCTTACTAAAGTTATAATAACCTAGCTTAGTAGTTCTAGAGAAGGAAATTGAAAATCCAGAAGCCTATAATAATATTAAAGCTAGTAATATTAAGAGAGAGGTAAACTTATAATGCTTTAAGCTAATTAACTAAAATAATATTAGCTTTAAAAATCCTAATTAACTAGGCTATAGATATACTATTATTAATAGTAAAGTTTATCTAAATAATATTTAGCTTAGCACTCTAGACTAATAAGCTTTTTATATAATCTATATTTATATATACACTATTATTAACTTTTCTCTTTATCTTAATAATAACCTAGCTTAAACTAGTATTTAAATCCAATACATTCTCGCCTGGCTAGAAGTTAGTAATAGTAATAAAAAAAATAATATCTATTTAATAGATATAGAGTATAGTATTATAGATTTTAGTAAGCAGATTAAAAACCATATAAACTTTAGTAGTATTAGAGTATTATATTATTATAAAAGGTAATCCTCTAAGAGGCTAGATAAAATAAATAGGTTAGAAGAGTTTATAGAATTTTTAAATAGTTACTAATATTAGAACAAACTCTTCTTATAGATAGAAGATAATATAAAAAGCTACTAGAATATAGTTAGTATAGGTAAGATCCTTAAGATAATAGAATTAACATATCCAGCATAACAGAAATAAAAGACTTAATATAGGTTAATTTAGGATACTTAATAAGAGCTTAATTAATAGTAGTAATTAATTAAATAAAAAAGATTAAAACACTCTATCTAGTAGAGAACCTCTAAGAAAGAGGATATCAAGAGTTAGATAATAGCTTAAAGAGATAGAAAGCTAAAATTAAGTAGATAAAAACAAGGCAGACAGGTATAGTAACAGAACAAATAGTATTAATAATATCTATCTTTACTATTTACCTTTCTACTTTTATTTTTGCTTTCTTATTTTTATTTTTACTTTCTTATTTTTACCTTTACTCTCTTATCTTTACTATTATATAGTGTATGAGTGACTATAATTAAATCATTTAAATCATTTAAATAAGTATCTTTACGGTTATCTTAGTTATAAGATATTTAATTCACCAAACTATTTCTAGGCTTTACTTTAAATACTAAATAGAAAATAGAAATAATAGCATAAAATGTATATATATAGAACTAATAAGTATAGACTAGTAAGCTAAGTAAGAGATTCTACTAATAATACTTAAGAAACTAAAATTAGAGCTATAATAGTAACTTAATACTATTCATCACATACTATCCTAAAACATAGAATTTATTAGAAAAGAGATAAAAGCTTCTAATTCTATAATCATATAAGTAAGACCTTTATTAGGTATTTAACTTAGAAAGCTAGAGTTATTAACTAACTACCTACTAAGCACTTAGCTATTAATAATCTTATTACTTAAATTAAAAAGGAAAATATGTATTAGCTACTTTAGCTACTATATTAAATCTTTATTAGATTTAAATAATACTAATAAAGCTCTCTTAAAGCGCTATAAATACGTTTCTTTACACTATTCCTACCCCTTTATCTTCTAAAAGGAATTCCTAGGTTATATCTCTAAAAAGTAATAGTATTTAACTAATTAAAAATGTGGTTACAGTCATGTTATTCTTCTCACTAATAAAGAAATACTATTTCTATAGTATATAGCTAAATACTAGTATATAACTATTATAAGATTTTTAGTTATATAGTGTTTGGATGCTTATTTCTTTCTAATAATATCTAAGTACTACTCTATCTAAATACTGTTATAGCTATAAAAAACTAACCTAATAAACCCTACTATATTTTTTCTTAGTAATAGTAGCTTTCTATACTTCTACTATAAATTTTCCATATTATAAAAAGCTAAGTTACTATTTTATAGGCTATTCTAGTTTTTATGTACTATCTCTACTTATTCTAACTCTTATAGTATTTAGTTACTTACGTTTTTATACTCTACACGTGTATTATTAGCCATTACTAAGACTATATACGTTTAGTTTTAGTTATTTTACTAATTTTCTTTGTTATTTCTAGCACCTAAAGTACTAATCTAGTGTCTATATCTTATGGGAAATTTTATAGCTAAAGGTACTAAAGCATTCTTATTATTAAATTTACTATAAATATAACTAGATTTTTTCTTTACTCTGTCTTAAAATTCCGCGCTTTAGGCGCTATAAAAGAGGTAACTAATAAAAAAGCTAATATTAATACTATTATTAATATTATATTATAAAAAGAGTTATTAAGGTATTTCTCTAAGTATTATTAAGTAATTTAGTAATACTCTAATACTCTTATATTTTCTTTCTTAAAATTCTTTTTTTATAGCTCAAAACTATTATTAACTAGCTGTAATATAATAGTGAAGGGAATAGTATAGCTAAAGTTAATTACTATTTTTTTATTTACTAAATACTTTACTTAGTGCTTAGCCTTAATTACTATTTATTTAAAACTATCTAGTTTTACTATAAGTGCTAGTATTAGAGGTATAGACTTAACTAGCTTAACCACTTTTTAATAGCTAAGTCTAGATTAATATAAATTTAGTATATATTTAATTTTATTTAAAAGCATGATAATAGATAGCGCACTAATCTATAGTTTCTTATTTATTAAGTTTATAATAGTATATTAGATAGCTACGTGAAGTACTAAGAACTATATTATATTTTAAAAGATAAAGAATTTATGCACTAATTTATTATCTTAAACGTAGTTATTATAAAGCTTCTATACAAAGTCCTACTATATTCTAGTTAATAAAAAGGTTAAGAGATAGACATTTTTAGGAATAAAAAATAAAATAACTAATTTATACTCTTTATTAGACCTAAAAGGTTAGTACTTAAAAATATAAATAACTTAGTATAGGTATGTATATACGTCTATAAAAATAAATAACTTAATATAGACATGTACATACGCTTATAAAAATAAATAACTAAATTATAATTATTATTATATTAATTCCTGCTAGCGCTTTAAGAGCTGAAAACTTTTTTATATTTTATTATTATTTTTTTTAGCTCCAGCTACCCTTATTTAACATATAATTAAATTAGTAAGTAATAAATATAATTATTTATAGTATTTATAAATTTTAGAATATTTTTTTTAGGAATTTTGTTGTACTGCTTGGTCCTTTTACTATTATACTATTAAGCTCTTTAAATTATATATTACTATAACAGCTTACTACAGTTTCCTGTCTATAGTAAAAAATAATAAATATTATATATATTAATAATAGCTAGTTATTTTTATTTTATAGCTATTACATAAAACTAAAACTACTACTGCTTTAGAAATCTAGTATTTAAGAGTTAATATATAACCATACTTCTTACTCTATACTATCTATAATTCCTAGTAGTCTAAAAACTAAATTTATTAAGGATTTAGGAAACCCTATAAAGCAGTAGCTTTCTAACTAATTAAGTATAGATACTTTTTTAGCTAGAGTAATATTTAGCTTTTTATACTCTATAGCCTTAAATTTTACGTATATATTATTAATTATAAGCCTAAAAGTCCTAGCGAAGCACTTAAGCACTTTAGGGAAAATAAATAGCTAAAAAGACTATAGAAAGTACATATAATACCAAGACTTTTTTAGATAAAATTATATTAGCTAGAAGATTAAATTAAGAACTATTAAAAAGCTATAGCGCCTGTTAACTAGTCTAGAGACCTAGATAGTAAATACCTACTTTATTTAAAAGATAAATTCTTTTTTAGAAATTACTACTTTAATACGCTGCTACTTATAAGTAAAAAGCTTAGAAAAATTAGTATTTTTTAAAATAAGCTAGCTTTATAGATATTATAATAGTTACTATTACTTTATTACTATATAGCTAGAGATATTTGCTTTTGATTTTAGAAGTCTTAGAGTAGCTATTATAATACCCTTAGTAATAAGAAAATCATCTAGCTTATAATAAAAACTATACTTAATATTAAAGTAAGTTAAAAAATATCTATAGCTAAGCACACTAGCACTACTATTTTAGTAGCTTATATTTTCTTATATAATAGTAAGAAAATTATCTATTAAAAAAGCTAATAGCTATAGTAATAAGAAATTTCCGTATATAAAATAAAAAGCTAGTAGGTAGAAGGTGAAATCACGTAGTCCTTAAAACTTCCCTAAATTATATTTTAGTCAGCTAGAAAATAGTATATGAGTTTATTATCTAGGTTAGGGGAGTATATATTTAAATAGTTAATATCTACTACTAGAGTATATAAAATAGTATTAATATTATTAAGTATATACTTATACTCTAGTTTAGTTTAAAGCTAGCAGAGGCTATTAGTATAGAGAGTTTAATAATTAACTTTACTATTAATAGCTAATTTTTTCTTTTTTTTTAGACTTTAACTAGATATAAACTCTGCTTACGTACTACCGTCTATATTATTTTTTTTATTTTTAGACTTAAATTCTTTATCTTCTGTGTGGAGACGGGTTTCTTTAGGTAGTAACTATAGTTATTTATTTATACTAATCTTAATATTCACGCCGTAATTGTACGCGTGGAATGTAAGCTAGTTTTTTATTTAAAATAAATTATATAAGTATTTTCTTATATAGCTACTTTACTTTTCTATAAATCTTTCCTAAAAGATTATCTACTTATTAAAGGTGATCTTTTATAAGTGTGGACTATTTAGTATTTAGGAAGATTTAATTCTCTTTTTAAACAGCTTACTAATAAAAAAGACCTGTTTAATATATATAGTAAGGAAATAAACGTGATAGAGTTTTAATATACTAGCTTAAAATAATTTTTTAAAATACTTTTAGCACTTACGCCCTAATACCAGTAACTTAGTAGTTATAATTATAATTAAATATATTATAGTATATTATAACTTCTTTATGGCTGTAGTTACTAACTAAAAGATTTAATACTTTAGATTAAATAGTAGTTTATATATATACTTACCGCTATACAGGGCTCACTAGTTCTTAAAGGTTATAATAATATTATTAAAGAACTAATTATTTAGCTACGTAATAGGCTTTAGTGGTTAGCTAATAATAATAAAAAAATAAAAAAAAAATAGAAAGGTATTTATTATCTGCCGCTACAGGCTTTAAATCTGCTTTTTAATTTTTATAATTAATTATATAAAGTCTCTACAATATGTTAATTACCCGGCTACTATTAAAAAATAGCGAATTTATTTTTATAATTAGGTTCTAGACTTTACTTTATTAGCTCCCTTTTACTATACTTTTATTCTAGATATATAGATATATATATATATATATCTTTAAGCTTGTAATTACTTTTTATATGATTAATTTTTTAGGAATATTACTTAAATACTATTATAACTTACTTATTATCTCTAAAGCTACTATTCTTATATTTTAATACATAATTTATAGGCATCTCTTTACTATATAAGCTACTTTTATTTTTAGACTTTTTATTTAAGATATTATTACTACTCTAGCTGAAGGTTAACTCCCTTTTATAGAAATTATTAGTTTCCTAAAATAAATTATAGCTAGTATCTATTGGTTTAGGATTATATAGAAACCCGTTAGTTAGAAAAGAACTTACTAAAAATATATTACTATTTAAAGAGCTAAGTACGTAGAACGTATTATTAAAATAATTAATTTATATTTTTTTAAATAGCTAATAAAAGACTAGTAGCCAGATACTAAATCTAAAGCTAATAAGTAAAATAAATATTTAGTAGTTAATAATACCTTACTACCTCTAGAGGCAAGCTATAAAATAAAAGAGATTAAAAAAAAAAAAATTTATTTACTAATTACTATCTTACTCTAATACTTATAATATATTTAATTTTAAGTATGTATTATAATAAGGTTTCTATATTCATCCCCTATTATAAATCTAAACTTTTATAATAAATTTCTAGTCTTAGCTAGTAGGTGTTGTCTTTAATGCCTGAAATACTTACCTATAAGCTATTATAATTACTTATTATTTCATAAACCTAATAAGTAACTCTTTTCTAATATTCTATTATTATCTAATTTTTAAGAGTTTTTTCTATTATTAAGTTTTAATAATAGTAAAGTCTTTTTTCTATAGTATAACTTTTAAATACCTTATAACTTCTCTAGTATTAATTTTATTAGGTTTTGAAATAGTTTATAAGGCTGAGTAGTATTACCTTTTATATTACTATATCTAGCCGTTAGTCTATTCCTACTGCTTTTTATAGTAGTATATTTCTTATTTAGCCTATATATATCTAACTTGCTGTTATAAGTAGCTATATTATTTTTACTTTAAGTCTTATTAAAAAACGCGGGATAGAATACTAGTAGACTTAGAAATTAAAAAAAGCTAGGAGGCTATATTTTCTTTAGTAATATCTTATATTTTATATTATTTACTTTTATTAGCTTAATAGCTATTAGTTGTTATTTTTTATTATAATTTTCTAACACCTTAGCGCATCACTTCGTAGCCTATTTTATAATTACTAGCTATATTATTTTATATAAGTTATCTATAATTTTCTTCTTTTTTAGTATAGGGTTTTATAATATCTTTAGAATATAGTAAATTAATTTATATACTACTTAAGTAATTACGGATACAGGTTTTAAGCTTATTTTTTTAGGATTTTTAGTGTTAAACTATAGCATGCTTTCGCGCTATAAATATAAACTAGTAAACTTAATAATAGAAATTAAAAAATCTCTTTATACCTTATACTTAAATTATTTAGCGTAAGTATTACTATTTCTGTTTAAATACTTATATAGATAATACTCTACCATTAAGCAGGTAAATTTGCTAATATTATTTTTAATATACTTTAAAAGCTATTTTTAGAGTTTTATTAATTACTTCTTTATTTTCTTACCATACCTCTCTTGTAGAGCTGGCAGGAAATTATTCTATAGAAAAGACTTATTATTATCACGCTTATTAATCTTTATAGAATTATAATTTAGCTATTAGCTAATATAGGATACTATAATACTTATTATCTTACCTTTTTTTTTTATAGTCTTAAGAAAGAAGTGGACGTTAGTAAAGCTTAGATCTAATATTAATAATATAAATTAATATACGATATTATATATATTATTACCTACTTTTAGGAAGAAGTCTTATTAGCGGGAGCTTAAGAGAGTATTCTCTTAGTTAAAATAAAAAAGCTTTTAAATATTATTAAATTTATAGATTTATAAAAAACCTACTAACTTCATCTAATTACTTAATTAAATATTAATATTTAATTAACTATAGATTTAAGATATTGCATCTATAACCTAGTTAAATGTTTTAAACTAAAACTATTATATTCTTAGTATAGTTTTAAGAACTATCTTTTAGGGTATTTACCTACGTTATTTATTTTATAGCTAGCTATTTATTTAAATATAGAAATATTAAAGGTTACTTAGCTGAGTAGAAATTTATACTATCTTATAACTATCTACCTCTAATTTTTATTTTTCTATAGAGTATATTCCTGTTTAACTAGGAACTTAACTTAACTACTTAAGCTTAAAAGCTATAGTATTTACTATTTTTTTACTAAATTTAATCTTTAGAAAAGCGTGCTATCTTTAGATAATAAAGCAGCTAACTTAGCCTATATCTAGCTATAGTTATTAAGTAAAACTAAATCTTCTTTATTAGCTTAAAGCTTAATATATAGATATAGTAGTAGTATATTTTTTTAGTAGATATTAGCTTATCTCAGTTAGCACATTATCTAGAGGCGGGAATACCTTTATTATATATATTATAAATCTACTATTATTCTTCACTGCTATATTTTAAATAACGTAAATACTTTTTTAAAATTTTTATTTTATAATTACCCACTAGAAACTTAGCCTTTTCTCTAATTATTATATTCTAGTCTTTAAATAATAGCTATTTAGATTCCTTTTTCTGTGTATCTTTACTTATAGTAGTGGTATACCTATTCTAGTTCTATCTCTAGCTAAAATAATCTAGTATTTTCTGTACTTAGTCTTTAGTATAGGCTAGCCGCAATTAATTGTTTGAATCTTTTTAAAAAACGTTTTATTTATTAAATATCTTATAAAGCTTTTTTTTTATGTATCTTGTTAATAGGCCTATTCATGCTAATAGTCTACTCTAAAGTAAATATATTAATTAGAAATTTTATTATTACTAGTTAATATAGCTTAGTCTACTCACGAACTGAATTACTTTTCTTAAGATATAAAGCTTTTAAGTTAGGTTCTTAAAGACATCGCTTTTTCTTCTTTTTATTAGGAGTTAGTAGGTTTTAGCGTTTTATACTAGTAATACTAGATCATAAATAAGTTACCAACAGAGACAAAAAGAGGCCCTTTTATAGAGTATATAAGAAATAATAAAAGCTTAAGTAAATAAGCTCTTAAATTAGTTTTATTTAGTAAAATTATTTTTATTAGCATAGCATTCTTACCCCTAGAGATAAGTATACTTTCTATTAAGAATAAAAGCTTTATATAACTTTTATTTCTAAAGACAAGCACATATACTTTTCTTAAGTAGTTAAAAAGTTAGGTTTATGTTTTATTATTATTATATACACTTAATAAGAGACTAAAGTTAAAGTAAGTAGATTTTAAATAGTTAATTATACTTTTACCTCTAGATATAATAAACAGGATTATTAGGTATAAATTAAATATATTATATAAATTAGCTATAATCTTTAAGAGGATTATATATAAAGTGTTTTCTTATTTCTTATATATTTTAGTGGTATATATATGCCCCTAGTCGTCCTTAGTAATAGTAGTAAAGTAATAAAAAAAACTATAAATATATAAAGTAAATCTATAAAGAAAGTAAGCTGTTTTTATTTATAAGGGTAAAATTATATTAGCTATTAGGTCTTTTTTCCCCTATTTAACCTCTTCTATTTTAGGTGTTATAATATATGGAATTTAATCCTTAGCCTTTATTTCCTACTCTTTTTAGTAGGATTTCTATAACTAGAGTAAGTAAGTAGTCTCTTTATTTATACTAAAAATTATAGTATATATATATAGCTTTCTTCTCTAAGCTTAAATACCTTAGTAGAAATTACTAATTTATTAGGTTCTACTAGTAAAAACATTTTTCTTATACTTATTTTACTATAGTTTTATCTAATTTCTATTCTTAATAATATTGTATTTAATATTTTTTATTATTGCTATTTAATGGCGTTTGGCCTGAGCATGCTATATTTAATATCTTTTAAAATAAATATATTAATATTTCTACACTTTTACTATTAGTTAGAAATATTAATAGTTAGTTATTATTATATTATAGATATATTATTTACAACCTAGCCTAGTCCATATAAAACTATAACTATTATTTTTATAGTTATATTATATTAGTTATATAGTTGTATAAATTAAGAATTATTTTTAGTACTAAAAGCCACCTTTTATATTAAAAATTATAGAATTACTAGGTAATTGTAGATGTACTTAAGATATATCTATATACTTATATCTAACCCCATATTACGTAGAACTATATATCACGTAATTAAACTCTATTTTAAGCTATATTTCTTTTTTTTAATTTGCCTATATGAGTAGTCTTTAAATCTCTATTACTAAATAAGCTTACTTTTATCTTCTATTACTATATAAGCTTATCTCTATTACTATATAGACTTATCTCTATTACTATATAAATTATGTGAGCGAAGTTATTATATGAGCGAATTTTTATTACTATACTAGTAAAGTTACTATATAAGCATAACTATTATATAAGTAAATCTCTTATTATTATGTAAGTAGAGTTATTATGTAAATAGTTACTATATAAATAAATCTCTATTACCATGTAACTAAACTTCTATTATTATGTAAATAAAAATCACTATATAAGTAATATCTATTACTATATAAGTAAAGTCACTATATAAGTAACTTATATATATTTATAAGAATCTTAGGATAGAAGCTAGCTTTAGAAAAAAAAGAAGTTAGTATTATAGAAATCACGAGAACACTTTTTTACTTCTAGAGATAATAAAGCTTTCTATTTAGGCTATAATAATACTATTTATCTCTAAAGATAATTTAAATTCCTGTTTCTAGAGACTATTTATTTTATTTCTTGCCCCTAGGGGTAGCCTAGCTCTTGAAGAAGACATTATTTATTTTACTTTCTTTATTAAAAGTTAAGTAGAGTTTAGTGTTTTATACTAGTAATATTTAGCTTTTATTTTTAAAAGTAAGTATACTTTTCTACTCCTAAAATAGGTCTTATCTTTAGGGGTTTTCTATTCTTGCTTTTAGAAATAACCTAACTCTATATTAGTAGTATAGTTTAAGAATATAATATATATATACTTTATTTATTTACATTATAAGTATTTTATATTTTAGTATAATAATTATATAAATTTTTAGATGCAACCGCATAAAAGAGTGTATTTTAATATTTTAAATAATATATTTAAATATAGCGTAAATTAAAGTACGCAGTTAGTATTAATTTATATTTAAATATATATACTAACTAGTACTTATTCTTAAATAAATATTTACTTATGTATTCTAGTTAAAGTATTTTAGTTTATATATATTTTATTAAAATTAGTTTTATTTTATTTCGCACATGTGCATCTAACGTATTTTATAATTTTTTTTAATTATTTTAAAATCTTTTATTACTACTACTTTCTATTATTACTTACTTAATTTTTAGTAAAAATAGTTTATAGAAAGGGTAAATAAATTTACTTTAAAATTTTAAATAAATTCACTCAGCTGTCTGTGTGTTTTGGTATTTTTTATATAATTAATTTAAATAAATCCACCCAATTCCTTCATATAATATTCTTAGAATATTTTAAATTATTTTATATATATACTAATATTACTTAGACAGACACGTTATGCTATTTTTATATATTAAGAAATTATTAATTAGTTTTTTAATTTATTTTATAATAAGTACGTCCTTTAGCTTTTATATAAAATCTATTAATAATTTTATTATTACTATAATTTCTTTTTATATTATCACTAACATGCTTAGATAGTGCTTTTTTAGATATATAAAAAATTATATTAATAATATTATAATAGCATACTGCCTATAGAAAGCTACCTAATACTTAGAAATATATTAAAATAGTTTATTAAACAGCTTTATTAACCTTAGTTAAATATAAATATATTAATAGTTTTTATATCTTTATGTTATATTTACGCGTTAGTTGTTTTTTTTCTTTTTTTATAAAATCTATTTAAATTTAACTTATTAGCTATTTTAATTAACGTATTTTATAATTTAGCTGGATAAATAACTAAGCTGGATACTTTACTAAGACTTTATTAAAGTACTATTATTTACAGTACTATTACTTAATAGTACTGTTAGTTATAGTATTATTCTTATTACTACTAGATTCTACAGTACTATCTTTATTAATTTTGTATATTTAAGTGTTATGTTTAGTTTTATTATAGTTATTATAGCACCTTTAAGTTAGTTTAGCTCTATTTATTCTTACCTTCCTATAACCCTTCTTACTACTAGAACTTGTAGTAGTAGGGTCTTTAGTGGATTTATTCTAGCTAGTACTAAAGCTAAGTACTTTTTTTTTCTAGATACATTTTCTTTTATACTGTTTTCATTAAGATATGGTCTTATTAGCTACTTTAAGCTTAGTAATATAATCACGTATAAGTACTATCTCTTAAGCTATTATAAGAATACCTTTAACAAGCTACTAGTATCTATTTTTTAAAGAAAAAAGTAAGCTACCTAACTTATTCATAATTAACTTTATTTACGACCTAAATTCTTAATAGTTCTTAGAGGTTTTCAACTGCCAGGTGATCTCTTAGTTAATAGATAGTATAAATATATGTAATTAAACATCAAGCTTTAATATTACCTTATCTAGGTTAAATAAAACTAAGCTAGTATCTTAAAAGCTTCCTTAAATATTACTTTTAGTAATTAACTTATTAAATACGTCACGGAAGGCTGGTAAGAACTCTAGTTTAATAATATAATTAAACTAATTACGTATTAGCTTTTCAACTTGGCGCCTATAGGCCCTCTTTAAAAGTAAAAAACAACTTATATCTAGTGGCTATAAAATGTGTGATAAGTGTGCCGGTATATATAGAGTAATAATCTTATTCTCCTTATAATATTCCGTGAATTCAAGAAAGTTATGGCTCTTATGGCTGTTAATAATTAATAATTAGTACGTGCTAACATTACGCTCCTTTATACACATATTAAGGTGCTTTAATTATGTAAGACTAAGCTTATTAATTATCTAGCTATTATTAGAAATACTGAATTACTATTAATATAGTATACTAAGTTCCTAGTACCAAGCAGAAAGGTAATTCTTGCCCTTATAGATAATAAAAAGTAGAATTACATACCCTAACGTGCTAATAGCTAGAATTATTATAACTTACTTATAAATATTTAACTAAAGGGCCTTTAGTTAATGTTATCTCTTAGAGCTTATAATAATCTTTTAGATTGTTATTATACCTATCTGAAAGTTAGATTTATTAAAGTTATATGTATTTTCATCCTATATACTATATATAGCCTTTACGTTATATATAAGATTAAATTAGCCTTATATAATAGCTAGTTCTTCCTATTTATAACGCTGGTAGTCTAGCTTTTAATTATACTTCATTTAAATCCCTAGTATACGCTTAATAAAGTTATGTGGCTAAAGTTTACTAACTAAATCTCTCTTTTACTTAACTAGTAGTTTATTAGCCATCTCTTAAACAGCATTAAGTAGAGAGGTAAATTCTTTTAAATCTAGCTTAAGAATATACTTCTTTATTACCTTCTCTTTAGAGACCGTGAGTTTTATCTTATTTAATAAGATATTATATTATAAGATAGTTCCATTACGTTATGTCTTTAGACTTAATTTAAGTATATTATAGATACATACAGCGTTTTAAAGGCTATGAATTTAGTCTAAATTAAGAGCCTAAATAGCAAGCTATATTCTGGCTTCTTGAGAAATCAATTCTAGGTTAATAGGTAGCATAATAGTACTATAAATAATAATACTATTAAGGTCTTAATAAAGTATCTAGCTTAATTATTTATTCAGCTCAGTTATAAAATACGTTAGCTTATTAATATAATAAATATAATAAATTACTTAAGTAGCGTAGGCTATAACTTCTAGTTCTATTAAATTTAAAAATTAAAAGATTTTAGTATAGTTAATATATTTTAACACTATACTACGTATAATTCTTTTTTATTTTATATTATTAATTTTTTATTTTAAATATATTATAGCTGCTGTTGCTGTTGTAGGAATTATATTAAATATACTTACTTAAATAAGCTTTTTAATAGTTAGATAATAATATCTAAAGCTTTATTACTACTAAAGAGTTAGAGTTTTTATATAAGTATTTTTATTTTATACTTAATAAATATTACTAGAAGCTCTTTTAGAAGATAGTAAAGCTAAATTCTAGAGAAAATACTCTATTTAATAGTAATAATACTAGATAGCTAGTTTCTAATAATCTAACTAAATATAATCTTATTTTTATAGCTAATTTTATATTATTAGTTATCTAGCTAATATATAAGATACTTTTTAAAACTATGCTTTTAAATATATACTAAAAGGTATTAGCTTATATAGTATTTTTACTTATAAAAAATACTAATAAATCTCTTTTTATATAGAGGCTACTGGACTCTTTTTTATATTCTACTAAGTATTCTATTATAATTAGTTAGATACTAAGTGCTAAATATACTAGGATGATAAATTTAAAAATATTAAGTAAATAAAATAACTTAAGTAAGCTAAATAAATTATATCTTATAAGTTTATAAAAGTTAGAACTAAGCTAGCTTAGTAATCTTACTAAAGAAATAAATATATTATTAGAAAAAGAATTAGTTTTAAAAATTATTTTTATAAATAACACCCTTCGCGCTGAGCAGAGGCGTGTTAAGAGATAAAAACTATAAACTTTAAAAAAAAATAATCTCTTAATTTAATAGTATTTTATAAAAATACTTTTTTTATTAAGCATAGTGCTTATGTCTTTATATTATATAAAAATAAAATTAATATTACCTAAATTATTAAGTAACCTATTATTAGAATTATTAATAAGTATATTATTAAGTCTTTTTTTTTATGCTATTTATATTCTATATATAATAGCTACTACTATATTTTAAAATATTATATTTTAGATAATTTAACTACCTAGTACCACACCACTTTCTTTGTAAAGACTTAATAGAATATTAAAACTTTTTTTTTAATATATATTAAACCTTTCTCTGTTACTAAGCCTATTAAGATTTTATTAGATTTTATTAAAAGAACTCTACTATAGCTATTATATAATAACTATTTATTTTAGTATAATACCCCTAATAAGACGTTCTACTATACTTAAAATATAGTAAACTTTTATAAAAATTAGTTTACTACTATTTATATTTAATATTACTGGGTAATAGCTATTCTGGTTAATATATATACTAAAAAAATTAAAGGACTTAAGAAAGAGAACTAGATAAAAAGTAGAGACTAAAATTATAGTTATAAAAAAAAAGAAAACTTATAAATAGAGATAAAAAAAGCTTTACTATAGCTAGTTTATAAAAATACTATAAATAAAAAGGCAAGTATCTTTAATAAGTATTTATAGTAAATTTATTATTAATATAAAGCTATTAATACGCTTAAGTAAGGCAGTCTCTATTTAATATCTTATAATTTAATTAATAATATATAAGTAGAGTAGATGTTTTATATTATAAAATAATATATCTAGCTTAAGCTTATTAAAAAGATTAATTATAATATATATAATACTAATTAGACTTTTAATTTTTAGCTAGATTTAAAAATATTATAAATAGCTTAATTAATAAAAAGAAGTTATTCCACATTAAAGCTAAGCTACCACTAACTATATATAAAGTAAAGAAGGTTTAGAATAGTGAGAATAAAAAAAATAAAAAGAACTTTACGCCTATATAGTCTTAAGTAATAGTATTAAGTATTAGGCTAGCTTAAGTATTATATTAACTTATTTTATTTAAATTATTTAAATTATAAAAATAGGTATCATCAAGCCAGTCTGTATCTAGCGTTTAAAGTTAATTTATTTATATAATATTTTTAAAACAGAAGTAGTCTTTTTGCCTATACTAAAATTAAAATACTATTTATTTATTATCTCTTAATATATATATATTATTTATTTATATTATAAGTATTTTGTATTTTAGTATAATAATTATATAAATATTTAGATGTAACTGCATAAAAGAGTGTACTTTAATATTTTTAATAATATATTTAAATATAGCGCAAATTAAAGTACGCGGTTAGTATTAATTTATATTTAAATATATATACTAACTAATACTCGTACTTAAATAAATATTTATTTATATATTTTATAATTAAAGTGTTTTAGCTTGTGTATACTCTATTAAAATTAATTTAATCTCATTTCACATATATACATTTAACGTATTTTATGATTTTTTTTTGTAATTTTAGAATCTTTTATTACTACTACCTTCTGCTATTATTTACTTAATTTTTAGTAAAAATAGTTTATAAAAAGAGTAAATAAATTTATTTTAAAATTTTAAATAAATTTACTCAACCGTCCGTGCGTCTTGGTATTTTTTATATAACTAATTTAAATAAATCTACTTTATTTCTTTATATAATAATAGGCTTAGTCTTCACGCGTTATAGTATAAATACAGGTTAATAAAATAAGTTAGCTCTATTTTAGCTATACTAAGATAGGGAGAGAAGAGATATAAAGGGGGCTTATTTCTAAATAGAATAGTATATAATTTAAGTATAAGCTAGTTATATTCTAAGCTCTGCGCTAAGTTATAGTTAACGTAGCTAATTATAATATTATATAACTTATAGTAAGTAAAGTAAGTAGTACTGTTACATTACCCCCTCTTTAAGAAAGACTTATTCTTAAGTCTTTAGGTTATAGTCTCCTTCTTACTAATTTCTGTACTACTCTTGTTTTTAAAGCTGCTTTATTATTTTCCTCTATTATTTCTAGATTCTCTTCTGCTTTATACGCTTTTAACTAGGTGTCTAGTTATACTAATAGTTCTGTCTTCTCTAGATAGGCCTTATAATAGTCTCTTACCTTATATAGGGCGCCTATAAAGTCTTAGGCGTTATACTAAGCGGGATCTAGGTTATAAGCTAGCTAGAATACTTTATACTATAGTTAGCTATAAAATAGGTAGCTATTAAGGATTTCCTGTACTAGCTACTTAAGATACCTGTTAACCTTAATAGGCAGTTCCTTAAGTTTAATTTAGCCAGATAGTAGGCGAGTAGAAGCTTTTTATAAATAGTTTATATAAAAGATATTAAGCATACGCATGTGTAGTAGCAGCTTAAGATAATAGAAATATCCTTTTATGCCTATAATAGAATAGAGTCTATATATCTACTGGTCTAGCTTCTAGCTAGGTTGGCTAGTAGTAAAGTTCTTAAGTATAATATATACCTTATTTCCTATAGAGAAGTTTAGCTTATGGTGTTTCTTATTAGCCTATTAAATTTATTACTTTTATATTTAAGTAATCTCTTATTAAGCTATCTCTATAACTAGCTTTATTATATTATAGTGAGCTTTAGCGTAGCTTTGCGCTTCCTCACGTGATATTTATTTATAGACTATAGTAAATACCTTCATACGTTCCTTCTAGTTCTAGTGATAGATTAGCTAGTAGCTAAACTCAATTTAATAGAGTAATAAGCCTATAGTTTTATATAGTAGAATTACTTAAGCCTAGTCTATATAAGGCAGCAGGTCTGACTAGTTATTCTGATAGTAATTAATAAATAAGCGTAGGCGCTAGTTAATGTACTGGTTTAGGACCTTAATATTCCCATTAGTTTAGAGATAATATAGTGTTAAGAGTTTTTACTTAATTTCTATTAATTAGTATAGCTTATTTATAAATGCTAAAGTGAACTAAGGACTGCGATTAGAGACTATTAATCTAGGCAAACTAAATACTCGCTAGATATAGTAATAGTACATATTAGCTACTTAAGTGGCTATAGTAGTCTTATAGTAAGGCAGTAAGAAGTAGTGTTTACTTAGCTAGTCTATAATAATAAAAGCGTAGTTATATCCTTTTTTATCTAAAGAGAAGGACTTAAAGTCTATAGAGACATCTCGCTATACTTGCTTAAGAATTAGTAGTAATTTAAGTAAGCCTAGGGTCTTATTATAAGATATATAGCTCTATCTATAAGCTTTATATATAGCTATATAGTTGTCTATATTTTTACTTATATAGCTCTAGTAGTAGCAGTTGCGAAATAGCTTGCCTATTTTTTTCTTATTTAAGTAAGTAGTCACCTGGGTAGTATAGATAGCTTAAATAAGATAAGTTTTTAAGAAGTATATAGTAGGGACTACTAGCTTACTATAGTATATAAAAAGGCTTTAGCTGAGTTTTTATGCTGGATAGTTACTAAAGAGGGCGTGCTCTTAAAATAGCTATAAACTCTTATAGCTACAATTCGCCTTAATAATGCAATTAATTAGTAAGTAAGGGTTATTTAGAGATAATAAGACTATAAAAGTATTAATAGTAATTACTTTAATTATATTAGTAGCTAGTATGTCTCTTGCTAATAGCATAGCTAGGTTATTACTTATAGCCTTAATAAAGCTAATATTAATTTACTCTACTAAAAGAAAGGCACGTGTTCGGGCTGCTTTATTTTTATCTTTTTAAGTCTTTAGTTTCTCTTACTTGCGCGAGAGCGCGTCGGCTATTATGTTAATTATATTAAAGTAATAGATAAGTATTAGGTAATAGTTTATTATATTTATTACTTAGTGTATCTAGCGGGGAGTAAGCTTTCGCTTTATAGAGAAGTATTCTAGCGCGTAGTAGTTAGTTAGGGTACTAAATAACTCTATAGTTTATAAGCCTATAAGCTATAAGCGCTATTCTTAGAGACTATAGATTATAGCTAATATCTTTTTATCATATATGTTGTAGTTTATCTAGGGCTTATTTATAGTCTTAGAGTAGAAGACTATAGATTATTAAAGGCCATCCTCTTAGAGCTGTAATAGTATTTCTATAATAACTTTATTACTTACGTCTATCTCCATACATGTCTAGCGGTAAAGTAAGTAGTAAACTAAGATATTATTTAATAGCATTAGATTTTTAGCTTACTAGAAGGCTGCTAGCTTGCGTTTACTAAAGGCGTACTATATATTCTTCTTAAATAGCTTAGTAAGCAGTTAAATAATATGTTTATAGTCTTTTAGGAAAACTCTATAGAAATTATAGAATTTTAGAAAAGATTATAGGCTTTTAACTAACATAGGTACTGGCTATTTCTATATAGTAGTAACCTTCTCAAGGTCCTTTTAGATCCCTTTTGTGCTAATAATAAGGCCTAGGAACTTTATTCTAGTAATAGTAAACTCGCTCTTTTTAATATCTGCTTAGAGACTTATATTTTAGAGATATTTTAGTACCTAAATAACATACTCCTTATACTATAGCAGGTCTTTAAAATAGATTAGAATATTATTAAGATAAGTAGTATAGAAGTTATCTAGTAGGTTATAAAGCACCTTGTTAATATAGTATTAGAATATAGTAGGGCTATTATAAAGACTAAATAATAGCACGTAATACTTATAATTCTTATACTAAGTATAAAATATAGTTAGGTCCTCTATATCCTTATTTAGATATATATAATAGAAGATTTATTATATATTAAGCTTAGTAAATACTCTTATACATGCTAGGCAGATAAGGGTCTTCTAAATTAGCAAGATTAAATAAGTGTCTTTCTTTATAATAATATTAAGTTTATAGTAGTCAACACAGAAGCGCTACTCTTTTTTAGGTTTCTTAGTAAATAATACTAAGAAAGTATATAAAACATTACTATAAGTAATAACCCCTTATTTAAGATAGTTATTTAGGTAGGTCTTAATAAGCTATAGCTATTTAAAAGATATACTATATAATAGACTTAATATTAGCGTATTCTTAGCTATTAGTTTAATATTATAATTAATACCTTTATAATATAGGGGTAGTATGTTTAAGTTTTTTTTTAAAAAATAAACCTAAGTCACACTAGCGTAGCTAGAGTAAAGTAGTTTCTATTTAATAAGTTATTAAAGTTTCTCTTTTTCTATAAAGTTTTTATTTAATTAATAGGGCCCTTCTAGTAAAGATTTTACTAAGAAGTTTTTAAGGCTTTAGAAGGAAGACTTCCTTATAAGGTTCTTATAGTCCTAAATAAGCTTATCTATTTTATAGATACTAGTATACTCTAGTATAGTTTCTTTCTGCTATATATATATTATAAAGGTAATAGCTTTTATAGTATTAATTTTAAAACCTGCCTTAAAGAGGTCTTCGCGTGAGATAAGCTAAAAATAAAAAATTTACTTATTTAGTTCTAGCTACTATTATAAGTAAAACTACTCTTTTATTTTCTTAAGTTTTTTTTAGTGTATAATACGTTGGGATAAGCGCTAAAGTAGCTTATAAATATGCTATAAAATTACTATATTTATTAGCTTATCACGTCAGTTAGTATTAGCTTAGTATAAAGAATTAATTTTAATTAATAGATTTTATATTAGAATAATAATATTACGCTTATAGTTAATTAGTTTATTATCTAGTTATTTAAGTACTTACTTCTTATAATTAATTAATATACCTATATCTTTAAACAGCTTATAGCTGATTATAAGGTCGTGGCGGCTAGTATTATAAAAAATAAAGTAAATTAATAAGTAGTAGTTATCTAGTACTAAATTAATCTAAAAATATTTATTTACTTATCTATTTAGTCTGTTGTTATAGCTAGCTAGGGGGATAAATTTTATTTAATAAGTTTTTATCTTAAGCTCTTTCTTAATAGCACGTATATACTTTAGGTGTACTAGAATAAAACTACTAGCTCTAATATTAAAAAAACTACTTAGCTTAATAGCCAGTTCACTAGTAGAGATATAACAGAGTAGAGTAAAAGCTAGTTTACTAAATAGTAATTAATAAGAGTTAAACTAGTTAGTAGCTTTAGAAAATAACTCTAGAAAAAAAACTTCCCTTAAAGTAAGTTTTTTTCTAATAGTTCTTCTACAGCAAGCTAAAACTTCTTATTATTACTAATATCTTAAGGTATATAAAGCTCTTTATTAGTATTTATAGGCTTAATTACTTTAGCTATAGCTTAAGTAGATAGTTAGTAGTCTTTTATAAAGTAACTAGATTTCTTATAATTATAGTAACTAGCTAGCTTAAAGATAAGTATTAGCAGGATAGTAGTAGCTACTATATAAGTTAAATACTTAGTTTTTAAATAAAACTACTAAATTAGTAGTAGCTAAGTTTTTCTAGTTTTTCTATTAATCTACTTAGTAGCTTTCCTGACGCTGAGAGCTAGCTCTTTAGTAAAGTCTTAAACTAAGTCTATATACTTATTATACTAGTTATAGTATTATTATTAATAAATGCTTATTTATGTATACAGAGCGTTTGGGAGCTTCTTATAGAATTCTTCTACTTATTAGTCTATAAGTAAGCTACGTTCTTAAGCTAGGTAAAAGAAATTACTTTAAAATATAATAAAGTTAGTAGGATCTCTAAGGTAGAGCTTCTAAAAGTTATAGTAAGTATTAAGTCTCTTATATAAGTTACTATACGTTCTTTTTAGGTGATTTATTATATACTAGTAGCTAACTAGCTACTCACTTTCTTTTATTATATATATAAGTATTAAGAGGTACTAGTTAGCAGGACCCTCCGTACACATATATATATAAGAGATAATATTCTTTTAGGTAGCTTATTTACTAGCTCTAGTAAACTAGTCTTAGTTAGTATATACCTTGTCCTTTAGGATATCTCTCTATTAATTAAAGGTAACATTCTTACCGTTCTTAAGTATTAGCAAATTAGGAAATTAGGTTAAGCAGCTATTATCTTAATAGCTACCTATAGTAAGCGTAGCTAGTAGAGTGGCTAGTACATAGAGTAATATTTAAGAAGTTTAGTTACTAAAATCTTTTGTATTAGAACTATTGTTAGGTCCTATAGCTATATAGCTAGCCTAATTCTAAGAGGTCTGTGGTAGAGCTGTAAAGTGTATTTTCTTTACTAGTGTTAACAATAGCGCTAGGCTAGCCTTTGCAGAGAGGAAGGAGTATATATTGTGCGTGGGTTTCTTTGTCTGTACCCTTAGTATCTTAATCTCGTTCTCTTAATCTGCTACGCGCTTGAGCGTGTTGTTTAGTAGCTGACAAAGCTCAGCAAGCTCATCTCTAGCCTCATTAAGCTCAGTTTCGGCCGTGTTGAGCGCTTTTCCTAGCGTATCGACATGGTCGTAATGTGTGAGTACTTTGAGATGGCTACGCTCTAGCTCGCTAGCGATTATCACTTAATCAAGGGTCATCAGGGTAGAAAGCATAACCTCTATCTCCTGAGGCTCGTAGGTGTCAGTTCCCCAGGTAGTACTCTTGGTAGTAGCCACGAAGGGTTTCTTATCGTGTCGTGCCTGGATACGGAGCTTCTTAATGGTATAGTCTTCTCCAATCACGTTGTCAGGATAGTATGTGGCGGCACACCTGAGCGACTTAGGGATAGGCGTGTAGTTATTACCAGTGGCTGTTGCCTTGGGATCGACCCTCATCTCTAGCGTAGAGAGCTTTCCCATGGTCCTAACCTATCCGTTCTTATATGTGTATAGAGCTTCTGGCCCCTAGCAGGGTGAAGCAATTGGCTGATTCTCTGGCGTGGAAAAAACGAGCTGGTAGTGCTCACAGGAGTCGGTTTCTCTGGCGTAGAGAAGATGAGCTGGTGGTGCTCACAGGGGTCAGTTTCTCTAGCAGGAAGAAGATAATAAGGGGGGGGGGGGGGAGAGAAGTTCACTAGAGCTCTCATAGCTCTCTTCTAATCTAATGGGTACGTTGCCTACCGCTGTAGGTCTTCCAGTTACCTGCCGAGTCGCTCTCAAGGCCTGCCGCACAGGGCTTATACAGGCTATCGCTCAGGGTTTCAATTGCCTACCGCTATAGGGCTTTCCGGTAGAGATCGTATGGTTAACGAACTAACGACTCGGCGTAGTCGTGCAATTGATCCTCCAGATGCGATCGTTAACAAATCAAACGCTCTTGTTAATCGCGCGGTTTGACCTCGATATTGTGTCGCCGTCGTCCGGCCGAGTTAGAGGGATCTTAGTGTAATGTAATAACAGGCTCGGTCTTCACGCGTCGTAGCATAGATACAGGTTAACGGGATAAGTTAGCTCTATTTCAGCTACACTAAGATGGGAAGAGAAGAGGTACAAAGGGGGCTCGCCTCTAAATAGGGCGGTGCATGGCCTAAGCGTGAGCTAGCTATGCTCTGAGCTCTACGCTAGGTCGTGGCTAGCGTAGCTAGTCGTAATATCATGTAGCCTACAGCAAGCAGAGCGAGCAGCACCATCACACTTTATATAATATTTTTAGAGTTTTTTAAAAAAGTTTTTTTTAAGCCTTATTACGTATTATATTTTTACCTAGTAGTTTTATTTTAACTAATTTCTACTTAGTAATCTACTCTTTACTTAATTTTTTTTTTTTTATTATATTACTATAATATACTACCTTCGCCTTATTATTCTCTATTTTTTTATTATAGATAGTTTTTTTTTTTTTACTTTTTCTACTTTACTTTTATTTTCTAACTTTTATTTATTTCTTTTATTTACTAGTCGGATTTGCTATCTGAACTTCTTAAAATAATTTTTTTTTTACTATATTTTTAAACCTACTTAACTCTGAACTTCTTATTAAATTCTTTTATTCTATTTATTTCTGTAATTTTTTTTTAAATCTATTTATATACTTTAACCTGTCTGCTTAGAGTAATATATTATATTTTTATAAAATCATTTTCCTTTATTTTATTTATATATCTATTAATTATAGTAACTACTCTAGTTTATTACTTTTTAGATTTTTTATTAGTTTCTAATTTTTTTTTTTTTTACTCTCTGCTTCTTTATTATCTCTATATTCTTTTATTATTTTCTATTATCTTTCTAGTCTCTTATCTGAGATTTGTATATATATCTATTTTATTTTTATCTCTTTTTTTCTCTTCCTATTATGTTGTGGATGTGCTTTTATTATAATTAATATCTAATTAAATTTATAATATAAAGCTATTTATACTTACTTTACTGCTATTTTTATTATATAGTTTTAATATCTATTAATTACTTTATTATTCTCTATAAAAAATTACTAGATTATTTTCTTTATTTTTATTATATAATTTTAGTACTTATGCTCTTTACTCTATGGTTTTTTATCTCTTTATATAAATATTAGTCTTATTTTATTCCTTTACTTTCCTATTATATAGCTCTGGAAATGAACTATTATCTTTAAACTTATTTTTATTAGCTTAATTTTCTTTAGCTTAAGTTAATTTATAAGGTATTTTTTTACTATATTAATGTTTAAACACCTAATTATATTTCTAATATCTTTAGGAATTAGTTTATTAAAGTCTTATTTAGTCTAAGTTTTATCTAGTTTTGCTTTATACTTAATTTATTTATTTTTTATTACTTTTTATATCTAGATAATGTACTGCTGAACGCTTAGTTTTATTATTATTACTAGTATATCTTTTAGTTTTCTCTTATTATTATTTTTATTTATCTCTATTCTTATTAGCTTATTTATTAGGTACTTTTTTTATAATCCTTCTATTCTAACCTTCCTATCTAGTTTTGATTTTTTAAATATATTATTTATTCTGTTAATTATTATATTAAGATATTTTATTACCTACTATATAAAAGTTAGTAGACTAGTGTTTTATCTAACTAGACTATAAAATATCTATATTATTTTAAATATTTTTACTATATTTTTAAAATTACGGCCTCTATGTTTATATACTCTTTATTATACTACTTTATTTAGATTAACTTTATTATTCTCTTTATACTATTATTATCTTTTATTTCTGTAATATATTTATTTAGTGCTATATTACTTATCTAGCTATATTAACAAAACCTTCTTTAAATTAAAATAATTAGTGTTTAATCTTAGTAGATATACTATAGCAGTTATTATAATATTATTTAACTCTTATTATACTACTAATAGATTTTAACTAATTCTTAAAATTTTCTCTATTATTTTAATAATTATCTTTAAGTATAGTAGCTATACGGAACTTATTTATATCTTTAATATTTAGAATCTAGTATAGTTAATAATTATCTATGTTATTATACACCTCTATATTATTATTTTTTATATTAATATTTATTATATAGACCTTAAAATCCTTATCTAGGAGGGTATAGAATAGTTAAAGTATTATATAATACTCTTAGTATACACTATATAATATATTTATAAAATCTTATAGGAAAGTATATAGTTAATGTTTTATCCTCTTAAGGCTTTTAAGTATTTTCTTTTAGTATAAATTACTTTTTAGTTTACTTCTAGTACCTAGTCTCTATTATTTATCTAGTATATTAACTAAATATGCTAATCCTTTAAAATATGCGTTACTAAATAAAAAGTAACTTTTAAGTAATATAGTAAACTACTTTTTATTAATATTATATACCTTATTATATACTATACTATTTTTTTAGTTTATATTTATTACTATTGTTTTAACTATTATACCCCTAGCTTTACTTATTATAGCCTAATAAAAGACTATAACCTTAGTATACTATATACTATAGTTAAATGTAAAAATATTTATCTATTTTCTAATATAATCATATTTCTATAGTAACGTTATATTAGGTTCTTTAGAAAAGTTCTTATTACTAATATTAAGCCAGAATTCGTTCTTATCCTTATACGTAAAAGTTAACTTAAAATAATAATTTAGATAAATTATAAATTTAGTTTAGAGTATACTAAAAGATAAAGTTTTACTTAACTACTTTTAATTATAGCGCGAGATAACTAGTACGGGTTCTAAAAATATATTAGAATATAAAATTAGGCTCTAAATACTCTATAAATAATGTTAAATATATTCCTAGAAATAGTCTAGTAATTCTATATAAATATTATAGTATAGATTAATTAGGTTTTTTTTTAAATTTATAAATTTAATCTTACTCTTTACATTCGACCTTACTAGTATATCTTTATAGTTTTTTAGATAATAATAGAGTTTGTCTAAACTATAGGCATTATTTAACACTAGAAGTATAATTTAATTAAACTAAATATACTATGCTTCAGCGTTTAGGTAGAGACTAAATAGCTTATACTTTTAATTATTATATTTAATTCTAGTTATTAGTATATAGCGGAAGTATATATAAGCTTTATACTTACTATAATACTTAATATAAAAATACTTAATTTTATAAAGAATATAATCTTAAAATGTAACTTACTAGTTCTGTTAAACACTTTCTTTAAGAAATAATAGTTAAAATAAGAACGTAAAAGCTTTTTTAAATATATTAAAATTCCTTAAAAAGAATATTACACTATTAAAATCCTATTTTTAAAGTATGGTGAGGGGTTTTTACTGGGTAACTTTAGTACTAAAATAGTCTTATTCTAATTTTACTAAAAACAGTTTAGGTGGTTTATCTAGTTAATTAAAATCTAAACTAAAATTATTTATAAGTTTTTTTAAGTTAATATTTATACTATTAGGGATATTATTAATATGTAAAGTAAATAGCTTAAACTAAAAAACAGCCTTAAAAATTTATTTTAGTTTTAGTTTTTTAGTTAATTAATTTTTACTTAGATTAGATCTATAATCTCTTTAAAGCTATAAACATTAGAGATATTCTAATTCCTAGAATAAAAATAATATAATTAAGTAGCTTCATAGAGTCATCTGGCTGCGCCCTAATAATAGAGTTCTTTTAAATCTATATATTTCTTATTATTACTATCTTTATTAGATATACTAAGTTATAAGTTATTTATTTTATTTTTTAGATTAACGTATTTTATAGGTGAGCTACGTATATAGGTGAGCTGCGTATCTTAAAATTTACTAAAAAATCAAAATTTTCCACCTTCATATCTCAATAACTACTTAATAGTAAATTCTAAAAATTGAAATTTAAGCTTTTCTACATGCATTACAGCATTTCTAAAGGTTGTATGAAAATTAGTTAAGTAGTTTTTAAGATATAGTAATATAGTATAGTTTTTATTTCTAAATTACTATATCTTAAAAACTACTTAACTAATTTTCATACAATCTTCAGAAATGCTGTAATTCATGCAGAAAAGCTTAAATTTTAATTTTTAGAATTTACTATTAAGTGGTTATTGAGATATGAAGGTGGAAAATTTTGATTTTTTAGTAAATTTTAAGATACGCAGCTCACCTATATGCGTAGCTTATTTATAAAATATGTTAATAATAAACTCACTTCTATCTTAATCTTTTTTCTTAAATAAATTATCTTTAAAGTTTTTATCTAAAGTCCTATTTTTATTCCTAGGTAATATACTATAACTCTTATTTCTATACTACTTAATATAACTAGGTAAATAAAGCTATTAGTTTATACTTATAATAATATACAGCCATACCTATTAGACGCTATTATAATTAGAAGACTTAAACTTATTATCTAAAAGAGTATTATTTAACTACTTATTAAGCTAAGATAGGAGTAGAATAGAATCTCTCTTAAATTTAACTAGTAAAGTAAAGAGACTATAGTTAAATATATTCTCTTTATTAAATTATATAATAATACTATTATTAATATCCCTGTTATTTAAGGAGGGTTTAATGTTATTAATATTATTATTAGAGAAAAGAGATATATGCTTAGATATAATTTTATATAATAATTTATTACTATTTTTATATACTTTATATTTTAGATTACTAATATTAGGCAGCACTTATAGCGCGAAGTATTTATATATATTAGTTTTAAAATTTAAGTTCTTTTTACCTATATTAAAAGATGTATATGAATGAGAATAATAGATTCTTTTATTACTAAAAGCTTCTCCTATAAAAAAAAACGCTATTAGATAAGACCTTAGTAAAGATTTACTAGTAGTAAATAGAGTCTATATAATAGCCTATTATATAACACGTTTATAGGAAGCATTACTACGTGTTATTATATTATTATATTATAGATAATGTTACTAGTTACGTGCTATGCTTTTATATATATGCTATAAACGCCTATATAATCCTCCTCTACTCTCTTTCTATATTCTTTTCTTTTTTTTATACTAGAGTAGCTCTAATACAGCGCTTTATTACTCATAACTACTTATAATTATCTATAGGTTCATGCTAGCCGTAATAGTCTAAAAAGTATAAAACTAAGAATAGATTATTATTTTATTAAAAAAAGTATATAGTATTAGCCCCTTCTAGACTAATATAGCAGAATCTTAGAAGTAAGTTCTCTTATTATAATATAATTATAACTAAGATATAATTTATATTAAAATATAAAGAATACTACTCTTATATCTAGTTTCCTATTAATTCTTAAGCCTTTACTACTGGAAAGATAAATAAGAATTATTTATATAAAACTAGTTACTAAAGATTATGATTTAAAAAAGCTTTTATAAAAAGATTTTCTAATAAGGCCTATACAGTAGCTAACGGGAATAGTATATATACTAATATTTAAATTCTTTAGATCTTATTATATTATTATTTTAGGACTTAGTTTTAAGTTTAATTATTCTAGAAGTAAAGGTTAGCACTAGTGTTATAAGCTATATACTACTAAAAAAAACTTACTAACTATTTTACTATCCGCGAAATAAATACATCTATCTTAGTTATTTAGAACTAATGTTTAGAATTATAGTTAACTAGAAGACAACTTATTTCTAGCTCTTATTTATTATATACTCTCTATTATCTTTGCTTTCTTTATTATATTTACTATTTATTTATTCTTATATTTTTATAGTCTTTCTAGCTTTCTCTTTTTCTTAATATCTGCTATATCCAGGTCCGATACCATAAACACAATTATTGATTATAGAATAATATTCTTAAATAAGTGGGTACTATACTCCATAATATGCATAAAACTACTAGAATTATTATAGTAAATAAGTATTAAGATATATAGAGACTAGTATTTAATATAATTAGTATTTTCTATTAGCAAATCCACATGATAACTTACTCTTAAAATTCTAAGTAATATTATAATTATTAAGAATTAATACTAAGTTACTTATGTATAAAAAGTTATTACTTATGTTTACTTAAAAGTAATATTATCTAGTAGTGATTTTTTAGAAAGCCTTTCTATAAAGGCTCTAAAAAATAGACTAAACACGTTAGAGTATAACACTATAAATAATTAAAGATATTTTAGAAAGCCTTTTTATAAGACTATATAAGATAGCTAGATATTTTAATATATATATATATAGCTTTCTATATACTCATCCAGCTATTTAAAGAGGAATTTATTATTTAACTAGACACTTATATTTTTCTAAAATATTTTTATATAGTTTATTATATATTAAGTATTCTAACCTTTCTCTCCTTACTACATACTAGGTATAATATTAACGGTAATATTAACGACAATAGTAATAATAAGTATATTATAATTTTCTATTAATAAAAAGTATAATTAGTATTTATATAAAAGTTTAATTTTTACTATTTTTTATTACTACTTTTTTTTTCTACTTTTAACTGCTTTTTTTTTTACTACTTTTAATTACTTTCTCTTTTACTATACTTAACTACTCTTTTTTTTACTACTTTTTTTTTTACTACTTTTTTTTACTATTCTTTTTTTTATTACTTTCTTTTACTACTCTTTATTATTACTTATAATTATATTAAATATAAAATCTCTTAAAGCTCTAGCTATAAAAACTATAATAGCTATAATAACTTTTATTTCTAATAAAATAATTTAAAGCGATTATGCTTATAAATTCCTTCTAGTTTAATAATTTTATTTATAGTAATAACTTTACTATAAGTAACTAGAACTCTACTAGAAACAAGTTTAATACTTAGCTAATATTTATAGTTTTTTATTGCAAATAATTATAATACTGAGGTTTATTACTAATATTAAAAAGTCCTATAATTACTAATATAAAGTCTTTTTTTAAGTTATTTAGTCTAGGCTTACTATAATAGTATAGGCTTAATATCTCTTAAATGTTTATATAAAGATAAATACTAAGCTTAATAGTATTATTTATTTTACTAAAAGTATTACTATTCCTAGAATTAGCTCTAAGGCTATATTTATTCCGACTATAGTTATTAGTATTAATATTTCTTATTCTATATTTAGTGCTAGCTCTAATACTGTAGTTTTTTTTACTATTATTATTATATTTAGTAACTTAATCTCTATACGCTACTAGGCTGAGTACAATACTAATAGTAACTATATTAAAATAATTACAATTAATAATATTAATAACTACCTAGATAATATAGTAAAGAACTGAATGATAATAGCTGGTTATAAATAGCCTTTTATATATATCCTTTATATTTAGGATAACATCTTAAAAGGTTAGTATACTACTATTCTTAAAGAGAAAGTTTATAATATAAAAAAGTGCTTTAAAAAGATTAGCTATAAGATTATTCTAAAGTTTATAATAGTTATTATAGATAAGCGCTATTATATTTGCTTTTTCTCTAATAAGAACTTTAACTTCTTTAATAATAATAGTAATCTTCTAGTATTATTATAAAAAGTGGTTGTATTTATTTTTTTAAATTAAACTTTTACCTATACGCTCACGTCGCTATTAAGGGCATAGTTTAACTAATTTACTATTAATATATCTTAAATAAAAATAAACAGTCTAGACTTAAGTTGTATAAGTTTATTTTTAAATATTTTTACTAGTATATTTAGTCTACTAAGCTGATGTTTTTCCACTCTATAGGGCTATAATATGTATATAATAGTTTATTTATATCCTATATTTATAAGCACGCTTCTCTAGTCTTATCTAGTAAAAAGAAAGTTAAAGCTAAGATAATAATAAAGAAAATAACTAGCTTATTTTTTAAGTAAAAGGCTAAAATTAGTCTTCTCCTTCTACCTACTAATATCTATAGGTAATTAGAAAGTAATATGGTACGTTAAAATATAGCTAAATCTAAAGTAAAGATAAAGATAATTAGAGATTCTGTATATATAAAACACGTATAAGTTATTAAGATAGCAGGTTATTACTAAAATTATAACTATAGTCTATTAATTAGAAAAGTTTCTTTCTAATAGTATATAGAATAGTAATAATAAAAAGTATTTAAATAATAAAGAAAAAATAACTACATAATAGTCTATACCTAAGGTATATAAATAAAAAAATAGATTCAGTTTTATATATTAGAGTATTAAATGTTATAATAATTTAAATAGAAATTAATAGTTATATAATAATTTAAGATAGCTTACTGTTAGTTTTGTAGTAATTTTAATTTCAATTTTTATTTTCATAATTATTATATTTTAAGGTACTTTTATAGGGTGTTTTTTTAAAAAGTTAAGAGAAAAGAGAAGGTCTGGCTTTTAGTATTTTATTTTTTATAAAAAAGTAAAAACTAAAATATAAAACCGCCATATGGGTTAAGGCTAAGTAGAATAGTAATAATAAAAAAGTATTTAAAAGTTATTATACTTATAAGATAAAGGCCATGTGGAAAGAAACAACACTAAAATATAAAAAAAAAAGAAAAAAAAAGAAAAAAAAAAGAGAAGAGAAGAGATACAAGGGTAATAAAATAAGATTTAAGAGAAAAACTTTTTTTAAACGCCTAATAATAAAAAGGCAGATAAATAGATAGGAATAGAATAAGACTTTATTAAAAAGCTTTCTTAAAATACTTTAGAAAAAATCTATATTTCTAAGTTATCTTTTTCCTTCACGCACTAAATTTCTTTCTTATTAGAGATATTAAGAATATCCTTATTATTATAGCATTATAAACTAGTAAAAGGCAGGAATTCTTTATAATTCTATAGTAATTAACTAGTATATAAAGCTAGAGTAAAAGTAGTAGCTAATATACTACTAAACTTTAGCTTCTTTTCTTTAAGCTTCTTTTAAATAGCTTTAGATTTCATATTCTTTATAAGCAGATTAGGGTTAATAAAATCACTAAGAGGTATAAATAATAATAAGAATTTATTATTATTAATAATATACTTTTTAGGTGTTACTTATATAGTTTTATAATTATATCTTTTTCTCTTTTTAAGTGTGCTAATTAAGAGCCTAGTGACTTAAACTACTTTTTAATTAAGAAATTAGATATTATCTACGCTTATTTAAAGTATTATATTAAGTTATTACTATCCTAAATATTTATTAAGCTCTTTTTTTATTTTCTAAAAGAGATTTACTATAGTATCTTTTCTAAATATACTATATTACTAAACCCGGTAAATACTACTAAATTTAATAAGATAGTAAATAATAGTCTTAAGTTCTAGTAGAATAAGTAGCTAACTATTTAGATAGTTATAAAATATTTAATAAATAGTAATAATATTTTATCTCTCTTTAAAACTCGTACACATAAGCTGTTTCTTGCCGTTAAAATTTAAGTATATAAACTAGTTAGTAAGGTAAAATGTTTTGATACTAAATTTATTCTAAAGTTTAGTAAATTTAGCCTTTATCTTATTATACTAGATAAATATTGTGACTGCTTTAGTTGTCTTTTTTATATAGTAATTAACCTACTAAGTATTAAAAAAAAAGAGAATGTAACACGTAATAATTAGAATAATATATTCTTAATTAATATAGTATTATTAACTAAGAGCTTATTCCTTAATAGCTTTACTAAATACTAGATTATAAAAAAAGAAAATATATAATATTTTATAGAGGTTTAGACCCACGCTTTTTGTACTATAAGCTTTAATTATAATCTATAAAGAAAAAATAAAATTCTTAAACTTATTCTAAATTAAGTGCCTATTTCTATTATTAAGGTTTAAAAATAGTATATAGATATTCACATCAGCATTTATTAGAAACTTAGTAATAAAATTCTAGGTAAAGGGTATATAGTTTAAATAATAATTTTTTTTTTAATAGAGAAGAGTATAGTCAGCTATAATAGTAAATAACACTTATATTCTAAAAAAGTATTATAAAAAGGCTTTTTATAAAGCCTTTTTGTCCACATTATTAACATTAAAATTCTATAGCTTAAGGTATTTTTTTTTCTTAATTTTTTTAAAAAGCTAGTATAATCTCTAGGCGCCTCTTCTAATTATAGGTATTAAAATATAGTGCTTAAAGTTAACCTTAAATTAGAAAGTTCTTTTTTTTTTCCTAAATTAGGTTATAGAGATAACTTAAGAGAGAATAAAAGATTATAAAAGTTATAACACGCTATATAATTAAATTCTATATAAGGTGCTTATAATTTTATTTATTTATATACTTAATAAACAGCTAGCTTTTTTAGTACTTATAAAACTTATTATATATAGCTTAAGTTAATAAAAAATAAACTTACTTAATAGTTAGGTACCTCTTAAATAGGAGATAGCAGATAATAATATAGTTAAAATTATAGAAATAATAAGAGAAATAATAGTTATAGTAAATAAAAAACTTAGTAAGAATTCTACACATAGATATTTATCTACGCCTTATTTAAATCTTTATTATTTATAATATAATTATAAAAAGTATAATAAGTGTACTAGTATTTAGCACGTAAGTTATTAGCAGGATATTTAAATAAATTATTATTAGACTTATAATTTAATATTAAATCACTACTACGCGCTCCCTTAGCTAGATTTTTATTATTTATAAAACTTAGATAATAATTCTAATCTAGTATACTTTTAACTATAAACGTGGCCGTTAGAAGTACTAACTTAATATTTAACTATTTTATAGTTTACGTAAAGTCTAACTTATTATAAAGATATTATGCTTTAGTTATAACGCTTAGCTTCTAGTAATTAGTAAAAAAAGCTAGTTATCTAAAAAAAAAGTTATAGTACCTATTACTAAAAGCCTTATAATTAGAATTAATAGCTAGGTGGGCCTTATAAGCGGCGGGTGGACTATATTAGCTTATTATTATATTATAAAAGCTAAGTATTAAGGTATAATAGTTACTATTATTAGTAGTGTTAAATATAGTATAATTTAATCTAAAATACTTAATATACGTAGCGGCATTTATTAACTTAATCTTATATAAACTATAGTAAATATAGATATAAAATAGCTTAGAGAAGGTAGAGAGCTTATTAGTGGTTTAATATAATAAATTTAAAGACATAAGAAACAGATATAAGCGTATAGGCAGTAGTAGTTAGTTTATAGCCTTAATTTTTTTAGCTTTAATAAGCGTGATATTTATATTCTATATTATATTAAAAAGTTAGTACGTAGAGAATATAATAGAATTAAAAAAAAAACTTTCCCTAAAACCCTATTATAGCTTATAAAAAAGATAAACTTAATTAAAATATAATTTTCTTTAAATAGGGTTTAAGAAAAAGGTTTTTTACTAAACTCTCTATATAACACTACTTATAAGTAAAGATACTTATATAAAGGATTATTCTTTTAGTAGTAAACGTTTTTTTGATTCTAACTATATTAGTAATCATAACCCTATTAAAGAACCTAGAGTCTAGAAATAAATATATAGTGTAAATTACTAGAACTTGCCACTAACACAGCTTAATAGCTAGATTTTAATTAAGAAGATATTTAAATCTTATTAATATAATTTTTAAGTATTCTATAGCTTCACGAAAATTCTCATGCTGAAATATTTTATTATTTAATATATTATTCTATTACTTAATATTCTTAATATCTGCCTTAATTAAATTTCTACAGTAAATACTATAACCCTCTTTAGTATTCTTATATTCTTTAGGAGAAATTTTATTATTTATTAGCTACTCTATAACCACACCCTTAGTCTTAATATTCTTAATTAAATTAGTATTAGAGTTTATAGTTTCTTTAGTTTCCTTTATAAACGCTCTATTTAATTAGTTAATTCTATTTTTTAGTAACTTAAGTATTACCTTTTATAATGAGGTTCGATAGCAGTATAGTAATCTCTATTATATAAGATAAAATAAAGTTAAAGCTTACCCCTTAAAGAGAGCAGGAGGTTTAAGATATATATATAAAATTATATAATATAATTAAGTAATAGCTATAGGGCGCTAGTGCAGCGCTATTATTATATCTTTCTAATAGCTTAAATATTTACACAGCGGAAATTATTAAAAAATACTTTAATTATAAGCCTTAAAACCCTCTAGAGCTTGTTAAATGCTTTTTATTAAATAGAATTTAATATAAACTTCTTTAAAAGAACCTTTTTATTATATATAATCTAATTTACTTAAGTGGTTTTTTTTTTTAACTTATTATTTTCATTAGCATTAAAAGATTCTAGTAGTTATATATTAGTTAACTTAGTAAGTATATTTTCTTAGCACTTTTTTATTCTCTTTTTATACTCTATTATAATCTTTTAGCTTTATAGGTCCTATCTCTAGCTAGTAATTAAATATTATTTAGGTGTATTATTAAAGGCTTTAGAAAAAAACTTTCTTCTAAGCCTTTTTTTTTTACTTATTATTTATAATAAGTGTGATACTTAATATGGCTTTTTTTTTACTTCTTTCTATTTATCTCTTTTTTTTCTAGTTCTTTAGCGTCTTTTCTCTTTTCTTAATTTAAATTAAAGAGAAATAATAAGTTTTATATTTAAGAAAAATTTAGATCTAATGCTATAGATTTACGCCTGTAAGTAATTTCCTATATATAAAGCTATATTTATTTTCACGGAATATAAGCTATATATGTTATATAATCTAAGTAAAATAATCTACCACTATCTATATCTCTATATTCTTTTTTTAAAGTTAAGAGTACTTTACGTTTCCGTTATTCTCCTCTTACTTAAAATTATTAAAAATAGATTTTATCTTAAAATCACGTATGTGCTGTGTATATTTATTTTTATTTTTTCTTACCTTTTCCTTTACCTTCTATTTCTTTTTCTTAATATAATTTTCATAGAGTTTGTTCCAGATACTAAGAAAGTTAGAATTATTAAAAATTAAATACTTTAGATATTCTACTGGCATCTAAAGTGCTATTATTATTTAATATAAGCTTATATAAATATACTTAAGCAGGTTCTTAATTTAATTCTATTTATTATTCTTATTTTTTTATACTAAAGCTTTAGAGAATAGTGCTTTATTATCTAATAATATCTTAAAATTTAATAGTTTTTTATTTTTATTATTTACTGTCTCTTACCAGCGAGAGTCTAGTATATCTATTATTATTATATTTATATTATATACTAAAACTCTACTATTATCTCCTACCTGCGCTGTTTCTATATTTATGATGCTAATTTTAAACTTATTTTTTAAGCTATTAAAAAATACTTAGAGAAAGCTTTTCTCTATAAAAGCCTATAAATTACGCCATTATATAAGTTAGGATTACTTATATAATAATTAAGATAATAATAAAGATAATAAGTTTTATTACTACTTATTATTTCTAATTTAGGTCTACAGGTATGCCTAAGTGAAGAATAAAATAAAATCTAAAATAAAAAATAACTTAGATTTAAGCTAATTATAAACGTCTTTTACCTTAAAAAAGCGATTCTAAAGGTGAAATAAGTATAGATAAGAGAAGTAAATAAATAGAAACTAGATTTATCATTAATTTAAGTATAAAACACATATAAAGAAGTATATAGTTATTTTAGAAACTAAAAAAGTCTATAAAAAAAAGAAAAAGTCATAAAGTAAGTGTAGTTATAAAAAAGAGAAAAGTAAAAATAATATTAATTTTTTATAGTCTAAATTAGCTTAGCTTGTTAATAGTAAAAGTATAATAAAGTTTATATATTATCACATAAAAGCTCTTTCACTATTATTTAATATTTTTATTATATTTAATTTCGTTAAAATTTGCTTACGTGATGGAAATTCTAGAAACTCTTTTTTTAATCCCCTTTATATAAAGCAGGTACTACGTGTTAATTTAAATATTAATAGCTTTTATTTTACCTATTATTATATATTTACTCTATTTATTATTACTCTTAAAATAGCTATCTTATTTTTTTTTTATAATTATTTCTACTACTTTACTATTTGACCTTTATTTTGTTAACTTAGCTTTTAGATTTAGTTATATTATTCTGCTTTAGAATCTAAGGTTTATTTACTAGAAATAAAATTATACTTTCTATATTATTTTATTTCTACTTTAATATATATATATAGTATTTATATATTGCCCTGCGTAGTGCCTGTAGAGATTTTTAGAAAAAAAGCTTTTTTTTAAGCCTCTTAATAATCCTATTCCTCTATAAAGTTACTACTAGTTATAAGACAGTTATATTAGGTAAATTTTTTTATAAATATATATATAAAATACTCTCTATTATTTACTTATCTATTTAGTATTATATATATATATAAGTGCTTCATTTCTAGCTCTAATATAGTTAAATTATATTTAGTCTTTATCAGATATTAGAAATAATTCTAATCTAGTATAGTATAAATACTTCTTACTATTATTTAAACACTAATACTAGAATATATTTTTATATTTTAATTATTTTCTATTAATCTCTTTATTTGTAGTAATTTTTGTTTTTTTGTGTATTATAAGGGCTAGAAGTGTGCTACTATAGTAGCTTATTAAATTCTCTTTTTTATTTACTAACTATATTCTTAACTATTTCTTTTATTTATTTAAAATAATTATTTAATTTATCTTGCCTTTAAGCCTTCTTATTTCCTTTATTACTTTATTTTTTTTTTTTATAGTTTAATGTTCTTGCTCCGCGTTTCCTTCTTAATTAAATAAGAAAATTTTTTTAAAAAAGTTTTTCTTTCTTATTCTCCTTTAGTTATAATCTAAGTATGTGTTGCGGTTTTACCTTAATTACTAGTTATTTTTATAAATTTACTTTATTCTTTTCTTATTATCTTATTATCTTTTTAAATTTATTATTATATTAGTTTTTCTTTAGATAACAGTAAAGAGCATTAGGTCCTCTATAATAAATCTAGGTATTAGAAAAATTTCTAATTAAATATAGTAATACCTAAGCTGTTAACTAAGTAAAGATATTCTATTATATTCTTATTTTTTAAGAGTAGAATATCTAGCTATAAGTTATATTAATTCTTCTATATTACTATATAAGATAGAAAATACTATATTTTATAATATATAAGGTGATAGGTAGTCTCTAGAGATCCTAGTTTTCTTATAATATATATTAGAAAAAATCCTAATTAGGAATAGCAGCCCTTACCTGTTTTTAAGATCTAAATATAATAGTTTCCTATCTTTTCTTTTTCTTTTTTTAATATAACCTAATAATGAATTCCGTGCTTTATATGTGTTTCTAAGTCGTAATATAATATAATCTCTACTTATACTATTAAGTATTAACTCTGTAGTAGTATGTAGTATAGACTAGTCTCTAGAGATTCTAATTATCTCATAACATATATTAGAAAAAACTCTAATTAGGAATAGCAGCTTTTAGCCTTTTTTTAAGAACCAAACCTAGCGGTTTTCCTTCTCTAATATAACTAAAATAATAAATTCTATATTATGCATGTTTTTTTAGGTCATAATATAATAATATTTCTACTTATATTATTATATATTTATCTTATAGTAGTATGTTGCCTGCTTTCTATTTTATATATAGTTTAGTTTTTTAATTTTTTTTTAAGTTTTATAACTAAGCCTCCGACCCTAACCCTAGACCCATATAAATTATTAATTATATACTAAGAAATTACCTAGATGTATTTATAATAGTATATTTTAATAATATACTTATCTATATAAATAAAATGCTAAAGAAATATATTAAGTATACTAAAAAAGTATTACAAAAGCTTAAGGAACACAAATTATATATTTAAATAAAGAAATATATGTTCTATAAAATAGAAATTAAATTCTTAGAATACTTAGTATCCTGAGACGGAATAGTAATTAACTTAAATAAAATTAAGAATATTTTATCTTAGCTAATACTAATGAGAATAAAAGAAGTTTATTTTTTCCTTAAATTTATAGAGTTCTACTAATAATTTATTAAGAATTATTTAAAAATTATATCACTCTTAACAGAATTACTTAAGAAGGATTAATAATTTAAGTGGAAATAATATAAAAAAAAGGTTTTTAAAATGCTAAAAGAAATATTCCAATAACCATTAATATTAAAAATATTTAATTTAAGACTTTAAATAGAGATATATGTGGATATATTAAACAGAACTATAAAAGCCATTCTACTATAAATATAAAATAATAAATAAAAATATCTAGCAGATTTCTTATCTTATAAACTTATAACTACTAAGTTAAACTATAATATTCATGATAAGAAACTATTGGTAATAGTTTAAGTATTTAAGAAATAGAAATATTACTTAAAAAAAGCTAAGTATTAGATTATTGTATATTTAAACTATAAAAATCTAACAGTATTTATAATAACTAAGAAGCTAAATTAATAATAAGTTAGATAATAAAAACTAGTTTCTACTTTTAACTTTTAAATACTTTATAAATTAGAAAAAGAAAATATAGCGGCTAATACACTTAGTTAGTAAGTAAACTATATAAAGAATATACTAAATATCTATAATATAATACTTAGGTAAAGACTAGATATATTCTTAGAAAACTTATAATTAAATATTAAAACAGTAGTCATTATCAAGAATATATAGTAAAAATAAATTAAAGAATATAATAATAAACGAGTATAATAATACAAAATAGAAACTATTTTTATAGTAGATGTATTATAGACTAAACTTATTAAAAACTAACACTCAGCTAAAATGCACAGGTATTAAGGAATTAAAAAAACTATAGAATAAATTAACAGATATTTTTAGATTCCTAGAATATAGAAAAAAGTCAGAACTATTCTTTCAGAATATATTAAGTATAAAAAGAATAAAGTGTTAAGATATAAGAAATATAGCCTTATATAATTAATTCTTTTACTAGACCTATTATAGGAATTAGATATAATAAACTTTATCATAAAAATACTAACAATAATTACTTTTTAAGGTTAATGGTATAATATGATATTAGTTTTAGTAAACTAACTTATAAAATACGCATACTTTAAACTAACATATATAGAGATTAAAGTAGATAAATTAATAACTATACTTATTAAGCTACTAATTATATAATATAAATTACCACAAAACTTCATCACAAACAGAGACAAATTATTTATATTAATATTTTAGAAAATATTTATTAGGAAGTTAGGGGCTAAATACTGTCTTTTAATAGCATTTCATTTATAAATAAACAGATAAACAAAACGGATAAACCAAATATTAGAATAATATTTACAAATATACGTTAATGAATAATAAGATAATTAGATTAATTTACTATTAATAGCTAAGTTTATATACAATTCTGTAAAGTCATTAACTACTAAAAAATAACTATTTTTTATAAACTATAGTTATAAGCCTATAGCTTACCAAGAACTATAAAAACTAAACAAGATATTAAAATTAGTAAGAATAAAAATTAAGAAATTATAATAACTTTACTAAAAAATAGTAGAAAAGATTATTTAGAAAGAAAACTTTAGCAAATAACAGAAAAATAAATCTAAGATTAAGGGACTAATTTTCAAAAAAGGGGATAAAGTTTTTCTATTATAAAAAATTTTAGAAATAAAATAACTATTAAAGAAACTGAATTATATTAAGTTAGGACTATTTAGAGTTAAATAATAAATAGAATCTATAAATTATAAACTATAACTATCTAAGAATATAAGAATTTACTTAGTTTTTTATATTTTATTACTAGAACTAGCACTATAAAATGCTGAACTATAGATAAAACTTAAACTTAAGGAAAATACTACTAAATATAAAGTCTAATAAATTCTGGACTATTAATGATTTAGGTGTTAGTAGAAGTATTTAGTTAAATAAAAAAACTATAGACCTAAAGATAATACGTAAAAGCTAGTTAGAAACTTAAAGAATAGTTTAAAGCTAATTAACTAGTATTATTAAATAAACTAGTAAACGTTTACTCTAAGACTGTATCTAGTAAATATAGAGAATAGAAAATATTCTACTTAAAACTAGAGAAAAAAAGTAAGGTGACACTAGATACTATAGGTAATAATATACTAAATTAATTTTAATAGTTTTTTTTTTTTTTTTATAAACTTTATTAATTGAGGTAAGCTTACGCTGGAATATTTTCTTTTTCTAAAAATCTATTTAAACTAGTTACTAACAGAGTCGGAATTTATGAGCTTAAAATTTATAATTTAGATTTAATAATTACTATTAAATACTTTATAATTAATCTAATAAAATATAATAAGCCTTAAGAGACTTTTAATAGAATTTCTTAATCTACTAGCGTAACTTCTTTTTATTATAATTTAAATAATTCTATTCTTACTATAACACTATAAGATTATATTTTATGTTTTAATTAATATACTTAGAATATTACCCAGAAGCTAAGTCCACTAAATAATGGTAGTTAATATTATAATAATAAGAGTAAAGAGATAGTATAGAATAGCTATATACTTAAATCTTTTAAGCTAAATAATAAGCTTATTTTAAGAATAATTCCACTTAAATTATCCTTAGGAAATTAGAAGGATAGAAAAGGTATAAAAGATTTTTATAATCTTAGCTTTTACATAAAGAACTACCTACCTTTATACTATTTATAAAAAAGAAATAAAATAACCTTTAAGCTAAAAACTTAGAGAAAAGGGATAATATTATAAATTATAATAAGAATAGAAATACAGTAAAGGAGACGCTGCTATAGAAGGTATAATATAAAAAAATATATAAATAATACTAAAAAATAGAAATAAACTAGAGAAAATAGAACTTATAAGTAGAATTACTTTAAAGTAAGTTTAAATTCTATAGAAAACAGCACCCAAATTAGCTAAATAAATTAAGTAACTAGTTATAATAAAATATAAAAAAAATAAGTACTAATAAGGAAGATAAGAATGAGTATAGACTAAAGCTAAACTTATTTTCTCTTATCTTTTTTAATAGTATCTAATATACTTCTAGTTAATATATAATATACGTGTGGAGGATTTATTATAAGTGTAAAATATTAAACAGCTTATAATTACTTTTAATTCTTTATAATTACTCTAAAATTAAGATTTATATTTTAAGTAAAATAGATTAATATTATCCTGTTAAATCTTAACTTACTGTATTATTTCTATTTATTTTAACTAAGTTTAATTATTTCTCTATTAAGTCTAATAAGCTATCTGATCTAGACATAAGGAAACTAATTAATATTATATAGTTAATTAAATAACTAGTTACTAGTTTAATATTATATTAGTAAGTTAGTAATTTATAATAGTTTACTAATAAAGCTCTATAAACTTATTTTAGGTTCTATTTAATATAATCTTTTTTAGAACTTTTATTAGTAGTTTACTAGTAAAAGTTTATATATACCTTTTTATAAAAATACTTTATAATTTTCTAATAATTTAATATTACTAAATTTTTTAATTCTTAATATATAGTTTTTTTACTTTATTTTATATTATAACTAGTAATCTTGCTTTTATTTTCTTTATATTTTAATAATAATATTTTATACTACATACTTTTTATAGTTATTTACTTAAATTAGTAGTAACTAAAGGTTGTTTATAAACTAGAGTAATAAAAGATTATTACTAACTAGCTATAGTTTATTTATATAAAATATTAAGTTTTGTTTTAAAAATATATTTAGCTTTATATTATTCAAGCTAATTATTTTTTTAGTATATTTAATATTCTTTTAGTTTAGCTTCTTATTTTCTTATTTAGTAAAAAGTTAGTTATTAAGCTTAAACTATATTTTATTTTTAATATATAGTTATAAAGCTTTATTTTAATATTAGTTTACTTATTGTTTTTTACTTTTACTATACTTTAGCTATAGTTATTTATACTAAGTTAATATACCTTTTTAGCTTTTTTATAATTACTTTTATACTAGCTTTTAGATTTTAAGCTATTATATTATACTTAGTTTTAATATCTATTTATAGTAGTTTTATATTATATTTAGATAAAAAAATAGGGTTATTTTTATTAAAGTAATTTTTTTTTTTAATAATTTTAGCTATTAAGTAGAGCTTTACTTAGTTTACTTAGTTTTATATTATAAATACTTAAAAATAGGTCTTAACTATACTATTTATTTTTTATTAAACTATTTATTTATAAATAAAATACTATTAATAATTACTTTTTAATTCTTAAAATTTTATAAAGCTTAGTTTAGAACTTACTAATAAAATAGCTATTATAATTAAATACTATATTATATTCTATAAGTGAGCTGCGTATCTAAGTAAGTTATATATCTTAAAATTTACTAAAATCTCGAAATTTTCCACCTTAATATCTTAATAACTACTTAATAATAAATGCGAAAAATTGAAATTTAAGCTTTTATATATATATTACAGCTTTCATAAAAGTTATATAAACATTAGTTAAGTAGTTTCTAAGATATAATAATTTAGCTTTATTTAGCTTCTAAATTATTATATTTTAGAAACTACTTAACTAATGTTTATGCAACTCTCATGAAAGCTGTAATATATATATAAAAGCTTAAATTTCAATTATTCGAATTTATTATTAAGTAGTTATTAAGATATTAAGGTGGAAAATTTCGAGATTTTAGTAAATTTCTAGATATACAGCTCGCTTGAGTACACAGCTTACTTATAAAATATAATAATATTATAAATTTAATAATAAGTAATAACTTTATAAATAAAAGCCTATATTACCGTTTTAAAGTCTATATTTAAAAAAAAGTAAAAAGTTATATTTTTACTTAACTTATTAGTAATTACTAATAAAACTATATAGTTATTACTTTTTAGTAATTTAGTTATAAAATTTATTAAGATCTTTTTTTAAATATAATTAGAAATAAGTAATAAACATAATAACTTTTACTAGTAATTTTTTTATAGTTTTTTATAGTTATAAATATTATAGTTTTAAATATAATATTATATATAAGTTAAATATTTTTAACTCAAAGTAATTTCTTATTAATATTAAATAAGTTTTTTATTACTTTAAGTATTTTATTACTTATAATAAATAAATTTAGTAAATAATTAATATTTTTAATAACTTTAAGTCAAGTACCTACTTTTTATTTTAGTAATAAAAAATTCTATTTTTGTTAATTTTATATTTAGCTAGCAAAACTTTTAGTTTAAGCTTTAAAAAAAATCTTTACTTTTAATTATAAAGAGCTTGTACTACTTTTATATATATTTTATTATTAAGTATTATATTATACTCTTTTTATTTAAGCTTATTATAACAATTTTAGGTACAAAACTTTTACACTTTAGTTATACTATTTTCTATAATTATTAAAAAACTTATTTATGTAAAAAATGCTTATACTATTTACCTAATTATTATTTAATTTAAGCTTTTTTTTTTAATTTATAATTACTAACTTTAATAACTACTTAGGCTTTTATAGTTGATTTTTAATTTTTTTATAAAAAAGCTTTTACTAAGTAAAAGTCTTTTAACTTAATGTAGTTTTATAATTTAACGTAACTACTACTTACTAATATATATTTATTATCTAATTTTTATTACTTTTTCGCCTAAAATAATGCGTGTATATGTACTTAAAAAGACTATATATAATATAAAATTAAATATATTAAAAAAGCTATATAATTACTTAAAATTTTAAATAATTAAAATATTAAATAATATGTTTGTAATTATTAGCTATTTTATTAATATTTACTACGTGCTTTTTATAATAACTATAATTAAAAAATACGTTTTTAAGAAAATTAGAAGTTTACTAAAAAGCAAGATTTTACTCTATTATATTATTATAATATAATAAATAATATTAGCTTTAGTTTATACTAAATTTTAGTTACATAGTAAACTAATATGCTGCTTACTAAAATATATTATAATTAACATTCTTTACTTACTATAAGTAAATATTAGATAAAGTATTAGCAATAAAGTAAGCTATAATTTTAGTATATTAAAATAAAGTTAATTAAAGTTACTTAAAAACTTATATAAAAGCTAGAAAGTATTTACAGTTAATATAAAAAAGTATAATATAAAATTAATAAGCTAAAAATTCTATTTAAGAATATATAAAATATAAATAAGTATAGCTATTAAATAGAAGTTATAAAAATTAATATATTTATACTAAGTATAACTGTAATATAAGCTTTTTATAAAATATAATTCTAATTATATATTTAATAAGTTAATAATAAACTACTAAGTTGTAATTTCTTATTTAAGTAATTAAAAGCTTATTATACTTATAAAGTATTATTTTACTTCTAATAATATTATTAAGCTAATACTAATTATTAAAGTGGCTTTAATTTTTAAGAATTAAGTAATAATATTTTTTACTAAATATCTAATTAATTAGACTAAAAGTAGCTATAATAATAATAATATAAGTTTAAATTAATTAAAGTACATTAATACTTTAATTTAAGTTTAAATAAAAAGTCTTTAGTAGCTACTTATTTTTAATAGTTATAGTTTATATAATATTTATAAGTTTTACTAGTACATAAAGCATAATAAAATTTAATTATTTATATTATTTTTATATATAATTACTAAGCGTAGTAAAGCATTTTTTTATTTAAATAAAGAGAGATTTTTTATTTAAAACTTTACTAAAATAGTACTAAGGTTTCTTGTGTTCTTATTAGTTAAAAAAAACTATTTTATATAATTAGATTCTAGTTTTTTTATGCTAAAGAAATACTAAAACTTTTTTATATAATATACTAAACTATTTTTAGAGTATTACACTAAGCTATTTTAAAAGTACTATATTAGGTTATCTTTAGAGTATTATATTAAGCTACTTTTAAAGTGCTATATTAAGTTATTTTTAGAATATTATATTAAGCTATTCTTAAAGTATTATATTAAGTTACTCTTAAAGTACTATATTAAGCTATTTTTATAGTACTATATTAAGCTATTTTTAGAGTACTATATTAAGCTACTTTTAGAGTACTATATTAAGCTACTTTTAGAGTACTATACTAAGCTACTTTTAAAGCTCTATATTAAACTTAAATTAAGCTTTTTATAAAGAAAAGAAAAGTCTAAAAAAGTTTCTTTTTTAGTAAATATTAAATTTAATTTATATTAGGCTCCCTGTAGGGAAAAAAGAAATTAAAATATTTTTTTCTTTTAATAGCTAATTTTAATTTAACATAGAAGCTAATTCTAATTTAATATAGAAATTAATTCTAATTTAATATAAAAGCCAATTTTAATTTAATATAAAAGCTAATTCTAATTTAATATAGAAACTAATTCTAATTTAATATAAAAGCTAATTCTAATTTAATATAGAAGCTAATTTCAATTTAATATAGCAGCTAATATAATATTTAGTGTAAAGCTTAATACACAGCTCTAAAAATAGCTTAATATAAAGCTTAATTTATATTTAATGTAGCTTATTATAGAGCTTTTAATAAAGCCCTTTACAGCTCTATAGAGTTCTCTATATTACGTAATTCTTATGTAATCCGCTGCTGCCAATTAATCCAAAATCTGTTGGCCTAAGGATTGGCATAAAGGCTTCTTTGGCACTTACTTCTTACACGATGCTTCTCCTTTCTGAAGCTGCTTCTCACACGCTGTTTCTGCTTTTCTTACGCTGCTTTTCTTACGCTGCTTTTCTTACGCTGCTTTTCTTACGCTGCTTTTTTAATACTACTTCTACTTCTCTTACGCTGTTTCTCAAGCTGCTTCCGCTTCTCGTACGCTGCTTTATTGACGCTACTTCTACTTCTCTCACGCTGCTTCTCTCATGCTGCTTCTACTCCTCTCATGCTGCTTCTGCTTCTCTCATGCTACTTCTACTTCTCTCATGCTGCTTCTGCTTCTCTCGTGCTGCTTCTGCTTCTCTCGTGCTGCTTCTGCTTCTCTCGTGCTGCTTCTGCTTCTCTCATGCTGCTTCTGCTTCTCTTATGCTGCTTCTTGCACGCTACTTCTGACGCTGCTTTTCGTATGCTGCTTTTCGTATGCTGCTTTTCGTACGCTGCTTTTCGTACGCTGCTTTTCGTACGCTGCTTTTCGTACGCTGCTTTTCGTACGCTGCTTTTCATACGTTGCTCTTCGTACGCTGCTTCTCTCAAGCTGCTTCTGGGACGCTGCTTTTCGCACGCTGCTTCTAGGACGCTGCTTTTCACACGTTGCTTCTGGGACGCTGCTTCTCTGGCGCCGCTTCTCTGGCGCTGCTTCTCTGGCGCTGCTTATATGGCGCTGCTTCTCTAGCGCTGCTTCTATCGCTGCTTCTATCGCTACTTCTCTAACACTGCTTCTCTAGCGCTACTTCTCTGGCACTACTTCTCTAGCGCTACGTCTCTAGCGCTACTTCTAATACTACTTCTCTATTATTATTTCTAATACTACTTCTCCCCTATTGCTTTTCTAACGCTACTTTTTTTAGTATAGCTTTTATAATATACTTCGCTACGCTTAGCTATCTAATATTTATATTAACTTTAGTATTTTAACTACTATTTAGGTTTTAAGTTAGTAGTAGCTTAATTTTAATATATTTTTAAGCAGCTATTTTAGTTAAATTATATTTTTAATATTATAATTTAAAAAGTATATCTAAAACCACTATAAGTAGAAAGTATATATAGTTTTATTTTTTTATATACTATTTAAAAAGTAGTTAACTATTAAAATAATAATATAACTTAATAATTTATTATTATGTTACTATTTAAAGCTTTTATTTAAAAAATGAATTTTAGAATCTACTTTTATAACTTATAAATAGCTAAAAACTACGTTATAACTAATAAAGTTAGTAGTCTAAAAAGTCTAAAATTTTACTATTTTAGTATAACTATATATATTAGTATACTTTAAGTTTAGCTTATAAACGAAATATAACTATAGTTAATATTAATTAAAAAAACATACTAAAAGCTTTTTATAATAAAAAACAATAATTAGATTATATTTTATTATAATATTATATTATATAAAATTAATTTTAGTACTATTATTATAAAAAGTATAAAGTTTTATAAGTTTTTTATAATTTAAAATAAATTAATAATAATAGTAATTTATAACTATTTTTTATTAAATTATAGCTTTAATTATAAGTAAAAAAAGTTAGTAATTAGAGTTTATTTTTTATAAACAAAAAATTATTAATTATAGTTTTTTTAATATTATTTAAAAGAATTTTTTCACCTAATTTTAAAAAGTTTATAAAAAACTATTAATTTACAAATTTTTTTGGGATTTTAGTATTAAAAGTATTTTCTAACTTTTTTTAAAATTACTTTTTACTATTATAAGTCTTAAACATATTATTAAAGTAGTTATATTTTTAAGTTTTTATTATAAAGTTATTAAAAAATTTATAAGTAACTTTTTAGTTATTACTATAGTAAAATAAAGGGCTTTTTAGTATTTAAAACTACTTTTTTAAACTTAGTTTATATTTTAATATTTTATAAAATATTAATACTTTTTATTTAAAAGTAAATAATTTTAATAAGTTTACTTTAAATAAAGGGGATTTTTACTTGTTCTTACGTGTTACTATTATAATTAATAAATAATTAAAAATTTATATACTAAGCTTTTAATATAAAGTAATTAATTAAATTTATATATTAGTATTTTAGTACTTTAGTACGTTTTCAAACTTTATAAACATTAAATTTTAGGTAAAATCTTAAATATAAGTATAAAACTAAGATTAAGTATAAATAATACTAAGTTTACTTTTTAAAAAATTAGATTTTTTAGTATATTATTACTAATTCTTAAAGTAATTTAAAAAGTACGTTATTTTAATTCTTTTATTACAAATAAAAATAAAAAGTAATTGTTTATATTTTAAATCTAATTCTTTAGTGTCTATACTAAAAAATAAATAAAAATCTTTTAGTATAAAAGTATTTATGCTTTTTTAAAGTTATTTAACTAACTTTAGTAAATTATAATATACTTACTTTTTACTAACTTAGTTAAGAATTAATTATAGGCTAGTACTTATTCTACTAGTAGCTAGAAAACTATAAAACTATAAGGAAATAAAATATAAAAATAATAAACTTTTTTTTTAGCTCATATAATTTGTTTTTTAAAAGCTTATAACTTTTTAAAAATAAGAAAATAGCCAATAAACTTATAGAGTTAATTAATATTTTTAAAAAATTTAAAACTAAAATTAGTTCTACATTTTTTATTTATAATAAAATAGTTTTTAAGTTAGTTTTTAAGTATATATTTTTATAACTTATAAAAGACTAATTTAGTATTAATATACTCTTATTTTTAGTAGTACTATTTATTTAACTAGCTAAAAGTTAACTTTATTTAGTTTACTAGAAATATAATAAACATTTATAAGTATTTAAATTAAAAAAAAAAATTTAAATAGTATTTTAAGCTTTAAATACTATAGTACTAAAAACTTTTTATATAAGTATATTTTTCATTTTATTTAATAGCTTTTTAATATTAAAGTTTTTATTATTTAATATTTTTTTAAAAGTAAGCTATTATATATTTTTAATAAAATAATTTCTATTATTATTAAAAGCTTTTTACTTTTAAAGTTAAAGTTCTTAACAGTTTTTAATATAAACTTAGTATTAAAGTTTTTATAGTTTTTAATTTCTAAAGTAGCTATTTAAGAGTTTTAAAGTAGCTTATAAGTAACTATTTTATTTTATTACTTTTTTATATATAAAGCTATAAAGTAGAATTTAATAACATTTTAAAATTAATAAAATAAAAATAAAATAAATTTTCTAGCTTTTTAAGTTAACTACTTTTTTAAAACAAAGTAGAAACAATTTAAATGTAAAAGAATTTTTATAATAAAAAATAAAAAAATAAAAAAAAAGAGTATAAAAAAAATATATAAAAAGTACATATAAAGTTTAAAAAGTATTTATATATTTAATTATAAACTAATTATATAAATAAGTACTTTAGTATTAATTATTTAAGAAAGGCTTATAAAGTACCCAAATATACTAATAAAAAAGAGAAAACTTTTTATAATTACTTTTTAACTTATAATTTTAAAGGTAAGTAATAAATTACTTATAAATACTTTAGTAAAGTAAGAAACTTAATATAAAAATATATAAAACATTTTTATACTAAGTTTAATAAAATAAAGTAAGTATAAAAGAAACTTTATAAATAGAAATATAAAAAGTTAAAAAAAAAGTATAGAAAAAATTAGAAAAAAACAAATTCTTAAAAAGTACTTATAGAGTTTAAAAAGTATTTATATACCTAACTTTATACTAACTATATAGGCTAGTACTTTAGTACTAACTATTTAATAAGAGCCTATAAAGTACCTAAATAAGTTAGTTAAAAAAAAGTAAGAAAAATACTCTTTATAGTAAGTATTTACTAGCTTAATGTTATGGCTAGCATATTCTTGGAATTAACGTTTGAGTTAATAGTTGAGATAGCTAAAGTTAACTACTCTAGAACAAAGTTAATGAAGGTACGCAGGGCCGAAGTGCTTATATAGGCTAGTGCCAAGGCACTAGGCCAAAACAGGCAGACGATCATGTGACCCGAGCGCACTTCAGGTGAGCTGGCCGTCACATTACCCCCCTCCATAGAGAAGAGTCGTCCCCGGCTCTTGTACGTACCTGCCTCCTATACTCTCCTCCGTCGCAATTTCCTTGTAGAGAGAGCTCCATGCTCGGCCAAATCGTCTTCTGGCGCAGTCGAGAGATCTTCTTTTGCTTCCCAGGCACGTAGCTATTGCTTCAAGCGCTGTGGCGGCCCTGCTTTCTTTATGTCATGAACCTCGTAATCCATCTCTGATTCGAGCATGGCCGTCGGGTTGTAGCTTTGATAGCACTCCTGCAGGAACTCCGTCGCTGGCATCAGTATTGAGCTTGGTGGGCAGCACTGGATTTGCTTTAGCCAAGGCGTCAAACTCCCTGTCCTCAAACAAGTGCCAGGCTCCTGTTCGCAGCAGTCGGGTGAGGGGTCGTACGATCCGCCCGTAATTCTTGATAAAAGAGCGGTAGTAGCTGTAGATGCAATCAGCCCAGGTTGGGTGCTTTGTGGGTGGAGGCCGCTTCTTAGCAACTAGATCTCGCAGCTCTTTCTCCTGAGTTTTCCAAAATGGGCCACCTTGCTGCTTCAAACGATCGTCAATTCGGTGTACGGGCTTAGGACAAAAGTGGGACGCTGGCTCGGTTGGTTGTTGAAGCTCTTGATTCATTTCGCGCGTGTTCTCCTTTTGTTCGAGCTCCCAGGTCGGTCTGAAAGGTGCTAGTGGCCTGGGCGATGGCACCTGTTTTTCGATGGGTGGTGGCGTCGTCCGAGTCGATGGGACTGACTCATTGATGGCGTCTTCAGCCTGCTTGTCTTTGTCGGTCGTCGAGGACGGTCTAGCGCGTTGACGGCGGTTTGAGTGCTTGAGGATTTGAATCTGCTGGTTCATTAAGTCTTCCACAGCACAAGAGGTGCTTATTGCTCCTATCGTTGTCTCTAGGCTGGAGTCTTTGCCTAGAGGTCGGCTTTTAAATTGTCAACATAAGCATCAGCCTCTTCATCTTCATCTTCATCTTCAGAAAGGCAGTCGTCGACAAGTGGTAAAGCTGTTTGCCGTCGCTCGATTACTTTGGTTTCAGCAATGTGCGGAGCCCCGCAATCTTTCGAGAAGTGATCTGGCTTGTTGCAATTGTAGCAGCGTACGCTAGAAGCAGGCGGGGACATGGTTACTGGTTCCGGCGATTTGGCAAGTGGAGAGACGGGACGGCTGCTTCGATTCATGGTAGGCTGCTGTTTGCCTGCGCGTCGCATTTGTTGTTCTTGAGCGCTTGAATCCAGGGCCATGACGTACGATTTGGCAGTGATACAGTACTCCTCAAAGTCAAAGGCAGTGTCAAGGTGCTGCGTTGTCAATGGGAGCTGCAAGCTTGACGGCAGCTTGCCATGTAGCTCGTCCTTCCATTCATTCATTGTGTGGGAGCTGGGCCTGGTTTGCCAACATGTGGAATTTGTTGATGAAGTTGGTGATATTGTTGCCAAGGACGTACTTAAGGCTACGCAGCTGGTTCTTGGCCCGGTAACGCTCTAGCGGGTTTACAAAGATCGTACGGAGGAAGGCTAAGATGTCGGTTCCAGTAAAGGCTGCTCGTCCTCCATTGGCTTCCATGTGGGAGTAGAGATGATCTAGAGCGTTGCCTGCGATTCTGCCAATGATGTACGACGCTCGAGCTTGCTCAGTGGCTGCTTTTGTACTCTTCTCATACCAATCGGCGTTGCCAATAAGCTTGTTGCTCATCTGGAAGTCCCAATGCTTGTAAGGTGGGTCTTTGCCGTTGGTAAGAATAGGTGGATCAGGGATTTTGGCAGACAATCGTGAGGGCTTGGCGATAACCGTGTGCTGGGTAGGCTCTTCGACCCTGCTATTGCTCATGTATGGGTTTCCGGTGTTGTAGGGTGCGAATGAAGCGTCTAGGCATGGGGTGGCGGCAGTAGGCTGAGGGCTGCTAGATTGGTAAGCATTGTTCAAGAAGTTTTCCATCATGAAGGCGGATTGCGCGTTACGGCGCGGAGTTCTAGCCGTAGGGGTAGAAGGGAAACGTGGCCTAGCTTCAGGTTGTCTGATTCCTGCTACTTGAATTCTCAGGTCTTTGACTTGCTTGTTGAGCTTTGCCTCTTCTTCATCTTGTAGCGTAATTTCATCTTGAAGTTCAGCAATTTGCTTAGCCTGTTGATTGACTAGTCGCCATAGCATGTTAATCTGCTGGTCGTCCACCGTTCGGGATAGCTGAGAATTGATGATGAAGGCGACAAGAGCGTCTTGATTTTCCTTTGTAAGCGAGGCCCTGTTGCAGACGACGATTCTTGCTTGGCTGTCTTCTGAAGAGAGATTCGGCAGTGTAATAGTAAGAGGCGCCTCATTGTCGTGGTCGTGCTGGATGCGCGTATATTTGTCAGTACTGTCGCGCAGCAGGTGCTCATTAGGGTACACTGGGTTTTTCGGCAAAACTTTTCGATATCGGTAGTCGTCTTCGACCGCTGCAAGGCTGGGGTCTGCTAGCTTCTCGAGAAATGTGGGAGTCGCGTCCATTATGGGCGTGTCCATTGTGATGACCTTTTGTGGGCGCTTTGTGCAGACTGCAGGTGGTGGAAAGGTTGCTTGGCTGGAGACGTTGTTTGGTTGATTGGAGCAAGGTATAAGGTATTAGTCGAGGTATTAGTCGATGGGTTTACAAAGAAAGAAAAGAAAAGATTGTATGGGTGGGTTTTGCTGTCGTCGGCTCGCGGTAGAAGTGAATGAATCGGTTCACCCTAAGAGATTGACAGACTTTGAAAGAAAACTCTTCTGCATGCGAGAAGGTCGATTGAAGTGGAATCGGCACTTACAATCCAGCTGGCGACCCTGCCAAGTACGACGAAAACGGCGTCGCAGGCGGGAATGAGCTGAAGTAGAGCTATCGGAGTACGTACGAAGACGGCGTAGTACTGAGCTCTCGGAGCTGCTGCGAAGACGGCGCAGTAGCTGGTACACCTCCTTTTGACGGCGAAGCAGCAGTTTACTGGTTGCTACAACGAGAAGGATCGGACCTGAGCGAGAACGGCGTTCAGCATTTTCCAGACCTGCCTGGAGCAGGATTTTCGAAGGGATGGGCGGTCGTTTGGTGGCGGAGCTCGAGAGAGAGTGGCCACACGATTGACCTGAGTATTGTGTCGGCTCTGCAGCCCGAAAGGATTGTGGTTCTAGAGTAATGTCACGGCTAGCATATCCTTGGAATCGACGTTTGAGTTGATAGTTGAGATAGCTAAAGTTGACTACTCTAGAACAAAGCTGATGAAGGTACGCAGGGCTGAAGTGCTTATATAGGCTAGTGCCAAGGCACTAGGCCAAAACAGGCAGACGATCATGTGACCCGAGCGCACTTCAGGTGAGCTGGCCATCACACTTAGCTTTTACTATTACTATTTTTTTTATTAAAAAAAGTCTAGCTTTTATTACTATAAAGACATATTTTCTTTACTATACTATTTTAATAGCTTAATACTTTTCTTTTTTGTAAATTAAGTTAATACAAAAAGAAGGTAGAAAGACTAACGAAGTACACGTTAGTTAGTGTAATAAAAAGTCGGAATATATGCCGAGCTAAGAACACACCTATATTCCACGCCGATCTTCATTTTTAGCCGTGCAGATATTGCGCATACTTTATTTTCTACCTGTTAACCTCTTTTAGCCACCACAGGAGTACTCCATAGCCTAAACTATCACAAGACCCCGCCTTCGATATTTTTAACCTCCGTTCTGAATCATAAAGGAACCTGAAGACGCGTGGAATTTGACCTAGCGTTTCCATCCACCATGGATCCCGCAAACCGCGACTTCGAAGCCGACGAAGAGGAGGAATCATTCCTGCCTCAATCTCAATCAGCCGAACATGACGAGACACCCAGCACTAATCGCAGACCAGTGACATGGTACCTACGCATCCTCCTCGAACTCATCATGGCCTCAACAATAGCCTTCCTCGTCTTCTTCCGCCCCTCAACATCACCATCTATAATCAGAAAATCGCCTGTGCCACAATGTACGCCCGGCCACCATAGCAACGAAAAGAACGAGGTGTGGAAAAGATGGACAGCCGACTGATTGATAAATAGTCCCGAAGAAAATATATACATTCCACAACGACCCACACTACGCACGCGAAGACATGTTCTTCAACGAATCAACAACGCTGCATACGCTGCATAACTGGATCCCATTATCGTCTGGTACCCTCCACTCCTCAACTCTTCAACCCATCCTAGGCCATACCATTTTGTCCCGCTAACTCCGCCTCATATAGCAAGCCGCGGCTACATCGTCCTAGGCGACAAAGCACAAAACTTCGACCTGCCAAACCCTTACAATGTCGCCGTCGACCGCTATACCGAAGGGCCCGGCTACATGATGTCCGTATTCCACCAACTACACTGCCTATCCTATCTCGCCGAGCACTTCCAGCAAGGCTACGGCGGCATTGAGCTCGAAGACGAGGTCGCGCATCACTCCGCCCACTGCTTCAACTACCTACGACAAGGGATAATGTGCGCGGGCGACACGACGTTAGAAGGGGAGACGGATGCTGGGCCGGGAGAGGGCAGTGTGCATGAGTGCGTTGATTACGATGCGGTGTTGGAGTGGGCGAATGGACATTCGGCGTATCGGTGGCGGGAAGGGTTGTTGCCTGGGACGTCGATACTATGACATTTACAATTATAGTTGGGATTAAGCGAATGCAGTAACGATCATTGCGTATTCCTTCGTCTATATTTTGCAACTAGGCTGACCTATTAGCGTTCAGCACATGGTTCACGAGGCAAGGTTTTCATAACCCTCTATCCCTTCACCATATCCGTTCACTTACCCACTAGCGCCAAAGTCCACGTTGCAGCAACATCCGTCTCCAAAATGCTCCTGCTCACCACAATCTACTCAAATGTTCTCCAAATAGAACGACGGGTTGCCAGGCACTGCATTCTCCGCACCGCATTCTCCGCACCCTGCGGCGCATCCCGCTTCCAGGCTCCACCGCCACTACAACGACGTCCTCACATTTCCTAACCATCTGCTTAAGCGCCGGCACTACTTCCTTCAGCATAGCCTCCTCATCAAATGACAATTTCCTATCAAAAACCTGTGACTTGCTCTCTCCAGAATCCAGACACTTCTTACAAAGGGTGCGGCGCGATGCATAACGTTTTTACGAGCGCACGGGCCCTAGGACCTCCCCTCCTTACTAAGCGAAGTTTCAGCCAATGGGAGAGCCTCGCTCTCAGGTCTTGGCACCCCATCAAATGAAGTTAATCTCGAGTTTCTGCAACCTCTCTAACAACATGTCAGCACAACGCTCCCAGGGCAGAGCTACAGGCGCTGCAGACGTCTCCCAACAGGAGCAAGCCTCTATAATTACCCTCAGGAAAATTAGCGGACGAAAATTCGGCGAAATAGCAGATGATCTAGGGGTCCCTGAGTCGACTGCAAGCACTGTTTACTATCGAGCTCGAAACCGAGCTAGCGGCGACGATATTCACACGATGTTGGCCTCAATACCTCCTCAATCTGACCGTCCTGGCAAGAAACCAAAGGTGGAGAACGGCAGCGAGCTATCCAGTCGAATGCGGAAGGCGATAATTGACAAAGGGGGACCAGAAAATGGTGGCTGCAGTTCGCCCAGTTCTTCAAGAAGTTGGCATCAACAAACTTAACCGGAGGCAGGTTGAAAACGTTGCAAAGGAGCACCGAGATCCTGAACATGACTACGCAATTGTTCGAAAAGTACGGCCTAAGAAGAGCAAGCTAGATGAAGAGGATAAGAAGCAGCGAGTTGACTACTCACAGTGGTTGATAGATAAGTACAACTTGCGTTTCCCTAAGCTTATATTCGTCTGTTATGACGAGACTTCAAAGCCTTTTGGAGGCACCAATAACTGTGGAGGCAAGCAGAAGATCTCCGCGCCTCGAGGTCGTAATGTTGATTCGAACAACTTTGCTGTACACGTTGATTCTCCTCGGTTCTCTCTTATGATTTGCGCTGCTGCATCCTCCTATGTTACCTGCTTGTACGAAAGGCCCTGTATTACCTGGGTAGCTGCATCTGAGGATGAGAAAGATCGCTTGAAAACTAAGGTTATAGCCGCCAACGAAGAAGACCGGTTACACTGTGAGTGGCAGCAAAAACAGGCTCTTATTCCTGGCACGCCTGAGTACAAACAATTGGAGGAGATCAACAACAAAATTGAAGCTGAGAACGCCGAATATCGTCGTAAACACCCAGGCTGCGGCAGGAAGGGTCTACATAATAGGAAATCGCCAAAGCAGGTCTTTAAGCACGAGATTTTTACGTACACTGAAGGCAAAGGTATGAACGCGATCTGGTACGCTGAAAATATATTAAAGAAACATGTATTTCCGTACTATGAGGCGATCAGGGAAGAGAATCAAGGATCATGGATCTACCTTACAGAGGATAACGTTCATCTCCACCAGGCTGCTCGCCGTTACCTCCGCCATACAATTCGTGAGAAGGAAATTGAGTTTGCTCCTCACCCGCCCTGGTCACCAGATTTACACCCAATTGAGCGCTGTTTTGGCAGGTTGGAAGGATTTATTAATAGCTACACTGTAACGTCTTCTTCACAAATGGCAAAGAAAAAGGCAGAGAGGTGGGTGGAGTCAGTTTGGCAGAAAGATCCTACAATGGAGTCGTACATGGCCAAACATCTCCACCCTGACTACTTTGTACGGGTGGTAAAGCTCTGTATTGAACACCAAGGCAATAACAATTTCCGCGCATAGAATGAGCCACAAAATCCTGATTATTTGCGCCTATTTTCGATGATTTTTGGTTGTTTTTGATGTGAGCCCATTTTGATGAGGTTGCCAAGAACAAGCTCGTATAGCTCGTAAAAACGTTATGCAACGCGCCGCACCCTTTGTAGCTGATTGAATGAAAGGCATCGCTTTCTTCATATCCTTTCTTCTCGATGCTCTTGCTGATGGAGGAGACGTCTATAAGACCAAGCTTTTCGAATGAGTCTTGGATAAGGGACATGTATTGGTCTTGCCAAGCAGGGAATGCTGTGGCGAAGAAGATTGTGAGGCGCTTGGGCGCATTGAGGTCGAACTTGCTGGCTTTGCCCTTGGCCAGCCTTCGTTGCTGAGCGCTCTCTGCCGAGGTGATGTTGGGCGAGGTGGCGCGAATGTACGTTCGAGCAGCAGTTAGGCCAGAGTTCACAGCCGCTGGCTCGGGTAACCGTGCGTTTTGCACCGTCTCGGGTTTCTTAAGCACCTCAAGCCGGATATACTCGGCCTAGTGGGGTGCGATAACGGTGACGAGCAGTGCTTGCAGCTCGATATATTGGCGTATAATGTCATGATGCATGCCAACGCCTGCAGATTTGGTCGCTTCGCGGCAAACTTGCCTATATTGATATATCGGATATGATGTCTCCTATCCGCAGGCAGTTCCGGCGTCGTACGCTTCTTGATCGGCAGCGCACTGGCGGAGGCTTATGAGGTAGAGACTCGCCGGATAGGTCGATTATGAGGTAGGTGGAGGAATCAGAAGGTGTCTTCTCTCGTTGAGATATGTTTCTGCGCTTGCTGTGTCTTGTTCGTTCGCTTGAATCCGTTTCGTGCGCATTGCGAATTCGATCGTCGCTCTCACCACTTCAATCTCTGGCTTCCATTTCTCTATCGGCCCATCGATGCTTTCGCCTCCTTTTTGTCTGCTCGAGTATCCCCCTAGCGCGTACGACAGGTCCCCAAATCGTTCTCCATGCTGTTGCCTTAGCTTGCTTCTCTGCTGCCCCCACCTACTGCACGAGAAGAGGAAGTGCTCTATCGATTCTGTGAGCCCGCAGTCGCACGACGTCGTCTCTGCCGCCTTGATCTTGAATACATCTTGACAAGGGTGGCGCTGGAGCGGATCGGCCACCCTCCCTGCTAGCGGTGACAACATCAAGTGCTAAATCACTTAGATTACTGTTAGATATCATTCGTAAGCATGCTCTCTTAGCTCGACCGTTTCGCATCTGCACTATCTTCAGCCTGCCGCTTTAAAGAAGAAAAATCTGATTTTCTAGAGTCTTCGCCAGCTCTATTAACAAAATGACGTCTTCAGGGCAACGTCTTGGACACACATAAGCGTATAACATACCAAATAGAGTCGTTTTAAACCCCGATTTCTATATTCTCCAACTGCCACTCATTTAGAACCTCAAACAATGAGGTTGTGTATGGGTGCTGAGAGTCAAGAACTTGGTTCCAAAACTGGAAGCATTTCTCCATTAATGAAATAGCCTTGTCGTTGTTGTCTTGGCCCTTTAACGTATATGCGAGATTGTTCATGTTAGTCGGCGTGTCTGGATGCTCCGGCCCAAGCTCCCTCGCACTCGTCTCCATCACTTGTACGTCCAGTTCTTCGGCCTCCGTCCACCGCCGTTGATTCCTGTACGTCGACGCCAGGCTGGCTATGCTCATCAGTGTGTCTGGATGGATCGACCCAAGCACCTCTTTCTCGTCTCCATCACCTGCACGTCCGGCTCTTCGGCCTCCTTCCACTGCCCTTAATTCCAAAACGTCAACGCCAGGTTGGCTATGCTCATCAGCGTGTTTGGACGCTCCGACCCAAGCACCCTCTTTCTCGTCTCCATCACTTGCACTTCCAGCTCTTCGGCCTCCTTCCACCGCCCTTGAAGCTTATGTCACCGAGAGATTGTTCGTGCTGGTCGGCGCGTTTGCATGCTCCTCCCTAAGGTACCCTCTGTCTTTGTCTCCGTAACTTGCGCCTCTAGCTCTTCCGCCTCCTCTCCCTGACCTCGACGTCGATGCCCGGGTTGGCCATGTTGGCTAGCCACCCCCTTTCTTGTCTCTACACTTTCGTGAAAGACTCTTTCGCCTCCTCGTATCTCCCGTTACTGTAGGTGTAATTGCTCTGGTCTTATCGTTTTGCCCAGCGTTAATCTACGACTTTGGTTGATGAATTATCGTCGCATGCTGTGACTGAAGGTGTGCGTGTTGCAGAATCGATGTTGGAGGCCTAAACCTATAAGTTGGATGCGCATACGTGTGTGTGAAGATTGACGTCCCGACTCAAAATCCATTATAAAGTTCAAACCAAGTATCCACCGGGATATGACTTATTCTCCGCTTGAAGCTTCACCAAAGACAACAGCGCCTTTCAGAGACAGCTTTGTCGAAGTGGCGCTCTCATTCCGCTTGGGCTTGCCAATTCTATCTTGAAAAAAATCCTTTCCGCACACCTTCTGCAGCATATTCACCCGATTCCAGCAGGTATCAGTACTGCTGCTATCATGGCTGCAAGCCCCGAAGGGGTCTCCCGAGATATTCCATGAGTTCCTCTGTGATAACACAATCCGGGACGACAGGTGAGCGGCTAATTGCTGTCTGCCGGAACGATTGGCCAGCTCGTCAAGGCAGGATACGTGCGCGGCGAGATAATCATTGCCTAAAGGTAGCGAATTGCAGCATGAGTTCTTTCGGGAACTGACATCCGCAGGGGCCATAGCTTCTCCGAGGTCGGAGCAAAAAATGATTGCGTCGGCGAGATTGGCGAGTGCTAGCCAGTTCCCGCTTTTCTTAATCTTAGTCTTTTTCATCACGGCGCCTTTTCCTGGTTCTAGGACGACGTCCATGAATTCGAAGCCGTAGAGATGTTTGCTCGTGCATCGCTCAGTTAAATTGACAGTTGCGAGGAGATTTATATTGAAGCCGAGTAGTAAGCTGCGTAGTCGGAGTGCATCGTTATCGCAACCACAGATAACAGCGTCCCCATGTCCCTGAAACACCTCTACTAGCAATTTTCCGTTATCGTGAGGCTCGGCGAATGGTATCGGATCCAAAATGCCATCTTTCAGTAGGCTATTTTCCTTGAACCATATATGGGCCATGTGGATTAACAAGCTGAGTTTTGGAACTAACCAAGATCGTTGAGCTGTAACGTCGCAGACTAGAGTAACCTGCTTAGATGCATCCCAAAGCATTTTTGAGTAACTTGATGTTGGTGTGAAATACAGACGGTAGGAAAGGAAGGAAAAGGTAGCTTGTCCATTTATTCCCGCTTGTAAAGGAAATGCTGAGGCGGCCCGGAATCCGGTAGAAATACCCGTTAGATGAAGGGTCTTCGGTTTCTCGCTTGCAGGAGAATATTTGACTGTTGCAGGAAGGGCTTGTGTTCCGAGTTTGATATGCGCAACCTCACACCAACCCAAGAAACATCGCTTGGATTGAAATGCTGTGCAGTCAGTGCACAGAACTCTCGGGCCGTATTCCAGGGTAAAAGGGTTTATTTGCTGGTGTGCATTAATATAGACATGAAATTGGACGTAGTCTTCATGGATTTCAGTGGGAACTAGGACGGTATTATATCCAACAAAGACCATGCCACCGTTGACGATGACGGGGTATTCAACCCCAGCTAGTGACATCATAAGGTCTAAGGACATCTCCAGACCTTTCCCAGAAGATGAGGAGGAAAAGTGATCTGTATCTTGTTCAAGTACGAAGCAGGATTGGAAGAGACATTGCCAGCAACTGTGAGCCATCTCGGGGAGTGGCTTTGACAACAAAGAGAAGTCAAGCGAGATCCCTCGATTCGCCTTGCGATTGTTCAGAGATATCTTGCAGGACGAACCTGAAATGACGTAGTTGTCGTGTGTTTCTTGAGATGGATCTCGAATTGCTCTGCAGAGCCAGTCTAAGGCTTCGATCAAGTTAATCAATTGCGAATCGACTATAGGATGGTCAACATTGACTAGCAAGATGTCTCTGTCTATGGTCAACGAATATTGAGCAGAGTTTTGAAGATCTTGCGCTTTGTTAGTTATTATCGATGCATCGACCAATCACAGTAGGAAGGGGCGTTCTATAAAACTAAGGTTTGTGGGTACCATGACACTTACCGCTAGTAATGTTTTTCACAGTCTCTTGCGTTGTCCTGTAAAGATCTATGATATCCTGTAGTAGTTTTCTCCCAAAATGCCTCCATTTGCTCTCCACGTATTCAAGGCAGGTCATCGCTTGGATTCTGGAAGGGTGCCTCACTTCATCTTCGGAAGGTGTTTTCACAATAATCACATGGCCAAATAGCTTATTTGCGTGTGGGTCATTGTCGCCTTTGAGTTAGGTATCCGCCAACCTGAGCACCTTCGGAATCCGGCATGAGAACTTCATGCTTATTGTCGAATGCAGCTCGTCTGCGTCCCGAATGTCTTGAGTAAGCTGCCGGACATCGTGGTAGATGTGGCCATTCGAAGCTTTTTTCCACAGCTCTCCCTTAGCAGCATCGGTATCCGTAAAAGCATACCTAAGGCCCTTCTCAGTTTGCTCTATACCAACTTTTGGTACTCTTGCAGTCTCCTCAGATGACCTCAAAGTTGCATGGCTGTCCGAACCGGCAATTTCAGCTATGTGCTTGCCTTGTCGAGAGGTGAGGTTTAGAAGAGTTTCATTTCTGTGAGATTCCGATATGGGCCTTTTCGATTGAGTGGGCGCCTGCAGCGGCTTCCATTCAAATATGTCGATAGAGTCGGTCTCGACTTGGTTGGATTCGAGCAGCAACTTAATGACTGCCTCGTGCCCGTGCCCTGTCGCCCACGATAGCGGCGTCCGATCGACCGAACCCTTCAAGTCGACGTCGGCCTTGCCTGTCTCGAGCAGCAGCTTGACTACGGCCTCATGGCCGTTCTCAGCAGCCAACGATAGCGGCGTCCGTCCCGATCCGTCTGCCTTTGAGTCCACGACGACCTTCCCGGTCTCGAGCAGCAGCTTCACCACTGCCTCGTGCCCGTTCGCAGCAGCCCACGATAGCGGCGTCCATCCAGACCTGCTGCTGTCCTTTGAATCCACGTCGACCTTCCCGGTCCCGAGCAGCAGCTTCACCACCGCCTCGTGTCCGTTCGTAGCAGCCCACGATAGCGGCGTCTGTCCATAATAGCTGTCCTTTGAGTCCACGTCGACCTTCCCGGTCCCGAGCAGCAGCTTCACCACCGCCTCGTGCCCGTTCGCAGCAGCCCACCATAGCGGCGTCCGTCCACATTCGTTGCCCTTTGAGTCCACGTCGACCTTCCCGGTCCCGAGCAGCAGCTTCACCACCGCCTCGTGCCCGTTCTTAGCAGCCCACGATAGCAGCGTCCGTCCATAATAGCTGTCCTTTGAGTCCACGTCGACCTTCTCGGTCCCGAGCAGCAGCTTCACCACCGCCTTGTGCCCGTTCGCAGCAGCCCACGATAGCGGCGTCCGTCCATAATAGCTGTCCTTTGAGTCCACGTCGACCTTCCCGGTCCCAAGCAGCAGCTTCACCACCGCCTCGTGTCCGTTCGTAGCAGCCCACGATAGCGGCGTCCGTCTAGATCTGCTGCTGTCCTTTAAGTCCACGTCGACCTTCCCGGTCCCGAGCAGCAGCTTCACCACCGCCTTGTGCCCGTTCGCAGCAGCCCACCATAGCGGCGTCCGTCCATATTCGCTGTCCTTTGAGTCCACGTCGACCTTCCCGGTCCCGAGCAGCAGCTTCACCACCGCCTCGTGCCCGTTCTCAGCAGCCAACGATAGCGGCGTCTGCCCGCTGCTGCCCTTTGAGTCCACGTCGGCCTTCCCGGTCCCAAGTAGCAGCTTCACCACCGCCTCGTGCCCGTTCTCAGCAGCCCACGATAGCAGCGTCCGTCCATTACTGTCCTTTAAGTTGGCATTGATTTTACTATAATGAAGCAGAAGTTTGATGACAATCTCATTCCCGTTCTGGATGGCCCACAACAGCGACTTCCAACCATCTTCATCTGCTGCATTCGGATTCACTGTATTCCCTTTACAAAATCTAAGCAGCATATCGTAGATAACTGGCTTCTGCCCTGACACGTAAAATATGTGCTGTTGCCAATATAATTTTGCGTAAGAGTGAAAGGGGAATTTGTCCACCGAGCGAGGGCTGGAAGGACTGCTAGTTTCTGCAGGAGTCTTGCTAATGTTATACTCAGGCCGTTTCCTAGACTTTAATAGCATTAATGCAAGACTTTGAACACTGCTTGAAGAGTCTAGGGTTAAATGAATGATTCTGGACGGTACTAATCCGGTCGGCATTTGCGGAGCTACTAAAGTGGATAGCTGGGTTTCGAATACGTCGTAACTGAGGTAGGTAATGATAATATCGGCCATCTTCCTCTGTACGCCATCCATAGTAAATGCTGTGTTGGTTGAGTCTGTAAAACCACTTAGAAGGAATTGCTTGACGCTGTGGTGCACAAGTCGTACTGTCAATTCGTCTTCATCGACAGTAAGAAGACATCCGCAGCAACTTAATGTGGAATATACGTCATTTAGGAGCCTTGCTGGGTTCCAGACGGCATCTCCAGGAACTACGCTTAGGGCTTCTCGGAGCTCCTCTGTTGTTAAGGGCCGGTGAGATGCAGTAATAAGCTCTAGTATTAGCCTCTGATACGGCTTTCCTAATCCTTCTAATATCTGTAGGATACGAGAAAACGTTTCAGGTAGATCCTTAGGAAGATTAGCTAGAGCATTCCGAATGGCGTCATCCGTTCCCATGGCGCACAAGAATTCGATTTGGAGAGCTACCCAGAGAAACATCCCTTGAGATCCTTTTAGGAGAGCATCTTGTATTTCCAATATTAGGTTGGGATTTCCTATCGCCAGTTTTTGAGTCTCTATGCACCTCTCTAACTCCGCCTCAATGAATGCCTCAATATCGGGGTTTTTATCTGGAATCGAAGCGATCCTGGTGGCAGTGAACTGTTCTGAGCCCAAAGTCAAGGCATTATTAGACTCTAGTCTAAGCGAAACACAGAGTAAAAGTGCAAACGACTCCTAGAGCTTTCCGAGTTGTTGAATTAATACGTTTCTCTCGGAAGAGTCACATTCATCCAGCCCGTCAAGGACAAAGTACGCTTTGCAATCAGGTGGAAGGGCGCGTCGGAGTAAAGAAATTAAAGTTTCGGAATCTGGAGTTGAAGTAGTCTTATCAAGTAATGGCGCTACCATTGTAAGATCTGGAATCGGGAGCAGTAATTGTCGTGCTAGAGAGCCAATGACTGTCCGGGCCTTTAAGCTCTCAGGAATGTCGTGCCTACAGAAGAAGTAGGCTACTGTAATATCCTTACTTTCAACATATAGATGGATGTCATCAACGATATTGGCTAGCAAAACGGACTTCCCAGATCCTAGCTTACCCGTATATATCAGTGTACAGGAATCTGCTCGGCCTTTCCAGTCCTGGTATTCAGCATTTCGATTTAATAGGGTTGCAGTTCCGGCCTTTCGAGTCTGTTTCCACGTCGTCTCATGATCATACTTAGAGCAAAAGTCGAGGACTCGTAGATTTATAGCCAGCTTTTGCTGGAACGATACAGATTTAGAGAACTTGGTTGAAAGGACCCTGAATCGGAAGTTCTCTTGGGCCTCCTCCTTAATCTTCTTAGGCATCAGCAGGCTCATCTCCTCTTTTATTGAATTCGCCCAGTGGCCGAGCTCTGATTGGAAGGTCTTCATGTCCGAGTCACTTAGGGTAGATGCAGCTTGCCCAAAGGTCGACTTCTGTGTGAACTTCAACAGCTTATGACAAAGACGAACCACCACAATAAAATATTCAGATAGGTGCGATTGTAGAATTTTCGATCTTGGATAGAGCAAGGCCATTATTTGGTAACGGGGAGCCGAGCGACCGACGGTCATGAGGAGAGTGGACAACTTTTCAAGGTAGGAAGAGAAGTTTACGATTAACTACGAAGACATCAGCAGAGAACGCAGCCAAAGGGCAAGAAACACTAACGAGTAATGACATTCGCACCAGCGACCAAACGCCACATGCTATAATATTCTGGGAGCCGCCTACTATAACATCTCCGAGCGCTGCATATTGCTGGACGGCTTGTAAGAAATTGGTCAGTCTGGGTCCAAAACAGCGCCGGCTGGCAGCCTTTCCGGATGCGTGGCCGTCAATCTCTGCTGTGAGCCGCATGACATCGCTGGGATCCGGAGGGGAGTCGCGCGATTGGGATCTATAGGTACGGAGGCTGGCTTTCTGCTCGCTCGAAAGATCTGCTTCGAACGCAGAAACTGCTTGAGCCAGGTGAATTTCAGGCTTCAGCCTTGAAGCATTTGCTAGCGCAACGGACATGGCGTGCGACGTCTTGAAATGCTACTAATAAAGGAGGGTATCAAGTAAAAATTGGATGAAGAGACTGCATGGGAGAGTTTTGAGAGATAATGGAGGCTACACGTGCACGTCGCAAGCATAGCCACAGTCCCGTTCACATGCTGGCTGGTACGATACTTAGTAATAATCTATACAGAAATGTATTGTTTAGACGCGGTCGAGCTGAATACTAGTGTTTTGACGCTTTTCCGTATCTGTAATAACCTCGGTGTAAACGGATTGACAAGGGCCAATAAAAGGTTAGGAAAGAGCACTTAGAACGGAAGCCGATTTCGCTAGTGACCATATTTCTCGACTCCATGAGTGACCGTAAGACGACGGGGAGACAACAACCGCACCGCAATTTTAGCGCGGACGAGCAGACTATACACGCAATACTACCTGCAAGGCTGAATGACCGACCCGGCAAACGGGGACCCCGGAGGTCAACCCATGAGCTTCCAATGGGTCGAATCTCTATGTATGTATGTATGTAGGGCTTCACCAGCTGTTGGAGCATCCATTTACCACACCGAGGCACCAGTATTCGAGTCACAATTAGGCTGCCCAGAATGAGCACCCGTTAAACACAAATTGGACCCGATGAGTCCAGAAGAGGGGACCACCCCCATAGGGATGCCGAGCCGCCGAATCGATTTTAGTGCTGACGTGGCGGTTTCACATCATTGTATAAAATTTGTACAGTAAATTACAGTTTTGAATGTATCAGTCACAAAGTCAACACCCGATTTTCAAGAGGTCGATCCATGTGAGGTTGCCAAGAAGTGAATTGAGAAGTTATCAACAATTAGCCCTCGTACAGAGTAGAGTGGCCAGCGTACGCGTAAGCGCGGCTGTGTACATGAAATCTAAAATCCTGATTATCCTGATATCCTTGATTGTCTGTATTTTGCTGAGAAATATATGGCTGGGCTGACGGCGGAGGATCCAAAGGTCGTTCTGGCTGAACAGGTGGGTGGTAATACTGTCCAGGAGCCTGCCTTGGCGTATATAGTGGCATCTAAGGCACCTGAGGCCTTACATTCGTAGGAGGAGCAGTTAATAGAGGTGGCACATACTAAGGTAGAGGCGGCCAAGGGAAAATTTGCCTGTAACCTCCAGATATAGCTGGCTCTACACTCTAGCGCATACGCCTAAGTAGGTGGGTAGGCACTGTCGATGGGTGATTCTCGTCAGTGCACTCAAAAAGCGATGGATCTCTCCATGAGCCCCCTAGTCCTGCACCAGCTCAGTAACTACTGTTTTATATACGACGCTGCCGGATAGAAACTGGTTCAAGCACTCGAGATGCCCGTGGAGGCTCTAGAGCAGCATTTCGGTCGACCCACCAGTAGCGGTGGAAGTGGGTGGGCTCTAACACTTAAGAAGCCTCTTCAAGCTTCAGAAGCTCGTGGTAACAGGGCATACCAAGGCTGCTTGTGTAGGCGCGTTTGCAGGGAGGTATTTGGTAGGAGTTGTTTAACTTCTGCTACTAGCGGTGGTCTCTAGCAATACATAATTAAGCTACAGTTTGCGCGAGGGCATACCAAGAAATCTGACCAGCTACAGCATCGAATAGAGAATTTTGACAGTCCCATCGCACCTTTTGATTCTAGTTGTCATCTTTTAGCATATTATAGGTAACATACTTTTGTGGAAGCCATCGAGACATCAAAATAGGGTTAAAATATCTACCTGCAAGCCTCGAAGCCAGTCTTTAATTGTATGGTGAGCGCCTTTAGCTTTAAAAAAAGTAGTAAGTCCAAAGTGTGTAATACAGTTGGTGTAGCAAGAAATTAACTTTTTGGCGTAGTTATTTAGCCAGTATCAATTCAGGTAGCCTGCAAGCTATAAAGAAGACTCTTTAACTTTTTTATAGTTGATTTCAAAGTCGGCAATTGTCTTATAGTTGAGCATAAAGTAGTAGAAGTTAATAAGCTACGTGAAAGCCTTAGTGTTAGCCTATTAAGTGTTCTTTCAACAGCACCTAAAAGGCGCCTTTAAAATCAACCAAATATATATTAAAACGTCCTTATTCATATGCCATATACAAAGTAGTATATTTAGGTCTTTAAAAGTATCTTTTATAGCATTTATATAAGTAGAATTATTATTTGTTATAAAAAGTCATAAGTTAATGCCTTTAGCTTTAAGTATTAATTTAAGATGTTATAGAACTTATTAAAAGGCTACTTTATTCTTATTTTTTAATAAAACAACTCTAAAGTAAATTATTTGATTTCTACTATTTAAACTAACCAAATTTGGTAATAGAAAGTTATATTTATTTATTTTAAAAGTGTAATTAAAAAGTAAAGTATTAAAAAATATTTTAAATTACTATAAATAAAGTAAGCTAATAAAAAATAGAAACTTAAAATAGTTAACAGTATTAAGTTTATATTTAAAAATAAAGTTATATTTTAGTTAATTTACTTAAAGTATATAATAACTAGTTTAAATAGAAAGTTACTAAACTAAATTTAATAAAAGCTAAAGTATAAAAGTAAAAGTAAGTATACTTATAAAAATAGTTTTCTTTTATTAACTTTTTTAATTTGTACTTTTTAACTTTAATTTTAGATTATATTATTACTATAACTTATACTTATTTAATATATTCTATTATGTAAAAACTATGTTTAAAAAGTTTTTTTAAAGTAAAATAAGCACGTATTTAACACTTTTAAGTATATAGAAATATTAATTAATAGCTGCTTAAACTTTTAGTATTTGTTACTTAGTTTTAAAACTATAATTAAGTTTAAATTTTTTATAAGTAGTTAATTATAAATAACTAATTTTTATTTTTATATAAATAAAACATTTTACTAATAGTTTTTTAAGTTTTTATAATTTAAATTAATAAGCTAAATTTTTATATAATAGCTAGTTTTAAAACTTTTTATACTTTTTTACTAATAATTACTACTAAGCTTGTATTTATTCATATACTTTTTTTATTAACTATAAACTATTAATAACTTATACTTGTTACTTTTTTTTACTTTTAATATAAATAGTAAATACTATAAGCTTTACTTTAAGTATTAACAACTTTTTTAGCTTTTTTTAATAAGTTATATACTAATTTAAGTAGTAGCAAGTAATTTTAATTAATATATAAGTTTAAGTTTTAAAAGTTAACAAAGTTAATATTACTATATTTAGTAAATAGGTGTTAGTAATAATTTTATATTTAAAAGTTATAAACTTAATTATAGACTCTTTAATTATAGTAAAATAGTTTAGTATTTCTATTAAACTTATTATTAATACAAAAAACAGGCAAAAATAATAGTAATAGTAATAGTAATAGTAATAGTAATAGTAATAGTAATAGTAATAGTAATAGTAATAGTAATAGTAATAGTAATAGTAATAATAATAGTAATAGTAATAGTAATAGTAATAGTAATAGTAATAGTAATAATAATAGTAATAGTAATAGTAATAATAATAATAATAGTAATAATATTAGAAATTTATTAAATTTCTAAAATTTTATACTTACTTCTAAAGTAAGTATTATAATGTAGTTATTAAAAACTTTAATATTAAAACTTACTTTATATAAAAGTAACAAGTATAAAGTAACTTTTAATAATAAATATAATATTAACTAAAGTTATAATTAAATAAAAAACATATTAATAAACTTTTTAGTATATAAAACTGTATATAAAATTAAGAATTAAAATATTAAAGTTTAGTTATTAACTTATAACATATTAAAATATTAAAAAAAAAATTGTTAACTAAATTTTTTATTAAATAAAAAATTGCTAGTATATTATATAATTAATTAGTAGTATAAAATTTTACTTTATAAAAAATTAATATAGCTAATTTTATATAAAAAAATTTAAGTATTATTAGAACTAAAATTAATTTAGTAGCTTAGGATTTTTATAAAAGTAATTTTAAATTTTTTTTATAATAACATTTTATAGCTAATAAGCTACTATAATTAGGTTTTTTTTGTTAAAATTACTTAGTATATTTTTACTTACTTTTATTTATTTATACTTATTTCTATTTACTTTTACTTATTTTTACTTACTTTTATTTACTTTTACTTACTTTTATTTACTTTTTACGTACTTTATTTACTTAAGAGGCTATTTAAAGTAGTTATACTTACTTTTATAAATAAAACAAGTAATATCTAAATAATATTTAAAATGTTTTTAAAAATTTAATTTTTTTAATTAATTAAAAAAAAAGTGTTTACATATAAAAATATATATGTTTTTTTATATTTTTATTTATTTATTTAATTTGAAATACTATAACTAGCTAATATTAACTTATTTTTAAATAGTAAATAATTTAAATAAAGTATAATATATATATTAGGTTTATATTTATATTTATAATGTAACAATAAAGTTTTAAAGTTAAATTTAATTTTCTTAAATTATATTTTAAATTACAAATATAATTGTAGCTTTTTTAAAAGAAATTTTATAATAATTTAAATAATTATTATATATTTACTCTTTTTACTAATTAGTTTAAAAATATTAATTTTTTATTTAAATAATAAAAATATTTTAATGGTTTTATATATTTTAATTTTTGTTAATTAATTTACATTTTTAATATTAATAGTATTTAAAATAAAAAACTTATTTTTAAGTAAAATATTTATATAATATTTTTTTATATAATATATTTTAAATTTAAAATATATTATTACTTTTCCTTTTTTTATTTAAGCTACTATAATAACTTAAATAAAAAAAATAATAACTTTAAAACTTTTATTAAAATATTACTAATTTTATATACTTTTATTTATTTAGTTACTAAATAAAGTTTAACTTTTAAGTAACACATTTATAAAACTATTTATTTATAAAAAAAATTTTAATATTATTTTATATATTATAATAATTGGAAAATTAAAATTTTTTATTATAATTTAGAAATAATTTATATTTAATTTAATTATTTTTATTATATAAAGTTTGAAAAATTTATTTTGTATTTATTATTTATAGTTTTTTTTAAAAAAATTTTAAAGTATCTGTATAGTTTATTATTTAATAAGTATTTTACTTTATAATATTTTTCCTAAAATTTTTAAGTTTTTTTATAAATTTAACTTTAATATATATTAACTATTTTTTTATATACTATTTATGTTTTATTGTATTAAATTTTATTTTAAAAAACTAATTTTTTAATATTTTAATTACTTAAATTTACTACTTTTATATTATTTAACTAGAAAAGTTATAATAATAGTATATTAATTTAATACTTTATTTTAGTATACTAGGTTTTCTTATAAACATATTATAAACTTTTATTTTTATAATAAAAGTTTACCTTTAAAAATAATATTACTTATATAGTTATTTTATTTATATTTACTATACTTATATTTTATTAAAATTATAATTAAAAAATATACTTACTATTTTTGTACTAGTATAACCTTATTTTTATAAATATCTAAAAATATAACTAGTTTTTTTATTTTATAAAATTTAGTTATATTAATATATTTTAAGTATATTTTAATAACTTTTTACTAAATAAAAGTTTTTTATACTTATTTTTATATTAAAGTAAAGTTATATAAAACTTTATTAAATTTTTTACTTTATATTTAATATTTAAATATAAATAGAAAATTTTATTTAAATTATAAGATATAAAATAAAATTATAATAAATATTTTTTTTATTAAATAAGTAACATAAATAAGTAAGTAATATATTTTAAAATTTAAAAAAAAATTTAAAATTTGTACATAAATATTTTTATAAGGAGAAAAAAAAAGCTGTAATAATAGCTAAATAAGCTTAAAAACTACTTAAAAAGAAACTAGACAGCAGAATCTAATTCTTTATAATTAATTATTTTTAATAAACCTCTTATATTCTATTTATAGAGTATAGGTAATGACGGAGGGTTGTAATTTTATTTTTATAATTATAAAAACTACAACTATAACACGTTAGGAAGTAATTAATAAGTAAATAAATAATACTAAAAAAAGAATAAACACTAGCCTAACTAAGACTAGTAGAAAGTAATTAAAATCATTAAAAAAATTAAGAATAATCTTAATAAAGAGGAGGAAGAAAAGCTATATTATAAAATTTTTATTAATATAAAAAAAACACTATAATATGTTTAAAATCTTTAGATATATTACTAAATTACTTAAAACAAAAATAAAACACAGCTCGACCAGATTAAAGCTGGAATTAATAAAATTAGAAAAGAAATATATAAAGAAAACTACTTAGAGATTTTCTAATTATAAAATAAGACTTAAGTAGCTATTATTACTTAAGTATTACATATAATAAATATAGCCACTATATTATAGAAAATTATAATCCGAATTTGTCTTAAGAATTCTTAAGGAAAGGACTTAGAAGAGATACTGGAAATAGCTAAAAAAAAATAATACTAAAAGTATTTACTATAAATACTCTATAGAGTAGTAATATTAATATTCACGTGCCATCCTAAATAATAAAAAACTAAATTATAAATAGACTAGATATATTAGAACTTAAAATCCTAAAGAAAAACTATCTCTTAGAGATTTTAAGAGTTCTACTTAAAATAAAAATTAATAAGAAAAGAAACGTAAATAACTTTAAGCTAATATATACTATATATAAAGCTACTAAATAGCTAGTATTAAATATAGCTATTATCTAAATCTAATAGTTATATGACCCTAAGGCGTAGGAGATACGCTATAGAAATACTAAAAGTAGCTAAAAAGAGCTAGAAAAAATCTATAGAACTCTAATTATTAGGATACCTATATAAGTAATCTAATAAAAGATTATAAAAAATAAACTAGTTATTAACTCCCAGCTCTTTAAAGCAAGGCTATTTAATAATAATATAATTATTAAATAATGCTTTTAATATAGCTAATAAGGCTATACTTAAAGTATATATAGAAAAAAAGAATAGTATAAATATTACACAAGCCTATATAACACGATAGAATGTTCTTAGAAAAGAGTATTCTATGTAAACTATAAAAAAGCCTATAAAGTATAGTAATAAAAAGAGTGTAAGATATTCTAGAGCTATTTAAAAAAGATCTAGGTAAAAAAAATAGCCTTTTTTAAGTAAACACTTTATATCTATATTATAGAAAAAAAATAAGCAGAATAACCAAACCCTGTATAAAATAACTTTATTATTATAATAAGGAAAAAAGGAAGATAGATTACTCTATTAGATAACCTATATAAAAACTTACTACTAAAAAGAGGACTAGATAGACCCTTTTATATAGAAGTTATAAGTAAAGATATTTTATAATTAAGGCTTATATTAAACACAAATAACACACACTTAGCTTAGGTAGAAGTAAATAATAATTCTAATATTAATATAAAAGATTATATACCTACTCTAAATAAGTAAACTTACTATTATCTTATATAACTATAAAAACGTAAATTAAGGTGTATGTTATTTTTTTTTTTAATAAAGTAACACAAATAAAGCACTAAGTACTTATAATTTAAGAACTAGTATATAATAAATATACTAAATTAATATACTATTTATGTGGATATGCTCTAGTATATGAAGAAAGCCCTATAATAAAAGTATATTTTATAATTAGCTAAAACGTTAATACTGTGTATTAAAGATATAAATAATATAGCCTATTTATTACAACACTCTAGCTTAATCTAGAGAGGCTAGAGACTACTATTATTAATATCTATAACTTATATAGAAACTACTAATAGATTAGGACCTAGCTAGAGATAAATAAAGCTATTAAAAAAGTAAAAAAAGAAGTTATACTTCTTAAAGATTTTAATACATACTATTTAATATAGGAAAAAAGTTATGTTATAAGTAAAATATAAATAGAACACTTACTCTTTAAAATAGAAGCATAAGGTCTTTAACTTACTATATTATAAAATAAACTAATTTAGAAAAGGGGATAAAAAGAGAGCGTTATTAACCTCATATTTCTATTAAATATAATATATAAAAAAGTTAGCTTTTATGGAACGGAAGATAGATAAACTCTAATAAAAGACTATATACTAATATAAATTTAAATAGATGCTGTTATTTATTTATAAGAGAAAAATAAACACTATATACTTAAAAAACTAGATATAAAAGAATTTCTCTAAGATATTAAAATTTTTAAGTAAATAACGGCCCCGGAACCTCTAAAAGCCCTTTAAAAAGAAATTATATATACTTTTAAGTTTTACTATTTATATGTAAGACTTAGTTTATAAGTGTGTAAAATATAATTACTAAAAGCAACTCAACTCCTTATAAATATTAGATAAGTAAGATACTAGTATTATAATTATAAAAAGAATTATAACTGCTAGAGCTATAAGGCGCTGTCTAATCAGCTTTAAAAGAAAATCTAAAAAGTAAAAAAAAATAACTAGAGATAATTTATACAAGAGTTTATAATAAACTCTATAAAACTATATAATAAGAAATTATAGACTCTTTTAAGGTAGAGTAGAAAAAGTATTAATATAATAAAAAAAATTTTTAATTTTTTTAATTTTAGAAGCCTTATTAGCAACTATCTTACTAAAAATAATGCTATAAAGATAAAGATCTTAGCTAGAAAGTTTTTCCTAAATATAAGTAAAGTAGATTTTAAAGATATTAATAATAAAATACAACTAGAGCATACTTGAATTAATATTAATCTATATATATTTAAAAAGATAATAAGTAATTTAATTATAAAACTTCTAAATAAAAACGCCCTAGGCTCTAATAATATACTAAATAAGATTTTAAAAATTATACTTCTATTAATACCTTAGGAGCTTGTATAGGCGGTTTATTAGTATCTTAAAAGTAAAATAATATTAACCTATCTTAAAAAATTAATTATAATTACTTTATGTAAAGAAGGTAAGAAGAACTACTTTTTTTTAAAAAGCTATTAATTAATCACGTTAGAAAATACTCTAGCTAAGATAATTAAAAAATAAGTAGTAAACTTAATAGTAGTAGCTACTAAAAAATATAAACTACTTTTATAGAACTAAATAGAAGTAAGGAAGAAGCGCTTAATACTTTTAGTAATTAGTATACTTATTTTTAGTATTTAAACAGCTTAAAGAGCGTGTCTAGGCTATGTTATCTTAATACTAAATCTAGACTTAACTAAAGTTTTTAATAATATCTCTTATAAACACCTGCTATATATTTTAAGGAAAAAGGGACTATTAAAATAAATAATTTACTTTATATAAAGCTTTTTAACTACTCAACAAACGCATATTATATTTTCTAAGTATTAAAATAAATAGATTTAAATATAAATAGGTATTCTATACGGATTTTTACTTTTATTAATTCTATTCCTTTTCTTTATATTAGAGCTTTTAGAGGAGTTTTAGTAATTAAATAATAATACACTAATATTTAGCTTTATTAATAATATAAACTTTATTTTATAAAGAAACTTTACTATTAAAAACTACTAAAGCCTAATAGCTGTATATAATTAATATATAGCATAAGTAAAACACCCTAGAGCTATATTTATACTAAAAAAATACTAGTTTATATATTTTACTAGAAAAAGACGCTATAATAGTGTAGACTTAGTATTAATTATATAAATTACTAGTTATAAAATTACTTTCTAAAGTTTAAGTATGTATATACTTAGAATCTAGATAGACCTAAAGCTCTAATAGAAAGAATATATTTATAAAATAGTAGAGAAAGGCATAGCAGCTTTTAAAGCTATATTATAAATTACTATATTAATATAAAGCCTGTTTATAAGACGCTTATGCTTTCTATATATAGTAATTATCTACCTAATAATACTCTACAGTGCTTAGATATAAGGAACTTATAATAATAGTAATTTAATAATAAAGAATCTCGTCCGGCCGCTTTAGAAGACTTAAAACTAATATCTTTATAAAATAATAGAGATATATAAAAGAATACTAATAGCAGCTATTAAAAGAAAGATAATAGTTTTATTAATTATACTCTATATAAATACTATAGCTCTCTAGAGAACTTTAGATACTAGCTAGAATTTAATTAAAAAAAGATAATAAGTACCCTAGATAATATTTAGGCATTACTAGTAAGTTAATAATAAACTATAATATAACTACTAACTCTACTAGAAAAGCTTTAAAACTAAGTAAAAAAATATAAGAAAAAAGTCCTAGTTTACTCTGTAAGAGAAAACTCTAGAAATTATTAACACCAGCAGAAACAGAAATATATAAAAAAATTATAAGTATATTATATTAGTAGCTATTAACACCACTAGCGCATAGCTACCCTTATTTTAAAATAAATAAATATAAAGTAGTAATACTAATAATAAAGTGTAGTAAAAGAATAAATAGTATTTATCTAGTATATTTTATAAGAAATATTTATAATCCTATTTTATAAAAAGCTTTTAAAGGTAGAAGCTATTCTTTTATTTTTATTATATATAGAAGTCCTTAGCCTTAACACCTAGCTAGTAAAAATAGGGGTCTTAAATAAATTCTTATAGTATAATTATAGCTAGCTAGTATAAACTATATATTATACTCTTTTTTACTACCTTAAGCTAGAGAGAACTAAACTAATAGTATTATTCTTATTAGAATAACTAGAAAGAATACTAAGTTAGAAAGATAGTACTTAAGTAGTAGTAAGATAGTTTATAAAAACAAAATTACTTCCTTAGTTTTAAGTAGTAAAAGTAATTAATACTAAGAAAATAAATAACTTCCGCCTATTCTAGAGTATAGACAATTAGTAGGAGATAGAAAAAAAGAGTAAAAGAAAAAAAAAAAAAAATTATTTATAAGATATAAGCATAATAGCTAAAATTATAGACTATATAAAAAATAAAAATAAAAATAAAAAAATTATAATAATAGAGTACCAGCGCCCCTCTAGTATAGTATATTAATAAATTTTCTTATTAGTAAGTTTTTTCTATAGAAGGAATTAGCCTATATAGACTTATTAAGGGAATCAAATTAAGTAGTAAATAGAAATAATAATAATAAATATTTTAATAAGCATTAAACAATAAATTCTAAAACTTTAATAAGTAATTAATAGTTATTAAAATAGTATTATTTTAATTTTTAAATATTTTAGTAAAAAATTTTTTAGTTTTTAAAAATTTAATAGCTACTATTTTAAAAAACTGTTACATATTTTTTAAATTTCTAGAATTTATTATTTAGTAGTTATTAAAATATTAGTATATAAATTTTTAATATTTTAGTAAGTTTTAAAGTATGTATTTTTTATTTACATTATTTGTATATTAAATATGTTATATATTTTATTTTATATAAAACTTATTTATATATATATATAGTTTTACTAACTATTATACTGTTATATTTTTAAGTATATACTTTATATTTAATAAATTTTTTATTACTTTTTTTAAAAAAAATAAAACAATTAAATTAAATAGATTTTTTTTAAAATATAATATAAAGTATTTTGTTTTAATATTTATTAAAGTTATTACAAACTATTTTAAAGTATTTTTTTATAAATATTTAAAATTTAAAATTTAATAATTTCTTTATTTTAGTTTTTTATAATATAATAGTATTTTAAATGTAATTAATAAAAATAAATATTGTTTACATATATATATTATTTAATATAAACTATATTTATTTAAGTAATACTTATAAATTTAATTAAAAATAGCTATTATAATAACTATTTATAATATAATAAAAAGTATTTTAAAAAAAATTTAAAAATTTTATTTATACTATATAATTATATATTAGTTTTATATTAGTATACAAATTTTTATTTTAAAAATTTTTATTTATAATTTTTTTTATACAATGTTTTAAATTTTTTTGGTACTTTATATAGTAACTAATTAATAACTTTTTTTAAGTTTTTAACTCTTTATATATACTATTTTTATACTATTTTATTATGTTTTTACTATTATTATTATTATTATTACTATTACTATTATTATTACTATTATTATTATTATTATTACTATTACTATTACTATCACTATTACTATTATTACTAAAGTATTTAAGTTTTTAAATACTTTTATTATAATTATAAATTATTTTTAATTATTTTAAAAGTAAATAACTATAATATAAAACATATTTACTAAAGTACTAAAATAGTAAAAACTAGAACTAAAATAGTAGTAAATATAATAATAAAATTTATTAATACTTTTTTAAAAAAATTATAAAAGGTAACGTATTTGATAAGTGAATGGCCCAGACAAGTAAGTGGCCTATCTTAAAACTTACTAAAAAATCAAGAATTCGCACATGAATATCTCAACAACCACTTGATGATAAATCCTAGAAATTTAATGGGTACTTAATAGTGATCTAAAATGGACGTCATTGAATTTTTAAGAGCTGGCGGTTAAACATTATTAAGATATTTAAGAAAAGGTGAATTTGGGGCCAATATAGTACTATCTTAATAACTATTAATTACTAGCTCTTAAAAATTTAATGGCACACATTTTGGAGCACTATCAAGTACTGATTAAATTTCTAGAATTTATCATCAAGTGGTTGTTGAGATATTCATGTGCGAATTCTTGATTTTTTAGTGAGTTTTAAGATAGGCCACTCGCTTGTCTGGGCCATTCACTTATCAAATACATTATAAAAACTAAATATATTTAAATTTTTTTATTAAAATAACTTTTACTAAAAAAGTTTTAATAAATACTAGTAGTATAATAACTAGCTTACTTAAAGTATACTTAAGTTATATAATTATTTACTTATTTTAGTTTAGTACTTTAGTACTAGTTTATATAAATACTTTAATTTTATATACTTTTATTAACTTTATTTTAAAGTAGTTAATTTTAGTTATTTTAATTATTAACTTAAATATTAATTCTAACAACATACTAGTTATAATATTATTTTAAAAATTTAATTTTTTAGGTAATAAAATTAATTTAATAATTAAGTTAAATATATAGCTACCTTTTTTTAAGTTTTATTATTAAATAACTATTTATATTATTAAAAATTCTACTTTAAGTAAGTTTAGAAAATTTTAAGTATTATTTTTACTTATATTTAATTTTTTATTATTATAATAATTAGCAAACTACTACTTTACTATTATAAAAAAGTATTTTTTAGTTATTTTACTATTTTTATAGTACTTTTAAAAGCTTAGTACTATACTATTTTTATTATATTTAGTAAAGTTATTAACTAAATTATAAGTAGTAATTTTAATTTCATTAATTTTTTTATTTATGAAAAAGATTTTCTTTTAAAGTTTATTAATTTTTTAAAATAACCTAATTTATTTACATTTATTATAAATTAAAAATAATAAAACTTATTTATATAATTTTATATTAACTTTTAATTTTAATTAATAGTTTTTACTTTACATTAATTAAATAAATAACGTTTTTAGATAAATAATACTTTTAACTAAATAACTTTTTTACTATTTATAGTTTATACAAAACATGTTATAAGTAGTAAAAGTTATTATAATAAATACAACTTTTATTTTTTTTAAAAGTTAGTAAACTTTAAGTTTATAATAATTAAAAATAATAACTAATATTAAAAAGTGTTATTAAAATACTTAGTGTATTTTACTAAATACTTATTATATAATAATACTATTAAATATATATATATATTTCATATAACTATAATAATAAAACATTTTTACTTTTATATTACAAAAAAATTTTAAAAAAAATTAAGCAAAAATTTTTGTTTATAATTAGGCTTTATTTACCAAAAAAATTAAATTACTTTTATTTATTTTTATTAATTTTCAGCTATTTTAAATAGTAAACAATTAATAAATTAATATACTATAGTAACTTATTAACTAGTAAGTTAAGTAAATTATTAAATTTTAAAATATAATTATACTATAAAATAAAGAAAAAGTAAAGCTTAAAAAGTAAGTTAAAAACTTAAAAATTTAAGTAGTAAAAATTAAATAACCTAAAACTAAATTTTGTAAAATTAAACAATTTTTTTTTTTACTTTTATAATTTAAACTTTATACTTTAATGTGTAATTTACTTTTATAATGAAAGATTTTTTTAAATAATATTTATTAATATAATAGCTTATAATTTATTACTATTACTATATTTTTAAATACTTTATTTTATACTCTATAATACTTGTAACTTATATATAAGTAATAGTAAAGTTAAAAAGCTTACTTAGTATATTACTATTACTTAGTTTTTATAATTATTTACTAAAACCTTTATTTTATCTATTTTTACTAATATTAAAATTTTATTTATAAGTATTAAAACTTTTAAATAAGTAATAAGTTTATTAGTAATACTAATTAGTATAAAAAGAGTATAAAAGTAGCTATTAAGCAAGCTTAAGTATTATATATTATTAGTAAAATTATAAGTAAGGCTTTAAATTATTTCTACTTCTATATAAAAGCTAATAAAAAACAAGTAGTTTTTACTAAAACCAACATTTTAGCTTTCTTTTATATAACTTTTATAAACCTACTAAAGTGTTACTAAGCTAAGAATTAGCTATATAGCCTTAAGTACGTTTTTGGCAATAATATTACTAACTTTATTAATAAATTCTATATATTGGCAAACTAGGCCCAGCTCCTACATAATGAATGGAAGGACGAGTTATATAATAAGCTACTGTTAAGCTTACAGCTCCTATTGACAACACAGCGCCTTAATACTACCTTTAACTCTGAGGAGTACTATATCACTGCCAAATCCTACGTTATGGCTCTGGATTCGAGTGTCTATAAACGACATATGTGATGCGCAGGCAAACAGCAGCGTACTATAAATCAAAGCCGTTTAGTCTCTTCACCTAACAAACCATCAGAACTAGCAATCATGTTGCTTGCTTCTAGCGTACGCTACTATAATTGCAACAAGCCAGGTTACTTCTCAAAAGATTGCAGAGCTCCGCGCATTGCTGAAACCAAGTTAATCGAGCGACAGCAGACGGCTTTACCACTTGTCGATGACTACCTTTCTTCAGATGAAGATGAAGATGAAGATGAAGATGAAGAAGCTAATGCTCATGTTGACAATTTAAAAGCTGGGCTCTAAGCAAAGACTCCAGCCTAGAAACAACGATAGGAGCAATAAATACCTCTTATGCTGTGGAAGACTTGGTTAGAAATAATTCATATGACGTCAAGCGCGACATTATGACCACAGAAGAGGAATTTGGATCGCACGAGATGAACGCTGCTTGCCAGCAAGATGCTGATAGGCGCGACCGACAGATGAACCGGCAGATTCAAATCCTTGAGCCCCCAAACCGCGCTAGACCATCCTCAACGACCGATAAAGACAAGCAGGCTGAAGACGCCATCAATGAGTCAGTCCCATCGACCCGGACGACGCCACCACCCATCGAAAAGCAGGTGCCGTTGCCCAGACCACTAGCACCATTCAAACCGACCTGGGAGCTCGAACAAAAGGAGAACACGCGCAAAACGAATCAAGAGCTTCAACAACCAACTGAGCCAGCGTCCCACTTTTGTCCTAAGCCCGTACACCAAACTAATAATCGTTTGGAAAAGCAAGGTGACCCATCTTGGAAAACTCAGGAGAAAGAGATGCGAGATCTAGTTGCCAAGAAGCGGCCTCCACCCACAAAGCACCCAACCTGGGCTGATTGCATCTACAGCTACTACCGCTCTTTTATCAAGAATTACGGGCGGATTGTACGACCCCTCACCCAACTGCTGCGAACAGGAGCCTGGCACTTGTTTGAGAATAGGGAGCCTGACGCCTTGGCTAAAGCAAAAGCAGCAGAACTGTCAGATGTCGTCCGAGTTTACTACAATTCAATGCTGCCCACCAAGCTCAATACTAATGCCAGCTACGGAGTTCTTGCAGGAGTGCTATCAAAGCTACAACCCGACAGCCATGCTCGAATCAGAGATGGATTACGAGATTCATGACAAAGAGAAAGCAGGGTCGCCACAGCGATTGAAGCAATGGCTACGTGCCTAGGAAGCAAAAGAAGATCTCTCGACTGCACCAGAAGACGATTTGGCTGAGCATGGAGCTCTCTCTACAAAGAAATTGCGATGAAGGAGAGTATAGAAGGTAGGTACGTACAAGAGTCGGGAACGACTCTTCTCTACAAAGGGGGTTAATATGACGGCTAGCTTACTTGATGTGCGCTCAGGTTACATAATCGTCTGCCTATTTTAGTCTAGTGCCTTAGCACTAGTCTATATAAGCACTTTAGCCTTACGGACCTTTATTAACTTTATTCTAGAGTAGTTAACTTTAGCTATCTTAACTATTAACTTAAATATTAATTAAGAATATGCTAGCTATAACAAGTAGTTTATTTAAAAATAGTTTAAGTTCTATAATTTTAACTTTACTTATAACTTTAACTAGTATTTATTTCTGAATTTTTTAAATTATAGTTAAGTAAGTAAAGTTAATTTTTATACTAAGTTTTACTATACTATTAATAATAACAAAATTTAATTATTTAATTAACTTTTTAATATTTGCTAAAAAGTTAAAAAACTGATTTATTTTATTAAAAGTTTTATTATAAATTTGAAAGTAATACTAACTAGTATTTTATTAAATACTTTTAGCTTTTATGTGTACATTTAAAACTAGAAAAAAATCTAATAATATTTATAAACTTTTTTATAAATTAAAATATATATATAATAAAGTAATTAATTACTTTTATATTAACTCTTAACTATAATGTATTCTATAAGTAAGTAAACTACTTTTACTAAGAATTACCTTTTCTTTAATAACTTTACGAAAACTTAATATTATTTAACTAAAATTTAATATTAGCTTTTTAGATATTAAAAGTAACTAGAATTACATTTAGAGTATAATTGTGTTACGTAATTATAGGTTATTAAGCTTAGAATCTACCTTATTTTATAATAGTGTTTAGCTATTTATATTTATAATATTACTTAATAATAAATTATAAAAACTTAAATACAGGGTACTAAAACCTAAATCTATAATATATTAAAAATTTAAAGCTATAGTATTAGTAGTTTTTAACATATTAAAAAGTAGAAGCTAAAGTTTCCTCTTACCTAAAGATCTTAAAAACCTACTTATTTTATCACTATAAAAGTATAATATAGTCTAAATTATATATAAAATAGCTTAAGTTCAATATCTATAGTTTTTTATTTAATAGTTTTTAAAATATTAATAGTTAAAAACCAAAATTTTAAAAGGTAAATTCTAAGCTTAATAACTTATCATTACGTAAGCAAATTTAAATGTAAATTTAATATCCGTTGTATCCAATATATAAAAAGCTAATATTAAATTTTGGTTAAATAATATTCAGTTTTCGAAAAGTTATTAAAGAAAAGGTAATTCTTGGTAAAAGTAGCTCACTTACTTATATAGCTCACTCACTTATGAAAAATATTACTTAGAATTAAATTTACATAAAAATAGAACTACATAATACTAAATTATAAAGCTTAGAAATTATTTTACTTTAAAAGACTTTTTAGCTATTTATATTTCTAATATTACTTAATAATAAATTATAAAATCTTAAATATAAGTTATTTAAACTTAAGATTATAATATATTAAAGTTTTAAAACTATACTATTAGTAATTTGTAAGATTTCAGAAAGTAGAAACTAAAACTTACTTTTAATTAAAGTTTTTAAAAATATGCTTATTTTATAACTATAAAAGCTTTAATATATTTTATAAGTAAGTAAGTTACTTAAGTAAATAAACTACTTTTACCAAAAATTACCTTTTTTTTAATAACCTTACGTAAACTTAATATTATTTAGAAAATATTTAAAATTAGTATTTAAGATATTAAATATAATGTTATAGGCTATAGAATATAATCACGGAGTGATAACACTAACAAAGTTACTAAAAAACAAAGTATCTTAAAATAGTTAAGAAGAATAAGAATAGAGTTAGAAAGATTAACTTACTTATAATAAGTCTTAGTTATACTAAGAAGAAGCTAACTAAGGAAAAAAATACTAAGCTAAAAAAAAAAACTATAAAAGCTAAAAAACATAAAGTCTAGGCATATATAATATAATAGTATTAAGTAAGGATACTAGAGTATTATCACGTATAAATAGTACCTATTATCTAATAAGTTTAGATAAAGGTTAATTAGTTTATGGCTATAAGAAATTAAGTATTTAAAAAAGCTCTCCTTCTATTATTATTTAGTTTTAATTTTTTATAGTTACTCTAAAATTAAGAATCATGCCTTAAGTGATATAATTTAATACTATTTTATTAAATCTTAACTTATTATATTACTTCTTTCTATTTTTACTAAGTTAATTAACTTCTACTAAGTCTAATAAGCTATCTAATTTAGAAGCAAAGGAACTAATTAATATTATATAATTAATTAAACAGCTAGTTACTAGTATAATATTATGTTAGTAAATTAGTAACTTATAATATTATAACTACTATCTTAAAAGAATAAGAAAAGCTATTAGATACATTTTAACACTATATTATATAAATAGGGTCTATAATAACCTACTATAAGGACAAATAAGAACTTTATTTATTAAATAAAAGTAATAGTAAAGAGGAAGTTATAGCAGGACCTTTATTCATAACTAGAAATATATTAAAAGAAACTAAAAGTATGTAATAAATTATTTAAGAATAAAAAGTAGCCATCATAAAACTATGCGACACCCTAGTAAACTTATAATATTAAGTTAAAATAAATTAAAAAGAAAAAACAGTAAAAATATAACCTCCTATAAAGTTTAATAGTAATTAAAATAAACTTAAAACGTTTATAACAGTAATAGACCTCTACTATTAATTTAATTAAGCATTATTTATAACTAATTAAGACTAAATCCTAGTAGCTAGTATAAACATAATAAAAAGAGCTATATAATAGTTTAAACTTTTAGTAAGAAACTATCTAGCTAATAAAAACCCTAACTTAGTGGCAGTAGGACTTATAAACTGTAATAATAATATATAACAAGCTTTTAAGATATATAAACGCTTTAAATAAGAAATAATTATAGTCTTTAAAGAAATTAATAAGGAAATAGAGGTAATTTAAAAACTTTAGTAACTTAAATAATAAACATTAGCAGCTAATTATATAATAGAGTTTAAATAAATCTAATTATAGCTTAACTAAGTAGATTAACTACTAATTATAATATACTATAAAGAACTAAAAGACAGAATTAAGGATGAAATTTTTATAAGAAAATAACTAAGTATCTTACTTAAAATTATTAAATAAGTAGTAACTATTAATAATTACTAGTACTAATAAGAGTAGAAGAAAAAGGCATATAAAAGATTAGTAATTTATATACCTAAAAGAAGCAGAAAAAACAACTAAATTTATAATAAAATATATATTAATATTAAATAAATGTTTATTAGTAAGGGGTAAGGAAAGTAAATTAAAAAATAAATAAAACACTACACACACAAGGCTTACTTAAAATATAGTAAATAAAAACGTTTATTAAAAACTATAAATAATAATAAGCGGATGTTAAAAAAGCTTATGTTTAAATTAAAATACTAAAAGAAATCTAGATTACTATAATCTAAGTAAAGTAAGCATAAAACTTAGTAATAAAAAAAACTATTATAAAAAGAATCTAGAAAGAATAATACTGGATATATAGAAATCACATATATCTTAGATAAGAATATAAGGTTCTATATTAGTAAGTTAAAAATTATCTAGTAAGATAACTTAGTAATATAATCACTATAATATAAAAAACAGCAGTTTAATAACATAATACTAAAACTAAGAAGGAAATATAAAGGTTTTATAAGATTATAAAATAAGAAAAAGGACCCTTCCATAAGGAAAATCAAAAATTCAGATAAAAAAAAAATTAAGAAATAGAGAAAAGCAAAGAGCTGATGTTCATAATAATTATATAATAAATATACTAAAAATATTATTAGATATATAGATTAGAGTACTATTTAAAGGAATATTATATTACTAAACACTAAAAGATTATCTTAGAAGACGGAATATATAAATACTAATAAGTATTATAATTAACAGGAAATAAGTAGTATAAAAGACTAAGTAGATAGAAACTAACTATATAGATAAACGAAATTTATAGGCAAATACCCACGCTAGTTATGAGCTATATAATGTATTATTATCCCATCAAATACCCAGAACTAGAATAGGATTAGAATAAGAAAGAGAAAATAGCTTTTTTATTAATATTATAAATATAAGATAATAATACTATAAATAGAGTAATAAAAAAAGAATATTAGATATATATAGCACTAGACTATATAAAAGTGAATTATAAATAGAATAAATACACAGTACGTGTTAAAGAACTAAGGATAAAGAAAATATTATAGAAACTTATAAATAAAAAGGAACTTAACCTATAACAGGAATTAGTTTATATAGACTTAGAAAATAAATTACAAGATTTAAACTCAGATAAGTATAAATAGTTATTATAGAATAAATACTAGTTAGGATACTAATTACACTAGGCTAAATACTACTAAAAGAAATAGTTAGCCACAAAATCACACCAGAGACTCACATATTAAGAATGTTTTCTAGAATAGAAATATAAGAATTATAAAGAATAGGCTAGAAATATATATAAAATACTAAATAAGAAAGCATGCTAATTTTAAAAATGTTTAGTTTATAGACCTAAAGAAGAAACACTAAAGAAATAACTGCTACTTAGGAGTTAACTATATATAAAAAACTAGAAAACTAATAAACCATAACTAAGCTACTAGAGGGCTAGAAAAAGGTTAGAAATAATATATTAATTATATACACACAACTAAACCAGAGGAAATATAAAAATAAGCTATATATAAATATATATATTAATAGTAACTAAATACTAGCATTTATAGATAATAGAGCTAGCAAGACACTTATATTAAATAAATAAATATAGAAATACTAAATACTAACTAGAGTTTTAAATAAACCTGTATGGGTAAAACACGTAGATAATAATCTAACAGTATTTAGAAAAGATTTAATTAATCTTAAAATATAGAATATAACTATTTAAGTAGTAAGTTACTAGGATAACTGCTATATTAAAATCATAAATCTAGATAATAAGAATTTTATCTTAGGATAAGACTAGCTAGTATAATAAAATTTAACTATTAATTAGAAAAGGAAGACTATAGGCAACAGGAATAAATACTATAGATAGTAATAATTTATAATAATATAAATAAAAAAAGCAATACTTTATAAGTCTAAATTTATTATGCTAAATAAATACCAAAAGGAATTTAAAGAATAGTTCTTTAAGAAAGCTAAGAACTAGTTACTAGAATACTAGAATTAGGACCACAAAATCACGCTTAAAGAAGAAACGGATTTAGAACTAAAACCTTTATACTAAGTACCTATTCACTAATAAAAGAAGTTACGAAAATTCTTACAGGAAAAGTAATAGAAGGGATATATATAAACTAGTTAAAATAAAATAGCATTACTAATACTCTTTATACTAAAAAAGAATAGAAAATTAAGGTTATATATTAATTACAGATATCTTAATAAAGCTATAGTAAAAAATTATTATTTTATACTATTAATATTAGAACTTATAAATAAACTCAGAGGAGCTAAGTGATTTAGCCTTTTTAATATTAAGAATATATTATTAAATATAAATAGCTAAAGAACACGAGTAAATAAGAGTATTTAAAATAAGATATAAATTATTTAAATATTTAGTTATACTAATAGAACTTACTAACGCACTAGCAAAATTCTAAATAATTATTAACTATATACTAAGAAAGTATCTAGACGTATTTATAATAGCATATTTTAATAATATGCTTATATATATAAATAGAACACTAAAAGAATATATTAAGTATATTAAGAGAGTATTATAAAAGCTTAAGGAACACAAGCTATACATTTAAACAGAAAAATATATATTCTATAAAATAGAAGTTAAATTCTTAGAATATATAGTATCCCAAGACGGAATAGTAGTTAATTCTAATAAAATAAAAAATATACTATCTTAGCTAATACTAATAAATATAAAAGAAGTTTATTCTTTCCTTAGATTTATAGGATTCTACTAATAATTTATTAAGAATTATTTAAAAATTACATCACCCTTAATGGAGTTACTAAAAAAGGATTAATAATTTAAATAAAAATAAAGTAAGGAAAACGCTTTTAATATATTAAAAGAAATATTTTAATAACTACTAATATTAAAAATATTTAACTTATAACTTTAAATGGAGATACATGCGAATATATTAGACAGAGCTATAAAAGCTATTCTATTATAAATATAGAATAATAAGTATAAACATCTAGTAAATTTCTTATCTCATAAATTTATAACTACTAAGTTAAATTATGATATTTATAATAAGAAACTATTGGTAATAGTTTAAGTATTTAAAAAATAGAGATATTACTTAGAAGGAGCTAAGCACCAGATTATTATATACTTAAATTATAAAAATCTAATAGTATTTATAATAACTAAGAAGTTAAATTAACAACAGGTTAGATAATAAAAACTAGTTTCTATTTTTAACTTTTAAATACTTTATAAATTAGGAAAAGAAAACACAGCGGCTGACGCGCTTAGTTAATAAATAAATTATATAAAACATATACTAGAAATCTATAATATAATACTCAGATAAAAATAAAACGGATTTTTAGAAAGCTTATAAATAGATATTAAAACAATAGTTATCATTAAAAACATATAGTAAAAATAAATTAGAGAATTTAATAACAGATAACTATAATATAATAAAATAGAAACTATTTTTGTACTAGAAATATTATAGACTAAACTTATTAAAGACTAATATTTAGCTGAAATGTATAGACACTAAGGGATTAACAAAACTATAGAATAAATTAACAGATATTTCTAGATTCTAGGTATATAGAAAAAAGTTAAAGCTATTCTTTCAGAGTACATTAAGTATAAAAAGAATAAGATAATAAAATATAAGAAATATAGACTTTTATAACTAATTCCTTTACTAGACTTACTATAGGAATTAGTTATAATAGACTTTATTACAGAAATACTAATAATAATTACCTTTTAAGGCTAATAGTATAATATAATACTAGTTATTATAAACTAACTTATAAAATATACATACTTTAAACTAACGCATATGGAAATTAAAGTAGATGAATTAGTAACTATATTTATTAGACTACTAATAGTATAATATAAGCTACCACAAGAATTCATTATAGACAGAGATAAATTATTTATATTAATATTTTAGAAAATGTTTATTAGAAAGCTAGGGGTAGAATACCACCTCTTAATAGTATTTCACTTATAAATAGATAAATAAACGGAATAAACAAACTAGACACTAAAATAATACCTATAAATATACGTTAATAAATAGTAAGATAATTAGATTAACTTATTACTAATAGCTAAATTTATATACAACTTTATAAAGTTATTAACTATAGAAAAATTACTATTCTATATGAACTACAGTTATGAGCCTACGGCTTATTAAGAACTATAAAGACTAAATAAAATATCAGAATTCATAAGAATAAGAGTTAAGGAACTATAATAACTTTATTAAGAAATTACATGAAAAATTACCCACAGAGGCAATCTTAGTAAACAGATTAAAAATAAATCTAAGGTTAAGAAACTAATCTTTAAGGAGGGGGATAAGATTTTCTTATTATAAAAAAATCTAGAAATAAAACAACTATTAAAAAAATTAGACTATATTAAATTAGGACTATTTAAGGTTAAGTGATAAATAAAACCTATAAATTATAAACTATAACTATTTAAAGACATAAAGATTTACCTAGTTTTTTATATTTCAAAGTTAGAACCAGTACTATTATACGCTAAACTATAGACAAAACTCAAACTTAAAAGAGACACAACTAAGTATAAAGTCTAGTAAATTCTAAACTACTAGTAATTTAGGTATTAATAGAAGTACTTAGTTAAATAAAAGAAATATAGACCTAAAGATAATACGTGGGAGCCAGTTAGGAATTTAAAGAATAGTTTAAAGCTAATTAACTAGTATTACTAAAGAGAATAACTATAGATTACTCTTAGAAAGAAGGTAATTATGTTATAAGTTACTAACTTACTAATGTAAATTATACTAGTAATAAGCTGTCTAACTAATTATTATAATAATTAATTAGTTCCCTCACTTCCGAATCAGATAGCTCATTAGACTTAGTAGAAGTTAGTTAACTTAGTAGAGATAAGAAGAAGTGATATAGTAAGTTAAGGTTTAACAGGATAGTATTAAACTATTTCACTTAAGGTGTGAATCTTAATTTTAGAGTAACTATAAAGAATTAAAAGTAACCGTGAACCATCCAACGCTTCATACTTATAGTAGATCCTCCGTGCGTACATTGTATACCTGTTGACAGTATGTTAGATACTACTAGAGACTGCTAGAGCTGTTAGAGCTTCTGGCTTCTTCTAATATCTCTAGCTGCCAAGCAATTCTTTACTGCTTAACAGACTACTCCAAATCATCCCACATGGCTCCGTATTTCTGTCCTCACTTCTTGGCCTGCACCTTGGCCTATGCCAATGTGTCCCGTGCTTACTTGCAATTCTTTCTTTCAAGCTCGAATATACGTTTCTATTCTAGAGCTTTATTGGCTGTTATTGCTAGTTCCCTCAGCTCTTCAGGCGCAGTTGCCTTTTTATTACTGTCCATAACATTATCCCCTTCTTTTAAGTCTTTGTCTTGGAAGATAGTTTCTTTCTTCTATAAGCAGTATAAAGGCAGCAGGTCTTCCGCTCTGTGTTCCAGACTGTAAGACTCTTAACTTCCTTTCTTCCCTACCTAGCTTTCTAATGATGATATGTCCTGAGTTGTCTCTAATACATGCTTGCCGTCTAGCTTCTCAGATCTATAATGAACCCCGTTACATGCTGACACCTTGCTCGAATTGTTCCTGCTGAGGTGATAACTGCCTTATGAGTCTGAATTCTAGCTATTGCTCCGCCTGTAACAATCGTAATGTGAAGTGCGATCTAATTATTTCACAACTAGAATAGGATTATCTTAATCGTGATAAAGTAAAACTCCGTTGTTAGCTTAAAAAAGCTGAGGAAGACACCCTGGAAGCCTGTTCTCATGCCCTCCGGCTTCGTCGTGAGCTTACAAAGGTTAACTTAAAAGAGAAGAAAATATTTAATTAAGAGATGGCCTCAATTCGTGAGGTCCAAGCTCTTAAAGAGGAAGAGGCTTATTCTCGGGGTTAAGAAATTCGTACACTGTAATCTGCAGTTTAAGCTTCCTCCTAGCCTATCGCTTCGCCCTCCTTATCCTTCAGTTTTAATTAGAATGCCCTGTATTCGTCTTATTCTTGGGATGTGGCCTTAGAGTAAGCCCTCTTGGCTCGTCTAATAATACTAGTTAACTAGCTCTGAACTATTCTTCAGGTTCCTGATTGGTTCCCACGTATCGTTCTCTAGTTTATAATTCTTCTATCTAACTAAGTACTTCCACTAACGCCTGAACTGCTGGTAGTCTAGAATTCATTATACCTCATACTCAGTTGTGTTTTCTTTGAGTCTGAGTCTTGTCTAAAGTTTAGCGTTTTATAGTGCTGGTTCTAATCTTAAAATATGAAAAACTAGGTAAATCCGCGTGTTCTTAGGTAGTTGTAGTTTATAATTTACAGGTCCCGTTTATCGTTTAACCTTAAATAGTCCTAACTTGACGTGATCTAGTTTTTTTAATGGTTATTTTATTTCTAAATTTTTTCATAATAGGAAAACTCTATCCCCCTCCTTAAAGGTTAGTCCCTTAATTTTAAATTTGTCTTTTTATTACTTACTAAGGTCCCCCCTCTAGGTAATCTTTTCTACTATTTCTTAATAAAGTTATTACAACTTCTCGACCTTTATTTTTGCTGATTCTAATATTTTGTCTAGTTTTCGTGGTTCTTGATAAGCTGTAGGCTTATAACTGTAGTTTATAAAGAATAGTAATCTTCCTATAGTTAATGATTTTACAGAGTTATATATAAACTCAGCTATTAGTAGTAAGTTAATCTAATTATCTTATTATTCATTAACGTATATTTATAGGTATTGTTTTAATGTCTGGTTTGTCTATTCTATTTATCTATTTATTTATAAATGAAATGCTGTTAAGAGGCAGTACTCAGCCCCTAGCTTCTCTATAAACATTTTCTAGAATATTAACGTAAATAATTTGTCTTTATCTGTTATAAATTCTTATGGCAATTTATATTATGCTATTAGTAGTCTAATAAGTATAGTTACTAATTTATCTACTCTAACCTCTATATATATTAGTTTAAAGTATGCGTATTTTGTAAGTTAGTTTATAATAACTAGTATCATGTCATATTATTAGCCTTAAAAGGTGATTGTTATCGGTATTCCTGTAATAAAGTCTATTATAACTAATTTCTATATCTAGTCTAGTAAAGGAATTAGTTATATAAGTCTATATTTCTTATATCTTAATACTTTATTCTTCTTGCACTTAATGTATTCTAAGAGAATAACTCTAACTTTTTTCTATATTCCTAGAATCTAAAAATGTTTGTTGATCTGCTTTATAGTCTTTTTAATTCCCTAATATCCATACATTTTAGCGGAATATTAGTTCTTAATAAGTTTAGTCTATAATACTTCTAGTATAAAAATAGTTTCTATTTCGTGCTATTATAGTTGTCTATAGTTATATTCTCTAATTTATTTTTACTATGTTTTTTTTATAATGACTATTATTTTAATATTTATTTATAAGTTTCCCAGAGATCCGTCTGGTCTTTACTTAAGTATTATATTATAAATTTCTAGTATATTCTTTATATAATTTGCTTTTTAATTAAGTACGTCAGTCACTATATTTTCTTTTCCTAATTTATAAAGTATTTAAAAGTTAAATGTTAAGACTAATTTCTATTATCTAACTTATTATTAATTTAACTTCTTTATTATTGTAAATGCTGTCAGATTCTTGTGGTCTAAATATACAACAATTTAATACTTAGTTTTCTTTAAGTAATATCTTTATTTCTTAAATGCTTAAACTATTATCAATAGTTCCTTATTATAAATATTATAGTTTAATTTAGTAGTTGTAAGTTTATAAGATAGAAAATCTACTAGATATTTATATCTATTATTTTATATCTATAATAGGATAGCTCTTATAGCTCTATTTAATATATCTATATATATCTCTATTTAAAGTCATAAATCAAACATTTTTAATATTAGTAATTATTAGAATATTTCTTTTAATATTATGAAAGCGTTTTTTTTATGTTATTCTTACTTAAATTATTAGTTTTTCTTTAGCAATTCTATTAAGAGTGTTGTGATTTTTAAGTAGTTCTTAATAAATTATCAGCAAAATCCTATAAATCCGAGAAAAAAATAAACTTCTTTACTGTTTATTAGTATAGGCTAAGATAGTATATCTTTTATTTTATTAGAATTAACTACTATTCCGTTTTAGGATACTAAGTATTTTAAGAACTTAATTTCTATTCTATAGAATATATATTTCTCTGTTTAAATATATAGTCTATGTTCCTTAAGCTTTTATAATATTCTCTTAATATACTTAATATATTCTTCTAGTATTCTGTTTGTGTATATAAGTACGTTATTAAGATATACTATTATAAATACGTCTAGATATTTTTTTAGTATATAGTTAATAATTGTCTGGAATGTTGCTGGTGTGTTAGTAAGTTCTATTAATATAACTAAATATTTAAATAATTTATATCTTATTTTAAATACTGTTATCTATTCGTGTTCTTTAGCTATTTATATTTAATAATATTTATTCTTAATATTAAAGAGACTAAACCATTCAGCTTCTCTTAGTTTATTTATAAGTTCTAATATTAATAGTATAGGGTAATAATTTTTTACTATAGCTTTATTAAGATATCTGTAATTAATACATCACCTTAGCTTTCTATTTTTTTTTAGTATAAAGAGTATTAGTGAAGCTATTTTACTTTAGCTAGTTTATATATATTCTTTTTATTAATTTTTCTATAAGAACTTCCGTAATTCTTTTTACTAGTAGACTAGTACTTAATATAATAGTTCTAGTTTTAAATCTGTTTCTTCCTTAAGCGTGATTTTATAGTCCTAGTCTTAGTATTCTAATAATTAGTTTTTAGCTTTTTTAAAAAACTATTCTCTAAATTCCTTTTAATATTCGTCTGATATAATAAACGTAGTATCGTAAAAAGTTATTTTCTTTATTTATATTATAACTTTTATTTATTTATAGTAGTCCCTTCTAGTTCCTATAGACTTTATTTTCTAGTTAATTATTAGGTTTTATTATACTAGCTAGTTTTATCTTAAGATAAAATCTTCGCTGCCTAGATTTATAATTTTAATATAATAGTTATCTATATAACCTGCTGCTTTAATAGTTATATTTCGTGTTTTAAGATTAATTAGACTTTTTCTAAATACTGCCGGACTATTATCTACGTGTTCTACTTATATAGGTTTATCTAAAACTCTAGTTAGTATCTAGTATCTCTATATTTATTTATTTAATATAAGTGTCTTGCTAGCCCTACTATTTATAAATACTAGTGTCTAATTACTATTAATATATATATTTATATATAGCTTATTTTCATATTTCCTCTAGTTTAGTTATATATATATAATTAATATATTATTTCTAATTTTTAGTTTCTGGTCCTCTAGTAGCTTAGTTATAGTCTACTAGTTTTTTAGTTTTTTATTTATAGTTAACTTCTAAGTGGCAGTTGTTTCTTTAGTATTTTTTTTTTAGGTTTATAGATTAAGCATCTCTAGAGTTAGCATACTTCTTTATTAAGTATTTTATATATATTTCTAGTTTATTCTCTATAATCCTAACATTTCCATCCTAAGAAACATTCTTAATATATAAGTTTTTTATGTGAGTTTGTAGCTAATTATTTTTTTTAATAGTATTTAGCCTAGTATTATCAGCATCCTATCTAGTATTTATTCTATAATAGTTATTTATATTCGTTTGAATTTGGGTCCTGTAGTTCGTCTTCTGAATTTATATAAACTAGTTCTTATTATAGGTTAAGTTTTTTTCTATTTGCTAGTTATTATAATATTTTTCTTATCTTTAGTCCTTTAACACGTATGGCGTGTTTATTCTATTTATAGTTCTTTTCTATATAGTTAGAAGCTATATATATCTAGTATTTCTTTTTTATTATTCTATGTACGGCATTATTATCCTGTACTTATAATATTAGTAAAGGGATTTTTTTATCCTTTTTACTTTAATCCTATCCTAATTCTAGGTATTTGATGGGGTGATAGTATGTTATATTACTTATAACTAGCATAAGTATTTATTAATAAATCTTATTTATTTATATAGCTAATTTTTATTTATTTAGTTCTCTATATTATTTATTTCCTACTAACTGTAGTACTTATTAGTATTTATATATTCTATCTCTTAAAATAACTTTCTAGTGTTTAGTAATATAATATTTTTTTATATAGTATTCTAATTTATATATCTAACAGTATCCCTAGTATACACGCTGTATAATTATTATAGATATTAGTTCTTTACTCTCTATTATCTCTTAATTTTTTTTTATTTAAATTTTTGATTTTTCTTATAGAATGGTCCGCCTTTCTATTTTATAATCTTATAAAATTTTTATATCTCTTTTTTAGTTTCTGCGTTATGTTATCAAGCTGCTGCTTTTTATATTATAGTAATTATATTATTAGATTATTTTACTAAATAAGTTTTAACTTACTAATACAGGACTTCGCACTCTTATCTAAGATGTATATAATTTCTATATATCTAGTATTATTCCTTTCAAATTTTCTTTATAATTATTTCTTTTATTATAGTGTTTTTTGTTTATTTTATTTAGATTATAGTAATCTTAATTTTCTTAAACGCCTTAATCTAAACATCAGCTTTCTTAACATCTAATTATTATTATTTATAGTCTTTAATAAAGTGTTTCTGTTTCTTATATTTTAAGTAAATTTATATATATAGTGCTTTATTTATTTTTTAACTTATTTCTTTTACCCCCTTCTAATAAATATCTATTTTACGTTAATATTTATTTTGTTATAGGTTTAGTTATCTTTTTTATTTTTCTTAGATACGTAGATTACTAATTTTCTATAGGCCTTTTTCTCCTACTTTTATTAATACTAATAATTATTAATAGTTATTATTTATTTAATAATTTCTAATAAAATACTTAGCTATTTTTCTCTAGAGATTTTATTCTTAATTCTATTTTTTAGTTCTTTATAGTATATCATAACTAATGGTTAGTTTACCTAATTAAGTTATAATTAGATTTATTTAAACTCTATTATATAGTTTACTGCTAATATTTATTATTTAAGGTACTAAAGCTTTTAAATTACCTCTATTTCTTTATTAATCTCTCTGAAAATAATAATTATTTTTTATTTAAAGCGTTTATAACTTCTAAAAGCTTGTTATATATTATTATTATAATTAGTTAATTCTACTGCTCCTAGGTTACAGTCTTTGTTAACTAGATAATTATAATATTATAAATTACTAACTTATTAATATAAATTATACTAGTAATAAGCTGTCTAATTAATTATTATAATAATTAATTAGTTCCCTTACTTCTAGATTAGATAGCTTATTAGATTTAGTAGAAGTTAGTTAACTCAGTAAAGATAAGAAGAAGCAATATAATAAGTTAAGATTTAATAAAATAGTATTAAACTATTTCACTTAAGGTGTGAATCTTAATTTTAGAGTAATTACAAAAAATTAAAAGTAACTATAAACTGTCTAATGCTTTATACTTATAGTAGATCCTTTATATATATATTATATATATATTAATAGTATATTAGATACTACTAGAGACTACTAGAGCTGTTAGAGCTTCTAATTTTTTCTAATATTTCTAGCTACTAAGTAATTCTTCACCGCTTAATAGATTACTTTAAATTATTCTATATAGCTTTGTATTTTTATTTTTACTTTTTAGTTTACAGCTTAGCCTATACTAATATGTCCTATGTTTACTTATAATTCTTTCTTTTAAGCTTAAATATATATTTTTATTTTAAAGTTTTATTAACTATTATTACTAGTTCCCTTAGCTCTTTAAGTATAGTTACTTTTTTATTATTATTTATAACACTTATATAGTCTGCTCTTTAACTAAGTGTGTTAACCACTATATTTTTTTTTCCTAATTTATAAAGTATTTAAAAGTTAAATATAGAAACTAGTTTTTATTATTTAACTTATTATTAATTTAACTTCTTTATTATTATGAATACTGTTAGATTCTTGTGGTCTAAATATATAATAATTTAATATTTAGTTCCCTCCAGGTAATATTTTTATTTCTTAAATACTTAAACTATTACCAACAGTTCCTTATTATAAATATTGTAGTTTAATTTAGTAGTTATAAGCTTATAAGATAGGAAGTCTATTAAGTATTTATATTTATTATTTTATATTTATAATAGAATAGCTTCTATAGCTCTATCTAATACGTCTATATATATCTCTATTTAAAGTCATAAATTAAATATTTTTAATATTAGTGGTTGTTAGAATATTTTTTTAAATATTATAAAAGCATTTTCCTTATATTATTCTTACTTAAATTATTAATTCTTTTTTAGTAATTCTGTTAAGGGTGCTGTGATTTTTAAATAGTTCTTAATAAATTATCAGCAAAATCCTATAAACCTAAGAAAAAAATAAACTTTTTTAGTATTTATTAGTATAGGCTAAGATAGTATATTTTTTATTTTATTAAAATTAACTACTATTCTGTCTTAAAATACTAGATATTTTAAGAACTTAATTTCTTTTTTATGGAACATATATTTTTCTGTTTAAATATATAGTCTGTGTTCTTTAAGCTTTTATAATACTCTTTTAGTATACTTAACATATTCTTTTAGCATTCTATTTATGTATATAAGTATATTATTAAGATATGTTATTATAAATACGCCTTGGTATTCTCTTAGTATATAATTAATAATTATCTAGAATATTACTAGTGCGTTTGTGAGTTCTATTAGTATAACTAAATATTTAAATAATTTATATCTTATTTTAAATGCCGTTATTTACTTATGTTTTTTAACTATTTATATCTGATAATATTTATTCTTAATATTAAAAAGGCTAAACTATTTAGCTCCTTTAAGTTTATCTATAAATTCTAATATTAGTAGTATAAGGTAATAATTTTTAACTATTACTTTATTAAGATATCTATAGTTAATACATAATCTTAATTTTCTATTCTTTTTTAGTATAAAGAGTATTAGTAAAGCTATTTTACTTTAGCTAGTTTATATATATCCTTTTTATTAATTTTTTTATAAGAATTTTCATAACTCCTCCTGTTGGTATATAGGTACTTGGTATAATAATTCTAGTTTTAAGTCCATTTCTTCTTTAAGTATAATTTTATAGTTCTAGTTCTAGTATTCTAATAATTAGTCTTTAGCTTTTTTAAAGAACTATTCTCTAAATTCCTCTTAGTATTTATCTGGCATAATAAACGTAGTATTATAAAAAGTTTTTTTTTTATTTATATTATAGCTTTTATTTATTTATAATAGTCTTCTTTAGTTTTTATAGTTTTATTTTCTAATTAATTAGTAGGTTCTATTATGCTAGCTAGTTCTATTCTAAGATAAAATTCTTACTACCTAAATTTATAATTTTAATACAGCAGTTATCTGTGTAACCTGCTACTTTAATAGTTATATTTCTTATTTTAAGATTAATTAAATTTTTTTTAAATATTATTAGATTATCGTCTACGCGTTTTACTTATATAGGTTTATCTAAAACTCTAGTTAGTATCTAGTATCTTTATACTTATTTATTTAATATAAGTGTTTTACTAGCCTTACTATCTATAAGTATTAGTGTGATGATGGGCTCAGTCTTCACGCGTTGTTGCATGAATGCAGGTTGACGGGATAAGTTAGCTCTATTTCAGCTACACTAAGATGAGGAGAGAAGAGGTACAAAGGGGGCTCGCCCCTAAATAGGGCGGTGCATGGCCTGAGCGTGAGCTAGCCATGCTCTGAGCTCTGCGCTAGGTCGTGGCTGGCGTAGCTAGTCGCGATATCATGTGGCCTACAGCAAGCAGAGCAAGCAGCACCGTCACATTACCCCCCCTCTAAGGGAGGCTCGTCCCCGAGTCTCTAGGTTACAGTCTCCTCCTTGCTGGTCTCTGTACCACTCTTGTCTTTGAAGCCGCCTTGTCGTTCTCCTCTGTTACGTCCAGGCCCTCCTCTGCTTCGTACGCTTTCAACTAGGCGTCTAGTCGTGCCAGCGGTCCTGCTTTCTCTAGATAGACCTCGTAGTAGTCTCTTACCTTGTATGGGGCGCCTATAAAACCTTGGGCGTTGTACCAGGTAGGATCTGGGTCATGAGCTAGCCAGGATGCTTTATACTGTAGTCGGTCATGGAATAGGCGGCTATTAAGGATTTCCTGCACTGGCCACTCGGGATGCCCGTTGATCTCGATAGGCGGTTCCTTAGGTTTAATTTGGCTAGGTAGTAGGCGAGTAGAAGCCTTCTGTAGGCGGTCTACGTGGAAGACGTCAAGCATGCGCATGTGCGACAGCAGCTTAAGGCGATAGGAGTGTCTCTTTATGCCTATAATAGGATAGGGTCCGTACATCTGCTGGTTAAGCTTCTGGCTAGGTCGGCTAGTGGTGAAGCCCTTAGATGTAACGTATACCTCATCTCCTGTAGAGAAGTCTGGCTCGCGGCGCTTCTTATTAGCCTGTCGAGCCTGTCGCTCTTGTGCTTGAGCGATCCCTTATTGAGCTATCTCTATAGCTAGCTTTACTATATCATGGCGAGCTTTAGCGTAGCTCTGCGCTTCCTCACGTGACATCTGTTCACGGACTGTAGTAAATGCCTTCGTACGTTCCTCCCAGTCCCAGTGATAGATTAGCTAGTGGCTAAACTCAATTTAATAGGGTAATAAGCCTATAGTCTCATGCGGTAGAATTGCTTGAGCCTAGTTTATATAGGGCAGCAGGTCTGACCAGTTGTCCTAATAATAATTAACGAATAGGCGTAGACGCTAGTTAATGTACTAGTTCAGAACCTCAGTGTTCCCGTTAGTTTAGGGGTGATACAGCGTTAAGAGCTTTTGCTTAATTCCTATTAATCAGTATAGCTCATTTATAAATGCTGAGGTGAACTAAGGACCGCGATTAAAGACTATTAACCTAGGTAGGCCAAATACTCGCTAGATATAGCGATAGTACATATCAGCTACCTAAGCAGCTATAGTAGTCTTATAGTAAGGCAGTAAGAAGCAACGCTTGCTTAGCTAGTCCACAACGACAAAGGCGCAGTTGTATCCTTTCTTATCTAGAGAGAAGGACTTAAAGTCCATAGAGACGTCTCACCATGCTTGCTTAGGGATTGGCAGTAATTTAAGTAAGCTTAGGGTTTTGTTATAAGATATGTGGCTCCATCTACAAGCTTTATACATAGCTACGTAGTTGTCTACATCTTTGCTCATGCGGCCCTAGTAGTAGCAGTCGCGAAGTAGCTTACCTGTCTTTCTCTTACCTAGGTAAGCAGTCACCTGAGTAGCATGGATAGCTTGAATGAGGTAGGTTCTTAAGAAGTGTACAGTAGGAACTACCAGCTTGTCGTGGTGCATGAGAAGGCTCTGGCTGAGTTTTTATGCTGGGTAGTTGCCAGAGAGGGCGCGCTCTCGGAATGGCTGTAGGCTCTCATGGCTGCAGTTCGCCTCAATAATGCAATCGATTAGTGAGTGAGGGTTATTTAGGGGCGGTGAGGCCATGAAAGTATTAGTAGCGGCTACTTTAATTGTATTGGCAGCTAGCATGCCTCTTGCTGACAGCGCAGCTAGGTTATCGCTTACGGCCTCGATGAAGCTAACGTCGATTTGCTCTGCTGAGAGGAAGACGCGTGTTCGGGCTGCTTTGTCCTTGTCTTTCTGGGTCTTTAGTTCCTCTTGCTTGCGCGAGAGCGCGTCGGCTACTATGTTAGCCGTGCTAGGGCGATAGGTAAGCGTTAGGTGATAGTCTGCTACGCTTATTGTCTAGCGCATCTGGCGGGGAGTAAGCTCTTGCTTTGTAGAGAAGTACTCTAGCGCGTGATGGTCAGTCAGGGCACTGAATGACTCAGTGGTCTGCAAGCCTATAAGCTGCGAGCGCCATTCTCGGAGGCCGTAGATTACAGCCAACATCTCTTTGTCGTGTATGTCGTAGTTCATCTGGGGCTCGCTCATAGTCTTAGAGTAGAAGGCTACAGGTCGCCAGAGGCCATCCTCTTGGAGCTGCGATAGTACTCCTGCGATGACTCTATCACTTGCGTCTGTCTCCATGCGCGTTTGACGATAGGGCGAGTAGTGAGCTAGGACATTGTCTGACAGCATTAGATTCTTAGCTTGCTGGAAGGCTGCCAGCTTGCGTTCACCAAAGGCGTGCCATGCGCCCTTCTTGAGCAGCTTAGTGAGCGGTCGGATGATGCGTCCATAGTCCCTTAGGAAAGCTCTGTAGAAGTTGCAGAATTCTAGGAAGGATTGCAGGCTTTTGACTGACGTAGGTACTGGCCATTCCTGTACAGCAGCGACCTTCTCAGGGTCCTTTTGGATCCCTTCTGTGCTGATGATGAGGCCTAGGAACTTCGTTCTAGTGACGGCGAACTCGCTCTTCTTGATGTCTGCCTGGAGGCCGGCGTCCTGGAGACGTCTTAGCACCTGAGCGACATGCTCCTCATGCTGCAGCGGGTCTTCAGAATAGATTAGGATATTATTAAGGTAGGCAGTGCAGAAGTCGTTAAGTAGGCTATGAAGCACCTTGTTAATGTAGCGCTGGAATGTAGCAGGGCCATTACAGAGACCAAATGGTAGCACGCGGTACTTGTAGTTCCCATACTGAGTACAGAACGTGGTTAGATCCTCTATGTCCTTGTTCAGACGTATACGATAGAAGGCCTGTTGTATGTTAAGCTTGGTGAACACCCTTGCACGCGCTAGCCGGGCGAGGGTCTCCTGAATCAGCGGGATCAGATAGGCGTCTTTCTTTGTAATGGTATTAAGCTTACGGTAGTCGACGCAGAAGCGCTATCCTCCTCTAGGTTTCTTGGTAAATAGTACTAGGGAAGCATATGAAGCGTTGCTGTGAGTAATGATCCCTTATTGAAGGTGGTCGTCCAGGTAGGTCTTGACCAGCTATAGCTGCTCGAGAGACATGCTATATAGTAGGCTTAATGTCAGCGTGTTCTCGGCTGTTAGTTTAATATCATGGTCGACACCTTCGCGATGCGGGGGCAGCATGTCTGAGTTCTTCTTTAAGAAGTGGGCCTAAGTCACGCCGGCGTAGCTAAGATAGAATAGCTTTTGCTTAATAAGCTGCCGAAGTTCCTCTTCTCCTGTGAGGTCCTTGTTTGATTGATAGGGCCCTTCTGGCAAAGCCTTCACTAAAGGGTTTCTAGAGTCTTAGGAAGAGGGCTTTAGGTCTGGTGGGCTAAGCTCATCTCTATAGTCCTAAATAAGCTTATCTACTTTATAGATACTAGTGTGCCCTAGCACAGTTTCCTTCTACCATGCGTGTATTATAAAGGTAATAGCTTTTATAGTATTAATCTTAAGGCCTACCTTAGAGAGGTCTTCGCGTGAGACAGGCTAAAAGCAGAAAGTTTACTTACTTAGCTCTAGCTACTATTATAGGTAAAGCTGCTCTTTTATTTTCCTAAGATTCTCTTACTATACCACACGCTGGGGTGAGCGCTAAGGTGGCTTATAAGTATACTATAGAATTACTATATTTATCAGCTCATCACGTTAGTCAGTATTAGCTTAGTGTAAGAGGTTAATTTTAGTTAATAGGCCTCATATTAGAATAATAATATCACGCTTATAGTTAATTAGCTTATTATTTAGCTATTTAAGTACTCGCTTCTTACAGTTAATTAAAGTGCCTATATCTTTAAAGAGCTTGTGGCTAATTATAAGGTCATAGCAGCCAGTATTATAGAAAATAAAATAGGTTAATAGGTAGTAGTTATCTAGTACTAGATCTACCTAAAAGTACTTATCTACTTATTTATTTAGTCTATTATTATAGCTAGCTAGGGAGATAAATTCTATTTAGTAAGTTTTTATCTTAAGCCCTTTCTTAATAGCGCGTATGTGCTTTAGGTGTACTAGAATAAAACTATTAGCTCTAGTATTAAAAAAACTACTTAACTTAATAGCTAGTCTACTAGTAGAGATATAGTAGGATAGGATAAAAACAGGTCTACTAAATAGTAGTTAGTAAGAGTTAAATTAGCTAGTAGCTCTAGAGAGTAACCCTAAGAAAGAGACTTCCTTTAGAGTAAGTCTTCTCCTAATAGTTTCTCTATAGTAAGCTAAAACTCCTTATTATTACTAGTATCCTAAGGCGTATAGAGCTCTTTATTAGTATCTATAGACTTAATTACTTTAACTATAGCTTAAGCAGGTAGTTAGTAGTCTTTTATAAAGTAGCTAGGTTTCCCGTAATTATAGCAACTAGCTAGCTTAGGGATGGGTATTAGTAGGATAGCGGTAGTTACTACGCGAGTTAGGCGCTTAGCTCCTAGGTAAGACTGCTAAGTTAGCAGCAGCTAAGTCCTTTTAGTTCTTCTATTAATCTACTTAATAGCTTTCCTTAGCGCTGAGAGCTAGCTCTCTAGCGAAGTCTTAGGCTAGGTCTACGTACTTATTATACTAGTTATGGTACTGCTGTTAGTAGATGCCCATCTGCGTACGCAGAGCATCTGGAAGCTTCTTATGAAATTCTTCTACCTATTAGTCTACAGGCAGGCTGCGTTCTTGAGCTAGGCGGAAGAAGTCGCCCTAGAATATAGTAAAGTTAGCAGGGTCTCTAAGGTAGAGCTTCTGGAAATCACGGTGAGCGTTAAGTCTCTTATATGGGTCACCCATACGTCCTTTCTAGGCGATCTACCATGTACTAGTAGCTGACTAGCTGCTCACTCTCTCTTACTATACGTATTAGTGTTAAGAGGTACTGGTTGGCAGGACCCTCCGTATGCGTACGCATGTAAGAGATGATGTTCTCCTGGGTAGCTTACTCACTGGCTTCAGCGAACCAGTCTTAGTTAGCGCGTACCTTGTCCTCTAGGACATCCCTCCATTAATCAAAGGTGACGTCCTTGCCGTCCTTAAGCATTGGCGGATCAGGAAATCGGGCTGAGCGGCTGTTGCCTTGATGGCTGCCTACAGTAGGCGTAGCTAGTGGAGTGGCTGGTACGTAGGGTGATGCTCGAGGAGTTTGGTTACTGAGATCTCCTGTATCAGAACCATCGTCAGGTCCTACAGCTACATAGCCAGCCTGGTTCTGAGGGGTCTGTGGCAGAGCTGTGAAGCGTGTCTTCTTTTGCTGGTGTCGACGATAGCGCTAGGCTGGCCTTTGCAGAGAGGAAGGAGTGTATATTGTGCGTGGGTTTCTTTGTCTGTACCTTTAGTGTCTTGATCTCGTTCTCTTGATCTGCTACGCGCTTGAGCGTGTTGTTCAGTAGCTGACGAAGCTCAGCAAGCTCATCTCTAGCCTCGTTAAGCTCAGTTTCGGACGTGTTGAGCGCTTTTCCTAGCGTATCGGCATGGTCGCGATGTGTGAGTACTTTGAGATGGCTACGCTCTAGCTCGCTAGCGATTATCGCTTGATCAAGGGTCATCAGGGTAGGAAGCGTAACCTCTATCTCCTGAGGCTCGTAGGTGTCGGTTCCCCAGGTAGTGCTCTTGGTAGTAGCCACGAAGGGTTTCTTGTCGTGTCGTGCCTGGATGCGGAGCTTCTTGATGGTGTAGTCTTCTCCAATCACGTTGTCAGGGTAGTACGTGGCGGCACACCTGAGCGACTTAGGGATAGGCGTGTAGTCGTTGCCAGTGGCTGTTGCCTTGGGATCGACCCTCATCTCTAGCGTCGAGAGCTTTCCCATGGTCCTAACCTATCCGTCCTTGTATGTGTATAGAGCTTCTGGCCCCTAGCAGGGTGAAGCGATTGGCTGATTCTCTGGCGTGGAGAAGGCGAGCTGGTAGTGCTCACAGGGGTCGGTTTCTCTAGCAGGGAGAAGATGATAAAGGGGGGGGGTTCACTAGAGCTCTCGTAGCTCTCTTCTAACCTAATGGGTACGTTGCCTACCGCTGTAGGTCTTCCGGTTACCTGCTGAGTCGCTCTTGAGGCCTGCCGCTGCAGGGCTTATACAGGCTATCGCTTAGGGTTTTAATTGCCTACTGCTGTAGGGCTTTCCGGTGGAGATCGTATGGTTGACGAACTAACGACTCGGCGTAGTCGTGTAATTGATTCTCTAGGTGCGGTCGTTGATGAATCAAACGCTCAGGTTGATCGCGCGGGTTGACCTCGATATTGTGTCGCTGTCGTCCGGCTGAGTTAGATTGATCTTAGTGTAATGTGATGACGGGCTCAGTCTTCACGTGTTGTTGTATGGATGCAGGTTGACGGGATAAGTTGGCTCTATTTCAGCTACACTAAGATGAGGAGAGAAGAGGTACAAAGGGGGCTCGCCTCTAAATAGGGCGGTGCATGGCCTGAGCGTGAGCTAGCCATGCTCCGAGCTCTGCGCTAGGTCGTGGCTGGCGTAGCCAGTCGCGATATCATGTGGCCTGCAGCGAGCAGAGCAAGCAGCACCGTCACAATTAGTGTCTAATTACTGTTAATATATACATTTATATATAGCTTATTTTCTTATTTTCTTTAGTTTAGTTATATGTATATAAGTGTTATATTATTTCTAATCTTTAGTTTTTAGTTCTCTAGTAGCTTAGTTATAGTCTACTAGTTTTCTAGTTTTTTATCTATAGCTAACTTCTTAATAGTAATTATTTCTTTAGTATTTTCTTTTTAGGTTTGTGGATTAAGTATCTCTAGAGTTAGCATACTTCTCTATTAAGTATTTTATATATATTTTTAGTTTATTGTTTATAATCCTAACATTTCCATCCTAAGAAACATTCTTAATATGTGAGTTTTTTATATAAGTTTATAGCTAACTATTTTTCTTAGTAGTATTTAGTCTAGTATTATCAGCATCCTATCTAGTATTTATCTTATAATAGTTATTTATATTCATCCAAGTTTAGGTCCTGTAGTTTATTTTCTGAATTTATATAAACTAGTTCTTACTATAGGTTAAGCTTCTATTTATTTACTAGTTATTATAATACTTTTCTTATCTTTAGTCCTTTAATATATATGGCGTGTTTATTTTATTTATAGTTTTTTTCTATATAGTTAAAAGCTATACATATCTAGCATTTCTTCTTTATTATTCTGTTTATAGTATTATTATCCTGTATTTATAGTATTAGTAAAGAGTTTCTTTCTTCTCTTTTATTTTAATTCCATTCTAGTTCTAGATATCTGACGGGGTGATAGTATAGTATAATAATTATAACTAATATAAGTATTTATCTATAGATTTTATTTATCTATATAGCTAATTTTTATTTACTTAGTTCTTTATATTACTTATTTCCTACTAACTATAGTATTTATTAGTATTTATATATTCCATCTCCTAAAGTAACTTCTTAGTATTTAGTAATATAGTATTTTTCTTAGTAATATTTTAATCTATATATCTAATAGTATCTCTAGTATATGTATTGTATAATTATTATAGATATTAGCTTTTTACCCTTTATTATCTCTTAATCTTTTTTTTATCTGAATTTCTAATTTTTTTTTATGGAATAGTCCACCTTCCTGCTCTATAATTTTATAGAATTTTTATATTTCTTTTTTAGTTTCTACGTTATATTATTAAGCTGCTGCTTCTTATATTATAGTAATTATATTATTAAATTATCCTACTAAATAATTTTTAACTTGCTAATATAAAACTTCGTATTCTTATTTAAGATATATATAGCTTTTCTATATTTAATACTACTCTTTCTAAATTCTCTTTATAATTATTTTCTTTATTACGGTGTTTCTTGCTTATTTTATTTAGATTATAGTAATCTTAATTTCTTTAGCCGCTTTAGTCTAAACATAAGCTTTTTTAACATCTAATTATTATTATTTATAATCTTTAATAAAGTGTTTCTGTTTTTTGTATTCTAAGTAGGCTTTATGTGCGTAATATTTTATTTATTTCTTAACTTACTTTCCTTACCCCTTTCTAATAAATATCTATTTAATATTAATATCTATTTTATTATAGATTTAGTTATCTTTTCTGTTTCTCTTTAGTATATAGATTACTAATTTTCTACGTATCTTCTTCTCCTACTTCTGTTAATACTAATAGTTATTAATAGTTATTACTTATTTAATAATTTCTAATAAGATACTTAGCTGCTTTTCTCTGGAAATTTTATTCTTAATTCTCTCTTTCAGTTCTTTATAGTATATCATAACTAATAGTTAGTTTATCTAATTAAGTTGTAATTAAATTTACTTAAATTCTATAGTATAGTTAGCTACTAATATTTATTATTTAAGTTACTAAAGCTTCTAGATTACCTCTGTCTCTTTATTAATTTCTTTAAAGATAATAATTATTTCCTATTTAAAGCATTTATAACTCCTAAAAGCTTATTATATATTATTATTATAATTAGCTAATTCTACTATTTCTAAATTAAGGTCTTTATTAGCTAGGTAGTTTCTTACTAGTAGTTTAAACTATTATATAGCTCTACCTATTATATTTATACCAGCCACTAAAATCCAATCCTAGTTAGTTAGAAATAACTTTTAATTAAATTAATAGTAAAGGTCTATAGCTGCCATGAAGATCTTAAGTTTATTCTAGTTATTATTAAATTTCTTAAGAGGCTATATTTTCGCAGTTCTTTCTCTCTAGTTTACTCTAACTTATTATTATAGGTTTATTAGGGTATTATATAGTTTCATAATAGCTACTTCTTATTTTTAGATAATTTATTATATACTTTTAGCATTTCTAGATATACTTCTAGTTATAGATAAAGATTCTATTATAACTTCTTCTTTACTATTACTTTCTTCTAATAAATAAAGTTCCTATTTATCTTTATAATAGGTTATTATAAATATTTAATAATTAGTTATTAGAATCTATCCAACTGTTTCTTTTACTCTCTTAAGGTGGTAATTATAATATTATAAGTTACTAACTTACTAATATAAATTATACTAGTAATAAGCTGTTTAATTAATAGTATAAACGTTAATTAGTTTTCTTACTTCTAAATTAGATAGCTTGTTAGACTTAGTAGAAGTTAATTAACTCAGTAAAGATAAAAAGAAGTAATTATAATAAGTTAATATTTAATAAGATAGTATTAAACTATTTCACTTAAAATATAAATCTTAATTTTAGAGTAATTATAAAGAATTAAAAGTAATTATGAACTGTCTAATGCCTTATACTTATAGTAGATCCTTTATACGTATATTATATATTATCTAGCTATATATTAAATACTACTAGAGATTATTAGAGATATTAGAGTCTCTAGCTCTCTCTAATATTTCTAGCTATTAAGTTTTACCTTATCACGTGGGTAGATGCTCCGGATCTGTTTATATAATTTTATATCTTTATTCTTACTTCTTAGCTTATACCTTAGTTTATGCTAATATATCTTATATCTACTTATAGTTCTTTCTTTCTAGCTTAAATATATATTTTTATTTTAGAGCTTTATTAGCTATTATTATCAGTTCCCTTAGCTCTTTAAATACTATTACCTTTTTATTACTATTTATAATAGTTAAGTAATAGTAATAATAAATTAATAGCTAAAATAATATTTACTACTAAAAGTATATTTAAAAATAAGAGTGTTTAATATATTATATAGAAATAAAATCAAGTTATTATATAATAATAAGTTAAACTAAGTAAGCTAAGAAAAAAACATAGTAAAAATTTACTTTTTTATAAAGTTTAACAGTAACTAAAAAAACTTAAAATATTTATAATAGTAATAGATTTATACTATTAACTTAACTAAGTGTTACTTATAACTAAAATTAAATTTTAGTAGCTAATATAAATTTAATAAAATAAGTGATAAAATAGTTTAAACTACGTATAAAAAACTACTTAGCTAATAAAGAACTAAACTTTTAGTTAGTAAAACTTAATAACTATAGTAATAATATATAAAAAGCTTTTAAAAACTATAAAACTTTTAAATAAAAAATAATAGTTATATCTAGAAATTTTTTTAAAAAAGTAAATACTATTTAAAAACTTTAATACTTTAAGTAAAGAAAATTAGTAGCTAAATATATTATAGAGTTTAAATAACTTTAGCTATAACTTATATAAAATAATTAACTACTAATTATAATATACTATAAAGAACTTAAAAATAAAGTTAAAAATAAAATTATAACAAATTAAGAACTAATAACACTTTTAAAAATTATTAAAAAAGTTATAGTTAATAATAACTACTAGTACTAACGTAAGTAGGAAAAAAAATAACGTACTAAAATAATAATCTAAGTACTTAAAAAAAAATAGTTATATATATAATAAAATAAAGATTAATAAGTTATTTATTAATAAAAAGTAAAAGAAGTAAATTACTAAATAAATAAAACGCTATACACTTAAAACATGCCTAAAATATAGAAAATAGAAATATTTCATTAAATACTATAAATAATAATAATTAGATATTAAGAAAAATTATGTTTAATCTTAAATACTAAAGGAAATTAAAGTAGCTATAGTTTAAGTAAAGTAAGTAAAAAACTAAGTAATAAAAAAAGCTATTATATAAAGAATTTAATAGAAATAATATTAAAAATATAGAAACTACACACACTTTAATTAAAAATATAAAATACTATATTAATAAGTAAAAAATTATTTAACTAAATAACCTAATAATATAATTTCTATAATATAAAAAACAGTAATCTAATAGCATAGTATAGAAACAAATAAAAAAAATAAAAATTTTATAAATTTATAAAAACAAAAAAAGGACTTTTTTTTAAAAAAAAAACTAGAAGTTTAAATAAAAAAATTTAAAAAATTAAAAAATTAAAAAAACTTATATTTATAATAATTATATAGTAGTTACATTAAAAGTATTATTAAATATATAAATTAAAATACTACTTAAAAGAATATTATATTACTAAGTATTGGAAAGTTATTTTAGAAAATAAAATATATAAATACTAGTAAGCACTATAAATAGTAGAAAATAAGTAATATAAAAAACTAAGTAAATAAAAACTTACTACATAAATAAATAAAATTTATTAATAAAAATTAATACTAGTTATAATTTATATAATATACTACTACTTTATAAAATACTTAAAACTAATAAAAAAAATACTACTTTACTAATTTTGTAGATATAAGATAACAATATTATAAATAAAATAATAAAGTAAAAATACTAAATATGTATAAAAAGTACTTATATAGGTTTAAACTATAAATAGGTAAAATATACTATATATGTTAAAAAACTAAAAATATAAAAAGTACTCTAATAATTAGTATAAAAAAAACTTAACCTTTAGTAAAAATTAATTTATATAGACCTAAAAAATAAGTTATAAGACTTAAACTTAAATAAACACAAATAACTAATATAAATTAAATACTGAATAGAATATTAATAATATTAAGCTAAATATTACTAAAAAAAAGTAGTTAGTTATAAAATTATATATAAAACTTACATTTTAAAAATGTTTCTTAAAATGAAAATATAAGAATTATAGAAAATAAGCTAAAAACATATATAAAATACTTAGTAAAGAAATGTGTTAACTCTAAAAATACTTAATTTATAACCTAAAAAAAAAAACTAAATAAAAATTATTACTTAAGAGTTAACTATAAATAAAAAACTAGTAAACTATTATACTATAGTTTTATAAAAACTGTTATTCTTAAGCTTATTTAAATTAAATACTATATAAAGTCTTTACACAGACTATACAAGCTTTTTTACTTTTAGAACATTATATATATTTTATTTATAACTTTTATATATAGCTTTGTAATCTACATTTTATAATTTACTTTATACTATATATTATTATTATAGTTACTAACTTTATTTATACTTTATTGCTTTTCTAATATTATATAGTTTTATTTTCTATATATTAACTTTATAACCTCTACTAGTTCTATAAAATAAAGATAAATTTTTATAATTTATATAAAAATAATTATAAGAATAGCTAAACTATATTATAGTTTTTTATAATATTTATAAAAGTTAACTATAGTAACTTATTATTATTATAGTAAAAATAATAAACGTTTATAAGTAAGTTATAATATTTAGGAAAGTATAAAGCTACTAAAAAAAAAGCTATAAAAAGTTTAAAAATAGATTATAAACCTATATGTATAGCTGTAGTTTAAAAGCCTAATATCTACTATTTCTATTATTTTTACTATTTTTATTTTTATTTTAATTTCTATTTCTATTACTGTTTTAACTAAAACTAAACTGTTTATAATTATTTTTTCTTTATTTACTTTAATTTTATTTTTAACTTATACTCTCTCTAAACATCTATTTAATTTTAATAAGGTTAGTAGTAACTAAAATAACTTTTAATACTTTATAGTATAGATTTATATAAAGATAACTATAAATTAACATTATTTTCTTACTACTAAATTCTGCATAGCTTATGTAAATAAATGACTTAAAAATATACTATATAAATAAGTTCTTTTATATATTATTAATAGTATTTACTATTTACTAAATTATTTTGTAATATTAAAAATTTTAGAGTAAGCTTATAAAAATTTAAATTAAGCCTATAATATTTAATAGAATTTGTTTAAACTCTTTTAAAAAACTAAGAATTTAGTATTTTCTTAGTAGAATTTTAATAGTTAGTTTTTAAACTTAGCTTATTTAAAGACTTTTTATTAACTTTTTTAAAAATCACTGTTTTTTAGAAATTATAAAACATACTATTTTATAATTTATTGTTAAACTACTAATACTATTTACTAGTTTATTATTTATAAAACTTTAAGAACTACTACTACTACTACTATAATTTAACTACTTTTATAAGTAATTATAAAACTTATAATTTCTAGTCTATAATTTAAAAGTGTATTATTTTTTTTAATAGCTATTTCTACTATCTTTATTACTAAATCTATAAATCTAAGCTATTACTATTAACTAAATTCTTTAAGCTAAGGCTGTAAGAAACACTATAAATACTATTATTATAACTTAAAAAATTATTTTATTATTTATTACTTTTACTCTAACACTTGCTAGTTTTAAAGTATTTTTTATTTATATACTATTTAATTTACTATCTTTATTTCTTATTTACTTTTCTATTTATTTTTATATTTTATTTTATTTTTATTATATAGCCTAGTAAAAGCCTTAAGCTATAGTTAAGTTATATTTTAGCTTTAAAACTATACTTTTATAAGATTTCTACTATTACTGTTTGTAAAATATTAATTAAGAAAAAGCTTAATTTATAGTCTTATATTTTTATATTACTTACTAAATTAATTTCTATTACTACTAAATATTTAATATAGTTTGCTAACTATACTACTATTATTTATAACCTTATTAATAGTAGAGCTAAAAAAGACTTTATTAATTAAATTATTTCTATAAGCTTTTAATTCGAATAGTTAAAGAGACTATTTTATTTTAATATTATAAATAAAACTAAGTTTTATAATAAACTTATTATTTTATATATTACTATAAAACTTTATATTAATAACTATATTAAAAACAACTTGCTTATTTATGACTATTTTAGGGCTGTATTTTATTATACTAAACGTATACTAGCTATAATACTATAACTTTTAAATTAACTAAATTATAAATACTTTTATATTTAATAGCTTATTTTAATATAATTATTATAAAATTCTATTTACTTTAGCACAGATTTATAAGGTTATTTCTATTTTATAGAAAATTAATTTCTAAATTCTACTGTAATTAGAAGAACTATAAAATGCTAGATATTTATTTTATATCTTTAAAATTTTATACTAAATATTCTTACTATAGTAGCTACTATTTATTTACTATTTTTATAAAAAATATTAAGTAAACTCTTATTATAATTATAAGTATAAACTTATAAAAAAAGCTTTTACCTAATATCTAAAAATGTCTATTCTAGTTTTATTAGTTCTTTTTATTAAAAAAAGCTAAAAACCTATTACTGTACTGTCTATATAATTATAATACCTAGCTAATAAAAAGAAAACCTTGCTTTTTAGCTATTTATATTTTATAAATAGCTGAATAAAATTTTTTAAAAAGAATTTATTTACTTTAGTAACTTTTTAACTATATCTTTAGTCTTATTTATAAAGAAAGTAAATAAAGAACTTTAATTTTATATTAACTACTATATACTAAATAAAATTATAATAAAAAACTGTTACTTACTATTACTTACTAAAAAACTACTAAATAACTTAAAGAAAATATAATACTTTTCTGAAATTAATATTTTATAGACTTTTAATAATCTTTATATTAAAGCTAGTTAAAAGTAGTTTACTGTATTCTAGACCTATTTTACCTTATATAAAATACTAGTAATACTATTTAAGTTAATAAGTACTTTTATAACCTTTTAATAGTATATAAATAGTATTTTACAAGAATACTTAGACTACTTTTATACTATTTATATAAATAATATCCTAGTTTATAGCTGTATTTATACTAAATATAAAGAATACTTTTATTTAATATTAGAAAGTCTATAAAAAGTGGGCCTATGTATAAAAGTAGAAAAGAATAAGTTTTTTATAACTTAAATCTAATTTCTAAGCTTAATTTTAAGGTGTAATAGTATTTATATAAACCTAAAAAAAATTAAAATAGTAGTTAACTAGGTAACACTAATTTATATTATAAATATATAAGTATTTATTAGTTTTATAAACTTCTACTATTATTTTATATAAGAATTTTTTTATATTACTACTCTACTAATTTACTTAATATAAAAGAATATATTATTTAACTAAAGTTATAGCTATAAAGAAGTCTTTTAAAAATTAAAAATAGTATTTACTACAGCACTTATTTTAGCGCTATTTAACTAGAAAAAAAAGTTATTATTAAAATAAACACCTCTAACTACATTTCTATAAAAATACTATAATAATATAAAAATAATAGTATTTTATAGTCTATTACATTCTTTTTAAAAAATTACTTAAAAATAGAGTGTAATTATAAAATCTCTAATAAGAAACTACTAGTAATTATTTACTACTTTAAAAAGTAGTAAACAGAACTTAAGAAATATATTTTACTAATTATAGTAATTACAAACTATTATAATTTAAAGTACTTTATAATAATAAAGTTACTAAACTATTACTAAGTTTACTAGTTTAAATTTTTATTTTACTTTAACTTTAAAATTATATATTGTTTTAGAAAGTAAAATGTAAAGCTAGACTCTTTAATTAAAAAATTAACTAATTTATTATAAAAGAGAAATAAAAGGCTTTGCTATTAAAGCTAAATTATTTTAAAATAAAAAAACTTAGAATTACTTCTAGCTACTATCTTACTTACTGTAATTAATTATAAGAAAATATTAATTTACTTTTTTAACTTATTAGAAATTTCTATTTATAGTATTATTATAATAACTTATAACTAGCTCTATTAATGTGCTATGAAACTATTATTATTTATTAAATTTATTTCTACTTTTATTTTTACTATTACTACTACTAGATTTATTACTATTTTAGAATTTAAATAAATTAAAAACCTACTACTACTAAAAATCTAGACTTTATTCTAGAAAAGTTATTATACTAATTTTGTAATTAACTTTATACTAACTAATTTATAGAATAGAAACTATAAGAATAAATACTCAATACTAGCTAAGTGTACTAAAATAGATAAATATTTATAATATAGAAAAAGGCTTTATATATTTAATATAAATAAGCTAAAAGTTAAATTATTTTATTTCTACTATAAGAGCCCTATTACTAGCTATATAAGTTATAATAAAATACATAAATTACTATTTTATAAGTACTACTAGCTTTATATATATAATATTATTATTTACTAATTTTATAATTTCTATACTTGCTGTTGTACTATCTTATTAAAAGAAATTTATTAAAAAGTTTTAAAACTACTATCTATTTTAAACTATATATAAAAAGATATATTTATAAACTTTATTATCTATTTATTATTAAGTAGTTATTATAGTACTATAATACCTATAACCTACTATTTAATAAAAATAAAGTACCTAATTTTTTGCTAAATATATTATAATGCCAAAAATATTACTTATTTATTTTTAATATATTATATTCTATAAGTGAGCTGCGCACCTAAGCGAGCTGCGCATCTTAGAATTCACTAAAATATCGAAATTTTCCACCTTAATATCTCAACAACCACTTAATGATAAATTCTAAAAATTGAAATTTGAGCTTTCATATACACATTACAGCTTTCATGAGAGTTGCATAAACATTAGTTGAGTAGTTTCTGAGATATAGCGATTTAGGAGCCAAAACGAAGCTAAATCGCTATATCTTAGAAACTACTCAACCAATGTTTATGCAACTCTCATGAAAGCTGTAATGTGTATATGAAAGCTCAAATTTCAATTTTTAGAATTTATCATTAAGTGGTTGTTGAGATATTAAGGTGGAAAATTTCGATATTTTGGTGAATTTTAAGATGCGCAGCTCGCTTGGGTGTGTAGCTCACTTATAGAATATAATATATATAAAAGCTTTATAGCTTTTTAAGTACTATTCTTTTTAACTATAGACTTTAGTTTATTTTTAAATTCTAAAAGTATCTAAACTACTAGCTAAAAATCATAACTTTACTGTTAACTATATATTATCTTAAAATTAATAGCTAGTTAAAATAAACTAATATAGTTTTTAAGTAGTCTCTATAGTTATATATTAGCTACTTATAAAATAATTAATTTAAATAGCTAGTATTAGCTAAGTTTGCTTTAAACTCTACCTACTTAAAAAATATTATTATTTCTTTATTTTTTATAAATTATAGCTTTTATTTAAGAGTTAAGTTTAAACTATTAGCTACTATTTACTTTATACAAAACTAAGACTTTAAAAAATTTATAACTAAAATATAAGAAATTATTGACTATTTATATGCTAAACTATTAACTATAAGCTTATTATAAAAGCTAGATATATATATATATACTACTATTTTATTTATTTATTTTATATAAAAGATTTTATATAGTTAAATACCTAAAATATTAAGACTTTATATTTTATAAAGAAAATAAATTAAGAGAATCTAGGCCTGTTTTAAGTTATAAAAACTATATTATTATATACTTACTATTTTAAACTACTAAATAAATTCTATTTTTATAATATATTTTATATTAGTTTATTTTGTTTTATTATAATTAATTTATTAGTCTACTGATAAATATTACTCTTTCTACTAATAAAGATTAATAATAAATAAAAGTAGTTTATTAAAAAAATTATTAACTTTTATTAAAACTACTATAACCATAATAGCATTTTATAACTAAAATATATAGTTAAATAAACTAAATATAATAAGTTAACTAAAATTTTTACTTATTAAATAGAAAATGTTATAAACGTAATTTAAGTATTCTATTAATAGTATTCTAAAAAGTCTAGCTTTTAAAGTAACTATAAAAACTATAGTTATAAAAAAAGAAGTATTATTATAATATAATTTTATAAGAACTATTACTCTAAAGTTTATTTAAATTAAGTATTATATAAAATTTTTATATAAACTATATAAGCTTTTTTATTTTTAAAATTTTATATATATTTTGTTTATAGTTTTTGTATATAGCTTTATAAGCTATGTTTTATAATTTACTTTATATTATATATTATTATTATAGCTACTAACTTTATTTATACTCTATTACTTTTTTAATATATGCTAGTAAACTATAATTAAGCTACTAAAAAGCTAGCTAAAAGTTAAAAACAATATAATACTTATATATATATAACTAAACTAAAAAGAATATAAAAGTAAGCTATATATAAACGTATATATTAATAGTAAATAAATTCTAGTACTTATAAATAGTAGAGCTAGTAAAACTCTAATATTAAATAAATAAATATAGAAATACTAAATACGAACTAAAGTTTTAAATAAACTTATATAAATAAATTACGTAAATAATAGCTTAACAACATTTAGAAAAAGTTTAATTAATTTTAAAATATAAAATATAACTATTTAAATAGTAGGTTATAAAAATAATTACTATATTAAAATTATAAATTTAGGTAATAAAAATTTTATTTTAAAATAAAACTAGCTAGTATAATAGAACCTAATAATTAATTAAAAAAAGACTATAGAAATTAGAAATAACTACTATAAATAAATATAATAGGTTGTAATAAAAATAAAGAAAACAATACTTTATAATACTATATTTATTATATTAAAGAAATACTAAAAGAAATACTAAAAGAAAAGTAAAAAATAGTTTTTTAAAAAGGCTAAAAACTAATTACTAAAATACTAGAATTATGACTATAAAATTATGCTTAAAAAATAGATTCATAACTAAAACTATTATATTAATTATTTATTAATTAACAGAAAGAGCTATAATAATTTATAAATATATATATATATATATATATATAAGTAAAATCAAAATAGCATTACCTATACTCTTTATATAAAAAACAAAGAAAATTATAACTATACATAAACTATTAATACTTTAATAATATAATAATAAAAAGTTGCTATTTTATACTACTAATATTAGAACTTATAAATAAACTTAAAAAAGTAAAATAGTTTAGCTTCTTTAATATTAAGAATAAATATTATTAAATATAAATAGCTAAAAAACATAAGTAGGTAATAACCTTTAAAATAAAATATAAACTATTTAAATACCTATTTATATTATTTAAACTTATAAACATACTAGCTATATTTTAGATAATTATTAACTATATATTAAGGAAATACTTAGATGTATTCATAATAGTATATTTTAATAACGTACTTATATATATAAATAGAATACTAAAAGAATATATTAAGTATACTAAAAAAGTGTTATAAAAACTTAAGAAACATAAGCTATATATTTAAATAAAAAAATGTATGTTTTATAAAATAAAAGTTAAGTTTTTAAAATACCTAGTATTTTAAAAGAAAATAGTAGTTAATTTAAATAAAACTAAAAACGTTTTATTTTAGTTTATACTAATAAATATAAAAAAAGGTTATTTTTTTCTTAAGTTTATAGGATTCTTTTAATAATTTATTAAGAACTACTTAAAAATTACTTTACTTTTAATGGAATTACTTAAAAATAATTAATAATTTAAGTAAAAATAATAAGAAAATATAGCCTTTAAAATACAAAAAAAAAAGTTTAATATTTAACTTTAAACTAAAATATATATAAATATATTAAATAGAGCTATAAATGCTTTTTTATTATAAATATAAAATAATAAATAAAAATACTTAGTAAACTTTTTATTTTATAAACTTATAACTATTAAGTTAAACTATAACATATATAACAAAAAACTATTAGTAATAGTTTAAGTATTTAAAAAATAAAAAATATACTTAAATAAAACTAAGTATTAAATTATTATATATTTAGACTATAAGAATCTAACAGTATTTATAATAATAAAGAAGTTAAATTAATAATAAGTTAAATAGTAGAAATTACTATTAACTTTTAATTTCTAAATATATTATAAATTAAGAAAAGAGAATATAGTAGCTAATATACTTAGCTAATAAATAAACTATATAAAAAATATACTAGAAATTTATAATATAATACTTAAATAAAAATAAAATACGTTTTTCGAAAACTTACACATAAATATTAAAATAGTAGTTATTATTAAAAGTATATAGTAAAACTAAATTTAAGAATATAACAACAAATAGCTATAATAGTATAAAACTAGAACTATTTTTATACTAAAAGTATTATAAACTAAACTTACTGAAAACTAATATTTAACTAAAATATATAAATATTTAAAAATTTAAAAAAAACTCTAAAATAAGTTAACAAGTATTTTTAAATTCTAGAAATTTAGAAAAAAGCTAAAACTTTTTTTTAAAATATATTAATTACAAAAAGAATAAAGCATTAAAATATAAAAAGTATAAACTTATATAACTAATTTTTTTACATAACTTACTATAAAAATTAGTTATAATAGACTTTATTATAAAAATACTAATAATAACTACTTTTTAAAGTAAATAGTATAATATAATACTAGTTATAATAAATTAATTTATAAAATATATATACTTTAAGCTAACACATATAGAATTTAAAGTAAATAAATTAGTAATTATATTAATTAAATTATTAATTGAATAATATAGGTTGCTATAAGAATTTATTATAAATAATAATCAATTATTTATATTAACATTCTAGAAAATATTTATAAAAAAGCTAGAAACTAAATATATTTTTTAATAGTATTTTACTTATAAATAAATAAATAAATAAATAAAACTAAACGTTAGAACAATATCTATAAATATATATTAATAAATAATAAAATAACTAAATTAATTTACTACTAATAGCTATGTTTACATACAACTTTATAAAATTATTAATAACTAAAAAATTACTATTTTTTATAAACTATAGTTATAAACTAATAACTTATTAAAAAAGTACAAAAATTAAATAAAATATTACAATTAGTAAAAATAAAATTTAAGGAATTATAATAACTTTATTAAAAAATAGTAAGAAAAATTACTTAAAAAAAAACTTTAGCAAATAATAAAAAAACAAATATAAAAGAAAGAAACTAACTTTTAAGAAAAAGAATAAAGTTTTTTTATTATAAAAAAATTTGAAAACTAAACAACTATTAAAAAAACTAGATTATATTAAATTAAAACCATTTAAAGTTAAATAATAAATAAAACTTATAAATTATAAACTATAACTACTTAAGAATATATAAATTTATTTAGTTTTTTATATTTTATTATTAAAACTAGTACTACTAACCGCTAAACTAAAAATAAAAATTAAACTTAAAGACAATACTACTAAGTATAACGTTTAGTAAATTCTAAATTACTAATAGTTTAAATATTAGTAAAAGTATTTAATTAAATAAAAAAATTATAAACCTAAAAATAATATATAAAAGTTAGGTAAGAACTTAAAAAATAGTTTAAAGCTAATTAACTAGTATTATTAAATAAGCTATAAAGGGTGCGGTGCGTTGTATAATGTTTTTATAAACTATATAAGCTTATTCTTAACAACCTTATCAAAATAGGCTCACATTAAAAACAACTAAAAATTATTAAAAATAGGCGTAAATAATCAGGATTTTGTGGCTCATTCTATGCGCGGAAATTGTTATTACCTTAGTATTCAATATAGAACTTTACCACCTATATAAAGTAGTCAGGGTGGAGATGTTTAGCTATGTATAACTCTATTATAGGATCTTTCTACTAAACTAACTCTACCCACCTCTCTACCTTTTTCTTTGCTATTTGTGAAGAAGACGTTATAGTGTAGCTATTAATAAATCCTTCCAACCTACTAAAACAGTGCTTAATTGGGTGTAAATCTGGTAACTAGAGTAGGTAAAAAGCAAACTTAATTTCCTTCTCACAAATTATATAGCAGAGGTAATAGTGAGTAGTCTAGTAGAAATAAACGTTATCCTTTATAAGGTAGATCTATAATCCTTAATTCTCTTTCCTAATCACCTTATAGTACGGAAATATATGTTTCTTTAATATATTTTTAGTGTACTAGATCGCGTTCATATCTTTACCTTTAGTATATATAAAAATCTCGTGCTTAAAGACCTGCTTTAGTGATTTCCTATTATATAGATTCTTTCTGCCGCAGCCTAGGTGTTTACGACGATATTCAGCGTTCTTAGCTTTAATTTTATTATTAATCTCCTCTAATTATTTGTACTTAGGCGTGTTAGGAATAAGAGTCTGTTTTTACTACTACTTATAATATAACCAGTCTTCTTTATTAGCAGCTATAATCTTAGTTTTTAAGTAATCTTTCTTATTCTCAGATACAGCTACCTAAGTAATATAAGGCCTTTTATATAAGTAGGTAATATAAAAGAATGTAGTAATATAAATTATAAAAAAGAACTAAGAAGAATTAACGTGTATAGTAAAGTTATTTAAATTAATATTATGACCTTAAGGCGCAGAGATCTTCTGCTTGCCTCTATAGTTATTAGTACCTTTAAAAGACTTTAAAGTCTCGTTATAATAGACGAATATAAGCTTAGGGAAACGCAAGTTATACTTATCTATTAACTACTATAAGTAGTTAACTTGTTACTTTTTATCCTCTTTATCTAGCTTACTCTTCTTAGGCCGTACTTTTTGAATAATTACGTAGTCATGTTTAGGATCTTAGTGCTCCTTTACGATATTTTTAATCTATCTCTAGTTAAGTTTATTAATACTAACTTCTTAAAGAACTGGATGAACTATAGCTACTATTTTCTAGTTCCTTTTATTAATTATTGCCTTCTGTATTTAACTGGATAGCTCGCTGCCGTTCTCCATCTTTGGTTTCTTATTAGGATAGTTAGATTAAGAAGGTATTAAGGCTAATATCGCGTAAATATCGTCACCACCAGCTTAGTTTCGAGCTTAATAGTAAATAGTGCTTGTAGTTAACTTAGAGATCTCTAGATTATCTACTATTTCACTAAATTTTCGTCTGCTAATTTTTCTAAGAATAATTATAAAGGCTTACTTCTATTAAAAGACGTTTATAGTACTTATAGCTCTATCCTAAGAGCATTATACTAACATGTTATTAGAGAGATTACAGAAACTCGAGATTAACTTTATTTAATAGGGTGTTAAGACCTAAGAGTAAAGCTCTCTTATTAGCTAAAACTTTACTTAATAAGGAGAGAAGGTTTTAGGGTTTATGTATTTATAAAAACATTATATATCGCGCCGCACCCTTTATAGTAAATACTTACTCTAAAGTTATATTTAATAAATATAGAAAATATAAAACGTTTTAGTTAAAACAAAAGAAAAAGTAATTCTAAATACTATAAGTAGTAATGTACTAAATTAATTTTAATAGTTTTACTTTTTTTTTAATATATAAACTTTGTTAATTAAAGTAAGCCTATGTTAAAATATTTTCTTTTTTTAAAAATCTATTTAAGCTAGTTAAAAATAAAAGTATTATTAATAGTTTTAAGCTTTTAGCTTTTTATTTTATATTTATTCTAACTTTTAATATAGCTACTTATTTTTATAGTTTAAGTAATTTTAAGAAAACTATAATACTATAAGATTGCATAAAATATTTTAACTAATATATTTAAAATGTTACTTAGAAAATAGATTTACTAAATAAATATACTTACTTTTTTAGTAATAAAAATATAAGAACGGTATTTAATAGCTTTTTTTAAAACCTTTTTTACTAAATAGTAAACTTATATTAAAGATAATTCTACTTAAGTTATTTTTAGGAAATTAAAAGAATAAAAAAATAATAATTTTTTTTAATTTTAGCTTTTATATAAAAGAACTAGCTAATTTTATACTACTTATAGAAAAAAAAATTTCAAACCAAAAGCTTAAAAAAAGAGAATAATATTATAAACTATAATAAGAAAATAACTATAATTAAAAAGGTGTTATTATAAAAAGCATATTATAAAAAAATATATAAGTAATACTAAAAAGTAAAAAAAAAAAAAAAATTAGAACTTATAAATAAAATTACTTTATAGTAAGTTTAAGGTTTATAGAAAATAACATCTAAATAAATAATTAAGTAAGATTATAAAACTAAGGCTTAGTAAATAGTTTAAAATTAAAAAAGTAGAAACCTATTTTTGTTATTTTCTTTAGTAGTATCTAATATACTTTTAATTAGTATATAATATATACACAAGAAGTCTATTATAAGTATAAAGTAATAAATAGCTTATAATTATATTTAATTTTTTTATAGTTACTCAAAAATTAAGATTTACACTTTAAGTAAAATAGTTTAATACTATTTTATTAAACTTTAACTTAATATATTACTTTTCTATTTTTATTAAGTTTAACTAACTTCTACTAAGTCTAATAAACTATTTAATTTAGAAAAAAGAAAACTATTTAACATTATATATTTAGTTAAAATATTTAGTTATTAGTATAAGTTATAACTATAAGTTAGTAACTTATAACAAAAGTTTAGCTTTTTATTTTTTATTTATGCTTTTTTTATATTTATATTTATAAAATATTTATAAAATACTAGCTTTAAATTCTTTTAAAAATTTTATAAAATAATAATGTTATTTTCTTTACTTTTTTTTTCTGTATTATTTTTAGTTAATTTAAACAGCTTTTATTATTATTTCTAATAATTTATTTAGTTTTTTTATATATATATTTAGTTTTTAACTCTATTTTTAAAACTGTAATAATAGTATTTAATTAATAGCTTATTATTTTAATTAATTTGTAATTAAAGTTACTTAAACTTTACTATATATTTTGCTATTAATTTTGTTTACTTAAAAATTTAAGTTTTTTAACTATTATAAACTTTTAATTAACTTTTTAAATACGATATTTATTTTTTTAAAAAATGTTTAGTATTTAACAAAAACTTACTACACTTTATTATTATAATTTTTTAGTTTATTGTTTTTTAATTAAAGTTATTAGTTTTAAAATAATTTTTATTTAAAAGTTAAAACTACTTTATAGCTCTACTTTTTATATTTATATTAGTAATAAAAATTTAATTTTACTAAGTTATAAATATTTACTTGTTAAACTTATAATATACATTTATTATTATTATAAAGTTATATAACTTTTTATGTATTTTATTATATTATTTTAGTATCTAAATTTAACTAACTTATTAAAGTTAATGTATACTTATAATAACTAAACTATTTATAAAAACTGCTAAATTTATTTAACTTATTATTATACTATTTAAAGTATACTAAATATTAGTATATTTATAGTTAATAATAATTTAGTTATTTTATAACTAAAATTAGTAACAACTTAATTATATTTTGACTTATGCGAAATATAAGTAATTACTTTTATTATATAATAAAAGCTTTACTTAATTTAAAAGTATTAAATTAAGGTAAAGTTTACTAAAAACAAAAACTATAAAAATTAACTATTTATTTTATTAATTACTTTAGTATAATAGGATTTTAAAGTATTATAAAGTAAAAACAAGTTATTAGTAAAATTAAAATATTTTATTTACTTAAGATATAAAAAGTATAATAATAAGTAACAATAAAAAGTAAAATAGTATAAAAGAAAATACTTTTTTATATAGTTTTAACTTTTAGTAATTATAATTAATTAGTTTTTACTTAATTTTATTAAGCTAATTTATAGTAATTTTTTATAATTTAAATAATTAAGTGTAAATTATTTTAAATTTCTTAAATTACTTTTATTTAATTTATTACATATTTACTTAACTTTTTTTAATAAGTTTTTTACTAATTTAATTTTTACTAATTATTTTTAACTATTACTAATTAGTGTTTTAAACTTTAGTAATATTAAGATTTTTTTATTTTTATAATTATACTATACTTTTCTATTAAGTATTTTATATAGTTTTTTTGTTATATATTTACTATATATAAAGTTTAATACTTTTTATTTACCTTTTTAGTTTATTACTAAAGTTCTTAGTTTTTTATAACTATTTATATATTGTTGTATAGTTATATTTCTATATTATTATATTTTATAATACTAATATAAATTAACTAATTTAAATAAACTAGTTAGTAAACTACCTACATATATAATATAGTACTTTTTATTTAAGGAGCTATATATAATATATTTAAGTATATACTTTTAATAGCTAGTTTAATAAGCTTATTAAAAAGTTTTATAAGTAAGTTAATTTAAAAAGTAAAATTAACCTAAAAATTAAATATTAAATAGTTTATAATTTAGTAATATCAAAAACTATAATAAAAGTAGAAGTTATTTTATAAATAATAAAATTAGTATTTAGCTAACAAAAAAACTAAAAAAAAGCTATAAAAAAAATAAACTTAATATAAATAAAAAAGTTAACTTTTATAAGTTTTATATTATAAAAGGTTAAGTATTTAGTTAATTTAAGTACTAGTTTTTAAGCTAGTTAAAAGTATTATATATAAAATTTTATATATTATACTAGCTTAATATATCTATTATAAAAAAAAGTTAAATAAAAAGTTATTTAACTTTATAAAATACTAATAAAAGCTGTAGTAAAGTCTATAATATAAAATAGTAATATAAAATAGTAATATAAAATATATTAAGTTAAAAAGTAGTATTAACTTTATAATCTAGCTACTTAAAGTAAGCTAAGTATATAACTAAAAACAATTTTTTTACTATTAAACTAATATAAAATATTATACTAATTTTTATTATTTATATAAGTTATAGTAAAAGTATAAAAAAAATTATTTTAAAGTTTTAAAACTAGGTTTTTTTACTAACTAGTAAAAGTATAAAATAAAGACTTATTACACTTACTTTAAATAGTTTTATAAATAGTTAAAAGTATTAGCCTTTGTAAAGTAATTAAATTAGAATTTAGTTTTAATAAATAAAGATTAGGTATATAGTATATACACTTTACTATTAAAGTAAAAAAACTAGGTAAATAAAGTTTAAATATAAAAAAATAGTTTTAAAGTTAAAAAAATAAAATATTATTATAAAGTTTAATATACTAGTTTTAAAACTTTTACTAAAAGTACTATATTAGTAAAAAAAATTTAACTAGTTCAGAATTGAATTTAATATACTAAAATAAGAAAAAATTTTAATTTAGTATTTATAATAAGAACTTTTGTAAAGTATTTAAATTAATAGCTAGTTAGCTATAGTTATTATTTAATAAAGTAAGTAGTTTCTAATATTATAAAAAAAAGTATATTTATTAAATTACTTTATTACTATAAAAACGTTATTATAGTTATTTTTATTTTTTAAAAACTAAATTAAATTTTATTAAAATATATTACTATAATTTTCTAAAAACAAAAAGTAAATAAAGTAAAGTAAAAGTTTAATTATAAACCTTTATTATTTTTTAATATATAATAGTTTTTTATATAGTAAATAATATTTTACTATAACTAATTTTTATATTTTTTTTAAATAAATAGTAACTTAAATAGTATATATAATTTTAATAATTTAAACTTAAAAATTTTTTTTTAAATATGTTTAGTTTATTATTATAAAATGTAAAATATTTAAAATATTTACTTAATTTTATTATAATATAACTATAGTAGTAAGTACTAATAATTGATTTTAATTACTAAGTTAATTAGTTTAAATAAGTTTTAAGTTTAATTATACTAAGTATTAACTATAAATTAATTAAAATCAATATTTATATAATGATTTTTTTTGTATATAATTAGTTTAAATTAAGTACTTTATAAATAAATATTATTTCTTAGAAATTAAGTTTTATAGCTTTGTTTTCAAGTTTTTTAAAATAAGTTCTTTATTATTATTATTTTAATTTAAGCTTTTAGGTTAGTTTAAAAAGTACTAATAATATAATTAATAGTATTTACTTTTTAATAAATAGTAGTATTATTTAAGTTTCTAAACTAAATTACTAATAGTATTTTAATTTACTTAATTTTATTAATTTTTAAAAATAGTTTAATAAATTATTGATAGTTTTAAAACTTAGAAATTAAAATTTATTAGTTTATTTAATAGTTATATTTATTAATATTTTATAAAAAAAAGAATTTATTGATATAATTTAATTTTTTTTAATTATAATAATATACATAATAATATAAATCTTATTTTTAAACTATATTATATAATACTTTACTTAATTTAAATAAATTAAGTGACTTTAAACTATTTATAATTTATAAAAAAGGTATAAAAACTTATATTTTAAAATATAAATATAATACTAATATAGTAGTTATTAATTACTCATTAAATAATAAAATAATAATAAATTATATTTATTTTTTAATTAATATAATTTAATATCTTAATATTTTTACTTTATATTTTATAAAATGTAGACTTATTATTTTTTTAATAAAATAAAATTAAAATTAAATAAAAACTATACTACTAATTCTAATACTTAGTAATATAATAACTTTAATTATAGTTTTAATTTAAGTAATTTAATATACTAAAGTAAATAATTTACTTTTAACTAAGTTTTTTATTATAAAAAAAAGTATTATTTACTATTATTATTATTTTTAACATAAAGTTTTCATTTAAAACTTAGTTTTTAAATTATTAATATAAATATTAGCTTTTTTATTTTTATTTTAAAAAAAGTAGTTTTTGATAAATAGTAGAATTATTTCCTATTATCTAATTACTTTAATTTTAATAATATATAAAGATTTATAATTTTTTGAAAGTAACTTAATTTATTATAATTATAAAAGTATATACTAAAAGTAAGTAATATTTTTAATAAGTGAGTTACATAAACAAGTGAGCTGCGCACCTTATTAAGGTTTAACTATTTTATAAATAAATAATAACTTAACATAAGCAGTTATTACTATAATATTTAGCTAGTAGATAATTAGTCTATTTCTTAGTATTTTCACATGTTCTTAAGTTATGCCTAGTTTTGTAATAGTATTTATAATACTTTTATTATAGTGTATTAACCTTAACACGCTCTTCTCTCTAGCACTTTTTATCCTTAATTTATATACTAATATTTGCTTAAGTAATTATCTTTAAGCTCTTAGCTTTTATTAGTATTTCTTATTTTTAAATCTGCTTTTTTTTGCGCTTCTTGTGCTATATTACAAGCTTATTTATTTTCTAAAGCTTAGTAACTTTTAAATGTAGTAGTATAGCTTTATATATTATCAGCTCAGCACCCTTTACAAGCTAATAAATTAACTTAAAAATATAAGTAGGTAAGCTATTTTAATGCTGCTTAATTTAATTACAAATTAGAGCTTTTTAAGACCCTAATTTAGTAGCAGTTTTAGGTGTTTTTAATTCCTAAATAGTTTCTTCTTTTATAGATAGAGATAGCGTCTGAAGCTGAATATTAAGCTTTAAGAGAATAGTATTTAAATTAAATAAGACTAAGCCAGCGCTTTAAAAACCTACGTGAATATTACTTTTTATAATTATCTCTTAATAAGCTACTTTAAACACTAGTAGAAACTCAAGCTTTATAATATAATAAATATAGTTATAAATAAGATCCTTAACTTAGCGCTTATATGCGTCTTTTAAAGGCGAAAAATAGTCTATATTAAGTAGCTAAAGTAAATGTAATAAATAAGATAACATATAAAGTATAATAATTTACTTCTTTTTATAAAGTTACTAAAACTCAAGCAAATTATGACTCTTATAGCTGTTAATTATAAGTAGATAATATACGCCTACTATATAATACTTTATATGCTTATTAAAATACTATAACTACTAAATACTAAGCTTATTTATTATCTAGCTATTATTACTTAATAAAATAGGCTAATCTAATAGTATATTATTGCTCTTATACTATACAGAAAAATAGTACGTTTTTATAAAAATAATAAATAGTAGGATTACTTATTCTTAAGTATTAATACCCTAGATTACTATAACCCACTTGTAATTACCTAGCTGCACTACTTTATATTAATTATGTTTATTAAAGCCTGTAATAATTTTACCGCCTGAAATAACGCCTATCTAGAAGCTAGTCTTGTTAAAATTATAGATATTTTCTTTAGTGATACTATACTTCTTATTTATACACTATATATAATTAAATTAAAACTTAATAATCTTAGGATCCTCACATAAAGCTCTCTGGTAATTATACTTTTAATTATATACTATTTTAATCTCTAGAGTTCGCTGTATAAAGTTCTCTAGCTATTTAATACTAACTTAGGTATTAGAGTGTGTAGTAAGTAGTTAATTAGCTATATCTCTTACAGCACTAAGCCTAAAAAGAAACTCTTATAAATCTAGGTTAAATATATACTAAATAATAACTAATTCCTCTAGCTTAGTAAGCTTTATTAAATTAGGCTTATAATTACGTTATAAAGTTATTTCAGCGCGTTAAGTTCTTAGTGTTAATTTAAGAACATTATATACTACTATAATACTTCATACGTTTTATAGTTAATTTTATTTAATTACTAAAGTAGCTAAGGATAGCCTATTTTTATTATAAATTAATTAAGTATTACTTTATTAATGTATTGTGCTTAAAAGTTAGTAGGTTGTGTTTTTTTTAGTAAGATATATAGCTCACTTATCCACGCAGCTCACTTATCAAATACGTTAATATATTTTCTAGTTTTAGTAACTTATTAAATAAAAAATAAAATAACTACTTTAATGTATAATAAACTATTATTTATTTACATATTATATTTATTGTTTTTAAATACTTAAATTTAAAGCCATAATATAAAGTTTTATAGTAATTTTTTTTTAAATTAAAAGTAGTATTAAAATATTATATTATTAAAAAAAGTTGTAATTTTAATAATAACTTATTATACAGTTTTTTATTTTACTAATTACATAAAAGTTAAGTTTAGTTTACTAATATATAAAATTTATTAATAAAGCTAGTATTATTATTATTATTATTAAGTATTTATTATTATATAGTTTTTAAAAAATATAAGAAAATAAAAAAATCTTAATTAATTCATAACTAAGTAAAGCTATTCCATATATAAATAATAAGTAAAATATATTAAGAAAAGCATTTATAAACTTTATATTAATTAAAAAAAATTATGTTATATAGTTATATATTCTTTTAGCTAGAATATACTAAAATAATACTAAAAATAAAAATAAAAATAAAACTAACTTAAATTAAATAAAGTTAAATACTAAAAGGCTATTATTGTTACTAGTAATTACTAAAATATATAGATTTTTAGTAAAATTAATTAAGTTTAATTACTTTATAAAAGTTTTATGTTTTTATTAAAATAAACTTTTTATTAATTTATTTTTTAAAATTTCACTTATAAGTACTTATTTAATAATAAGTTAATTTTCCTTTTTTTTTGTTTTATTTATATTTAGTATGTATTAACATACTTAAGCTTTATATATAGCTTAAATATTTTCTAATAACTATTTATACTATTTAAAAGTTATTACACTAAATAGTTTACTTTTTTTTAGAGTTAAAGCTTAGGTTTTTAAAGAATTTTATTTACTACTATATTTTAAAGTTAATAGTTAAAAAAATAACTAATTTAACTTATATTATTAATTTTATAACCATATATTAAACTATTAATATTTAGTTAATAAGGTAAAAATTTTAATTATAAACTTTTATAAACTTTTATATATATTTAGTTAATTAGTAAATTCTATGTTAATAACTTTAAAAAAATTAATTTTTTTAAGTTTTTAAATGCTAAGTAATATAAATTTTAGTACTATTTTTTACTAAAAACTTTTATAGTGTAATACTAAGTTTTAATAGAATAATATTAATAATATAATTTAATAGTAATATATATTTATTTAGTATTCTAAAATTACTTTATTAAAATTAAATATAGTTAAGTTATATTTAGTTTTATAAAAATAGTAATATAAACTAAAAGGTTTATAAAGTATTAATAAAACTTAATATATAAAAAAATTGGTTTTTTATTAATATAGCTAGTACTATTATTACTAGTAGTATTATTAGATATTATTATACCAATAATTTTATATTAAATTTATTTATAAATTTGTTAATAAACTTATTTTAGTAAAGTTAAATATTTTTACTAAATTATTTTATATAATTAAAATTTCTAGAAACTAATGTAATTTTTTTTAAGTAGTATATTTTATAATACCTCAAAAGCTTATATTTAAATACCTTAACTTATTTATACTTATATTTAAGTACTAAAATAATTATGTTGTTAACATAAAAAAAATTAAATTTTTATTAAAAAATAAATAGAGTATATTTAAAATTTACTTTAAACTTAACTTTAAAAGTATAACCTTTAGTTTATTATATTAAAGTAGTAGTACTTATTTTAGCTTATATAAAGCTTTAAGTAATAAAATTTTTTTTTAAGATTTAAAAAGCTTTATAGTACTTAATAGTATACTTTATATTTATTTTAATATTAAAAAAAGTGTTTAGTATATTGTAGTAATATATATTAAAAATAAAAATAATAGTAATTACTATAAGTACATAAAATAGTTAAGTAGTTATTATTAAAGTGTAGGTATTTTTCTAGATTATTTAAAGATTACTACATATACATAATTAAGCCTTAAATTTTAAAAAATAACTATTTTCAATAAATTTATAGGAAAATACCTATATAAGAAAGAAAATCTTTATGTTTTTACTAGCTTTAGTAAGAGCTATTTTAACAAAATAGCTTATACATATTATGCTTTTAATTTTAAGACTAGTAGCCTTAATAAAGTTTTTTCCAAATAAATATGTTTCAAGATTTTTCTAGAATTTTTAATAGTAAAAGAAGTTAATTTCTGTGTAGTTAAAATTTTAGTAATTTTATATTAAGTTTTAATTAGATATTTAGTAAAAATCTAGTAGTAAATAAAGTAATATATATTACCAAAACTTAATAAATTATACTAAAATAAAGTTTTAAATTAATTATAGAAAAGTCTATAACCTTATTCTTTTTTAGTATATTATTATAGGTTCTACTAAAAATATTTAGTTTTAATAAATTAAATCTAAATTATTCTAGTAAATTAAATTTACATTATTTAAATATTAACGAATTTTTAATTAAACTTTTACTTAGTATTAGTATTAGAAGCTATGGCCATTTATTTAAATCTTTCTTTAGTATATTTTTAGAGTGGCTTAATTATAAAGTAGAGATTTTTTAAAAAGCTAAGTTTAATAAAAATAATATTAAGTTATTTAATTTATTATCTAATTTATTAAACTTATTAGATTTATTAGATTTGTTTATATTATTAATTTAATTTATTACAGTATTAGAGTACGTGTGTAGAAACTTTTTAGGCATAATAAGAACTTAAATAATTTCTTTAATATCCTTTTTTTTTATATAAGTCTTTTAAAGCTTATTAAATAAATTCAGCTTAAAAATAATATCTCTTAATTAAATAACATGAGATTTTACTAATAACTATACTTAATAAATATTAGTTAAGTTAAAACTAACTAGGTGGCTAATAAAAACATATAAGTAAAATTTCTTACTATATTTAATATCTTTATTTAGTGTAAATACTTTATAGCCAAAGGGCCTAAAATATATAATTAATAGTTTATAACTATATATTATTTCATAAAGCGTTTTCTAGCTAAAAGACTTTATTAATATAATATTAAGAATTATTACTATATACTTTACTTACTTATTATAAAGTATTTTAGAGATATTAGCTTTTTTTTTATAAAGTATATGTTTTTTTAAGAATTAATCTTCTAGCTTACTTTATTAAATTATTTTATTACTTAATATTTAGCACTTGAAGTTTAAGCTTAGTTCTTTAATTATAGTAAAAGTTTAAAAATTTAGTATCTAGTTTTTATTCTCTATTATATTTAAAGACGTTAATATCTTAATTGAATTATTATTTAATAAAAGTAATAAACCATAAAACTATAGGGATTACATGTATATAGCTATATATTAGTATTATTTTAATAAAATATAGCTTAGTACATGTGTTAATCTCATAACAAAAATAGAAATTACTATTATAATAAAGTATTATAAAATTATTTTATATATATTTAATTTAATATATGTGTTATGTTTTTTAAGTATTAAAGCCTTTTTAGTATCTATCAGCACTACTCTAATAATATTATCTAAAAGATAATTAATAGCTTTCTTACTAATATAAGTAAATAATTAATGAAATTTAAAACAAAAAATGCTAATAGAGTGTTTGTTTATGTAAAAAAACTTTTATAAATAAGCTTAAAATTATTTTAAAGTAAAAATTATAGTAGAATTTTAATTCTTAATTTCTTAATTAGTAAGTAGCTAGTGTTCTTTATTAAATTTAAAATAATACATAATATCCATTATTAGTTTATTATAAAAGTAGTTTTATTTTAAATTAAGATAAATATTATTTATCCTAACACGAGAAACACTAATAACATTTATAAAATAATTAAAAATATAGGTAATATTAGAATGTTATATAATACTAACTCTTATTAGTATATTTACTTAAAGAATTATATTATTAAAAGCTTTAATTTTAAGAGTATCTCTTCTTACTATAATAATATTATTTAAAGTAACTAAATAAGTTTATTTTTAGTTTACTTTTAAATTATAGACATAAGCATTTAATCTAGAGTCAAGTAACTAATAATTCTTAAAATAGAAAATTAATTTATTAACTCTTACTATTAAAAATGTTACTATAATTAAACTGTTTTAAAATAGTTTTATTATTAGCTAAATTTTATTTTTAGAAGTAGTTATCAAGCTACTCTCTTCTATAATTAAAAATTTAGTTAATTTATTTATATTAAATTACTTCTTTGCCTTTATTATATTCTATTACTTTAATATAGTATTAATTCAGCTTTAGAAAAATAGGTTTTAAATAAGTTATTATTTAATATCTACTTTAATTACTAGGTTTAGTTTCTAGTTACAAAGCTACCTATATTTTAGATTAATATAAAAGTAAGAAATATACTAATAAATCTTATTATATAAGTATAGCTTACTTAGTCTACTTTTATTATTTAGTAATAGTAATAGATTTTTTTTAAAGTAGTAAAGCTTACTATAATAGTAAAGCTTACTATAATAGTAACTACTACTAAATCTAGTTTCATATATTAGTAGTAATTTTAAAAATTAGAGAAATTTCATTAATTTCAAGTATAACCTCTTTTTTAGATTTTTTATAAAATAGGTTAAAGGTTATAATAACTGTATATTTAGAAATAATTTATTTAATAGCTAAAAGAAAATTTGCTTAAGTATAATTTTCCTGCATATTTAGGATTTTAAGTTTCTTAGTAATAGTAATAATATTTTACTAGTTCTTAATCTAGTACTTAATATTTTAATTATATTTATAACTTTTAATATTTTAATATTTAGTTTTATATTCTCTAGTGCGCGTTGCTACTGTAGAAATAATTTACTTTTTAAATATAATAAATTATTTATATACTAAGAGTTTACTTTTAATTAATAAAATATAGTATTTAGTAATAATATTATTAATTTCTATTACTAAGTTTACTAGAGTCTTTATTTTAGTATAATAATTAACTAGTTTATTTTTATAGGTATTTATTAAAGCCTTGTATATAGCTTATTAACTAGAATTAAGTTAAAATACTATAATTACTTTTTATAGAACATTAGTAGTAATTAGTTTTATAAGTTTTTAAAAAACTAAGATTTTTTTTTTTTTAATATTAGAATTCTAGTACTACTAAATATTAGCTTATTAAATAGTATTTTAATAAAAGAAAATCTAGAGTATTTAGTTAATAAATTTATTAAGAATAATAGTAATTTTTTAAGTTATATAGTTAATTTTAGAGTTTACTTTATATTAATTAGTAAAGTAAAAAGATAGAGCTTAATATTTTATAAGAGTTTACTTATTAATATAAAAAAATATTTAAAAGCTTTATACTAAATAGAAGCTTCTAAATAAGCTAAATTAAATAAATTTATTACACTATATATACAAATAAATCGTCAAATTAAAACAAAATAATTAATTAATTAATTAGAGTTAAATTAACGATTTTGTGTAGTTACTATAGTAATAAATAAATCTAGTAGTAACTTAAACTCATAACTATTACTAAGTAACCTTTAAGAGATAGAAGAAGATAAAAAAAAATTAATTAATTAATAACTAAGTAGAGCTATCCTATATATAAATAACAAAATATACTAAAAAGAGAATTTATAAGCTTTATAATAATTAATAAAAGAATAAAATAATCATGTTGCTTAGTTATAATACTTAAGACTATATAGCTAACTTTTAGTATAATAACGCTTAAGTAGATTTATAAAGATAGTATTAAAAAAAACTATAATATTAGTTTTAGTAAGAACTACTTATTTTCTATTAACTTTTATATAGAAGTAGAAATAATCTAAAGTTTTACCTATAGCTTTCTTAATAATATATAATACTTTAGCTTACTTAGTAGCTGCTTTTATACTTTTCTTAAACTAATTAGTATTACTAATAAGCTTATTATTTATATAGAAGTTTTAATACTTATAAAGTAGATTCTTACCACTAATAAGAATAAGTAGATTAGGGATTTAGTAAATAATTATAAAAGCTTTATAATTATTATATTACCCTTATATAGGTTACTAGTGTTATAGAGTATGAATAAAATATCTAAATATATAATAATAGTAAGCTAAAGACTACTAGATTAGTAAGTATTATTAAAAAAAATTTCTATTATAAAAGTAGATTACGCGTTAGAGTGTGGTATTCTAGCTATAAAAGTTAAAAGAAAATATAGTCTAGCTTTAGATTACCTAATTCTTACTACTTAAGCTTTTAGGTTTTTAACTTACTTTTTAAGCTTTACTTTCTTTTTTATCTTATAATATAATTTCGTTTTAGAGTTTAGTAATATTCTTAGCCTATTAATTAACAAGTTACTAGTAGAGTGTTACGGTAACTATCTGTAATATAAAAGTCTTTTAAGAAAGCCTTCTTATAAGCCTTTTTTTTATATTATATGTTTATGCTTTGGTTTTATACTAGTGTATAAGCCCTCACCCTAAACATTTTAGCTTATAACTTATTATATTCTTTCTTTTTTTACGTAATGTTTTGATTTATTATCTGGTACTATACTTAGTAATTAATTAATACTTCTTATTAAGCACTTAACTCTCTACTTATAGCACTACTGTAATATTACATTACGTCTTTACTAATTTCTTATAATAGATAACTTAGATTTTACTAAAATCCTTAGAGACTTTATCTCTTAACTTATAACTCTAAAGATAAGTAACGAATCACTTATAGACACCTTAGTAAGATAAGAAACCTAATATAAAGAGAATATAAAAGCTTTTTATATTAAGCTTAATAAAATAAAGTAAGTGTTTACTAGCTTAACCCCTACTATTACTATCTCCCCTGTTAAAGAAAGTCTAGCTCTTGTTACTAGTTTATCTAGAAGTAGTTTAAGTTCTATAATTCTAATCCTATTTATAACTATAACTAGTACCTATCTTTAAGTTTCTTAAGCTATAGTTAGGAACGTGAGATTAATTATTATGCTAGAATCTATTATATTATTAATAATAACAAAATTTGACTACCTACCTAACCCTCTAATGTTTACCGGAAAATAAAAGGACCTATATATCTTTATTAGGAAACTTAATTATAAGCTTAAAGATAATACTAACTAATACTCTACTAAACGCTCTTAACTTTTATATATATATTTAAGGCTAGAGAAGGACCTGATAACACTTATAGACCCTTTTATAAATAAGAATATATACTTAGTAAAATAATTAATTATCTTTTTATAAGTTATATACAGAGACCTAAATAGAAAACTTACTACCTTCAGTAAACTTAATTCGTTTCGTTAAGAATAAAAGAGTTTTATTACTTACTTTACTAAATTCTATAGACTAGCTGCTGACACTGGACTAAATGAAATTAATTTAATTACTTAGTTAAGAAGGTTATTAAATGACGATCTCTGCTAGATAATAGTAAATATTAAAATCTTTAATACGTTAAATAATTACGCTAACCTAATATTCTTATATAATAATAATTTTTAGTATCTTCCTTTACTGCGTCTTACTAAGCTGTAACTCGTATTATAAAGAAATCCTAATATTATAGAAATTAATATTTCTAACTACGCTTCTGTTAGGTTAGCTAAACGAGAAGTTTAAAAGCATAATAGCTAATATTTTAAGTATAATAAATATAGTTATATTTTCTAAAACTACTTTATTTCTTTACTAGAACTCTAATTTATAAGTCTATTCTAACCCTAATAAATAACTCGCTTTTGTTCTTTCTTTAGATTTAAATCTTTTTATAGATAAGAATGCTTCTGAACTCTCTAAGCTAGCCTATTAAAAGCTCTATTCTAGTGTTAAGTTACTTCTTAGGATGTTTCTAATATTAGATTTCTATTAACCTTTAGACCTCTTACCTAGTAACTAACTCTTAAAACTATTAAGTAAATATTCTGTGTACTATCTAATAAAATAGCTTATTATACTCTATTACTACTTTAATTAATACTAGAGTAACTGGTATAGGTTATATTAGTAGATTTTTAGTTAATACTTAAAAACTCTATCTCTCACCGCTCCCGAACGTCTTATATCCTACTAGTTTTAATAGTAAATATCTTAAAGGGGGTTATATCTCGTATACTGCTAGTATAACTCTCTATTATATAAATTATATTAAGAAAATCTATCTCTTTATAATAGCTATAGGAAACTATAAATTAATTCTTAGCTAACCTTAAATAAGAAAACATAAGGTTAACTTTAATTATAACTTATAAAAGCTACTTTTTAATACTCTTTATTACTAGACCTATTATCTATACTTATCTTAATCTCTTATCTATTTAAGAGAAAATACTACCCGCTTAAGGGACTTTCTAGTAAACTTTTTATTAGAAGACTTTTATCTTAATACTACTTACGTACGGCGTTTACGGACTTGCTTTCTAAAATTATCACTAACTACCTAAACTTAACACGATAACTAGTTAGCTAAAATAAACTATTAATTATAAGAATCTAATATCTATCTAGAGGACTTTCTAGTAAACTGTTTTCTAAAAAGCTTCTATCTAGAATCTAAATTTATATCTAAATCTAATACTAAACTAAATAGGGACCTTATAAGGAAGCTTTTCTCCTAAGGCTCTAAGAATTTTTTAGTAAAGACTTTACTAAAAGGCTTTTATAAGAACTCTAAACTAAGTATAAATATCTACCTAATTAGGGCAGCCCCCTTTATATAAATAGCCCAGAAATACAAACATAAAATCTTTATTATTTTAATAGCTAATATTAATAAAGCTTTGGTTTTAAAAATCTATACTAATTTAGCTACTAAGGTTCTAAAGGAGTACTATAATACTTTTCGAATATTCTTATATAAGAAAGCTAATAGACTACCTGAATATTATCTATATAACTATAAGATTATCCTTAAGGAAGAAAAGCAACCCGGATTTAAACCTCTCTATAAAATATTCTAAAATAAACTAAAAGTTTTTAGAAAGTATTTTAATAACTATCTTGCTAAAGAATTTATTAGAGTAAGTTTATCTTCTATAGCTGTACTAGTTATCTTTATAAAAAAACCTAATAAAGGTCTTTAATTCTATATAGACTATTAAACTCTAAATACTATTACTATTAAGAACTACTATTTAATTTTATTAATCTAAGAAACTTTATTCTGCCTTAGTAAGGTGAAGTATTTTATAAAGCTAAATATTATCTTAGCTTTTAACTATTTCTGTATAGTAGAAGAAAATAAATAGCTAATTACCTTCTAAACCTAATATAACTTATTTAAATATTTTATTATGTTATTTAGACTAGCTAATACACTAAGCACGTTCCAACACTATATAAATAATATTCTTTAATTATTTCTTAATATATTTTATATAGTCTATCTTAATAATATTCTAATTTATAGTAATTCTTTATATAAATACTGATAATATATAAAATAAGTCTTAAAAGCCCTAAATAAAGCTAGCTTGTAACTTGATATTAATAAATACAAGTTCCACTAAGAATAAGTTACTTATCTTAGGTATGTAATCTTAATAAGAGGAATTAGTATAAACTTAAATAAAGTAAAGAATATTTTTAACTAGGAATTCTCTAAGAACGTAAAGGATATAAGAGTATTCCTAGAATTTACTAACTTTTATTAATAATTTATTAATAACTTTTTTTGTATTACGTCTTTGTTTATAGCCCTAATGAAAAAGAATATCTGATTTAAATTTAATAATACTTATTAAGAGGCGTTTAAATATTTAAAATATATATTTATAACCGCTCTAATTCTCCGACACTTTAATTCTAAGTTACTAATTATTATAAAAGCTAACTTTTTAGACTACGTAACTGCTAGAGTCCTTTTCTAGAAAAATAAATAAAATAAACTAAGACCTATAGTCTACTTTTCTAAGAGACTAAATCCCGCTAAATATAACTATAAGATATATAATAAGAAACTACTAGCTATTATACATTACTTTAAATAATAGAAACCTGAATTAGAAGGTGCTGCGTTTCTAATTCAAGTACTAAATAACTATAAAAATCTTTAGTATTTTATTATAATAAAGTAACTTAGCTATTAATAAGCTTACTAGGTTGAATATCTATTCTAATTTAACTTCACTATTACGTACTAACTAGGTAAGTGGGGTGGAAAACTAGATACTCTTACTTACTATATATAGAATACTCTAGCTTAAGAAGAAGTTTAAAGAGCTTAATAATAAATATTTCTCCGCTCTAAACTATTTAATAACACTCTAGAATTAAACTTAACTGAGATAGATAGGTTGATTTAATAGATTATTAATAATAAATATTTAAATAATAAGTTTATTTAGGAAATTCTGTCGCTAATATAGGATAGAACCTAACACTTTAAGAAGCTTTCTTTAAGTAAGTATAAAAACTAAAAAAACTAATTATACTATCATAACCAGCTAGTAATACTAAATAATAATAAACTTAAGATTAAACTTTTTTAAATTATGCACGATTCTCCTACTGGTGGCTACTCTAGTTATAGAAAAACTCTTAAAATCCTACAACACAAATACTACTAGCCCTGGATGTTTAAAATAATATGTTAATATATATCTTATTACTATACTTACTAAAGATCTAAAGCTTTCTATAAAAAATACTATAGCCTCTTAAAACCTCTCCCTGTCTTTAAAAGGAGATGAAAGAATATTTCTATAGACTTTATTACTAACCTCCTAGAATCTAAAGGCTGTATTAATATTATAGTTATAATTAATCACCTTATAAAATATAGATACCTAATTTCTTATAGTAAGATAATTACTATGGATATTGCTTATTTCTTCTACTAGTACATATAAATAGACTACGGCCTTCTAGAAATAATTATATTAAACTAAGAAACATAATTTATCTCTACTTTCTATAATGAACTTTGTAAATAACTATAAATTAAATTCTAACTATCTTCTATATATTACCTAGAAACTAATGGCTAAATAGAAAGAGCTAACGGTATAATAAAATAAGTCCTATATATATACATAAACTACTAGTAAGATAACTAAGTAAACTAGCTTTCCTTAATATAGTTTAAAGCTAATAATACTATATCTAAATTTATAAAAGTTTTACTGTTCCTGGCTAATACAGGTTAACATCCCTAAATAGGTTTTAAATTTTCTATAAGAATTTAAAGACGTTTTTACTAAGTATTATAAGCTTTAGAAGTTAACCATATAGTAGAGAAAATAGCTAATATCTAATAACTAATTTAAGAAGAGATAATTTAGGCCTAAGCTCTTTAAAAAGAATATGCAAACTAAAAACAATTATTTATACCTAATTATTAGATAGAAGACATAGTTTAGCTTAATACATAAAATATCTAAATAGAGTAACTTTCTAAGAAGCTAGATTTAAAGGCCTTAGGGAAATACTATATCTCTTAAATAGTTTCTCTATACGCGTACTAACTTAAACTTTCTAAATTCTTAAATATATACTTAGTTTTTTATGTATTATTACGTCAGCCTGCCGCGCCTGAATTTAAATATCTTTTAGATTAATAAAACCCGCTATCTAAACCTATTAAAGTTAATAGGGAAACTGAATACTATATTAAATAAATTAAAGAACTGCGCCTAAATCGCAGGCGGAAACGCTATAAATATCTAGTTAAATAAACTAGATATAATAATTTAACATAGAAATCTGTAAGTGATCTTTAAGATATAATTATTATAAAAAAATTCCATCTCAAAAACCTAAACTAATTTAGACCTAATATTTAATATAAATACCCCTTATAGGAGCTTAGACCTAAAAGGGGGGTACTATTATAATAACTATTTATAATATAAAAGTCTTTTAAGAAAGCTTTTTTTTTATATTATATATTTATATTTTAGCTTTATACTAGTGCATAAGCCCTCGCCCTAAATATTTTAGCTTATAACTTATTATATTCTTTTTTCTTCACGTAATGTCTTAACTTATTACCTGATACTATACTTAGTAATTAATTAATACTTTTTATTAAGCACTTAACCCTCTACTTATAGCACTACCGTAATATAAAGTATATATTTTTTAAAGTTACTATATTATATTCCCTTAGCTGTTAGGTGTCCTGCATGGACTATTAGTTTATACTATTAAAAATAGTATTTTTAGTATTTTCCCTGCTATAAAGCACCACACGTTAATTAATAAATTAATTATATTTATTCTAGTACTTTAGAGTATTATATATATTAACTAAGTATTATAGATATTTATTTTTAGAATATAGTAAACGCTCCTGCGTCTTTTTCTTTCTAAAGTTATTAAATTATATAAAATTATAAAATATCTTACTTAAAGACTTTTTAGATTACTATAGACCGGCCTTTCTCTTTACCTTCTTATATAATATATAGTAACCTTTATTTTTTAGTAATTTTTTAGTATAGGTAGGTTACTAATTCTCTAGGCTTATCTCACTTATTATTTAGAATAATTTTTCTTAGATTTTAATTCATTAAGTTCTCTTCTAATTATGTGTATGAAGATTAATTAGTAATATATTATAAGCACTTATTATACTATATATAAAATAAGCTTTATTATTTTTATATACTAAATTAGTATTTTATTTAAACACTTAGTAGTACTATTTTACTTAGGGGTATATAGAGACCTAAGTTTCAGCTTAATTCCTTTTTCTTTATACTATTCTTTTATATAGTCGCCTATTTTACTATATTCTTACTTATTATTAGTTTAAAGCTAAATAATGTTAATACTAAATTCACGCTTTATTTCTATTACTAGAAATTTAGTAACTAAAACAACAGTAGCTTTATCTATATATACTAGTATAAAAACTTAGTTATATTTACTAATAATATTATATAAATATAGAATATAATAGTAACTATTATAAACTTTATATAAGAGCTCTATAATATTAATAGTAATTCTTTTAAATAGCTTATCTATTAGGAATTTACAGTTATTACTATAAGACACTATCTAATATAATTTCGTTTCTATATATATACTATATTTATTTATAGCTGGTGCTTGTTCTTTATTAGTAAAAACTATATCTTAAGTTTTAGCAAATAGATAATTAATTACCTACTTACTAAAATAGCTAAAAATCTTATAAAAATGCTAATAGATGTTTCTAATTAGTTGCTTATTAATTAATAGCTTTCATGAACGTAGGCGAGGTCATGTAAATATAAAGATCTAAAATATTTTATAAGAATTATACTCCATTAATACTTTATGAGTTTTAGGTATAATTATGTAATATATTAAATACTAGTATATACTAACACACTTAATAGTATAAATAGTAGCACCTAATTTTACCATTATATAGTATATTATAACCTAAATTAAAATAGATATTATTCTAGATTACTTTAGAAAGCACCATAACATTAGTAAAAAAAGATCTTATAAGCATAACGTTATGTAAGTTTATGGCTTAAGGGCTAGTTAGCATATCAACCCTAATCATAATATCTCCCCATACTTTAATCTATATTTAACTACTACTAGTAATTAAAACATGCTCATCAAGAATAGCAGGTTTAGTAGTTCTAAAATTAGCGTTATTATTACACACATGTATGTCTACTCCAGGATCCAGAATCTAGCTATTTTCAAGAGAATATGTTGTCTTTAAATAAGTAGTGGAGAAGCTCAATTCGTCCATAGCTGTAAATAATGTGCGTGAAGTCATCTCTAAAAAAGAACCTATGTTAATAAGTCCTTGAGGCGATATTACCGTATCGGAATTGCGTTACTTTTCTTTCTTCTACTTTTCTTACTTCTCAATTTTTTTTTATAGTCGCTCTCAGCTTCCAGTTCTTCTAAAGCTTGTCTTTTACTTTCTTATTTTTTTAGGCGTTTAGCTTCTAGTCTTTTAATCGATTCCAGGCAAAGAGATATGGGTAATCTCGAAATTAATAGTTGTTACCACATAGACAAGGTTTGTATGGCTTTATATCGTTGCCAGATGTAGGTATAGGTGGCGATTAACTATTTAGCATGGCATAAGCTAAATAGCCAAAATTAACTATCTTAGGCCCTCTAGTTTTATGGTGGAAGTTAATGAAGCAAGCCTAAAGGTCTTTAACTATAGAAAAGGCCTCGTTCTTTAGCTCTAGTTCTAATAGATAAACTTGAAGTGCTCTAGCAAACTTAGGGTATATAGCCTTGATAGCTAGTATAAAGTCTTCTTATACTCAATTCTTATGGACCTCTAGCAGGTTCAGTTTCTTTACTAGCACAGGCGTTTTGCCATTCTTCAAGCCACTTATCCATATTCTATCTTTCTTTCCAGAGCCTGACTCGGTTCTACTCAGCAGCAATCTCCCGTTTACGGCTTACGTCTGTTGGGCAGAGTTGCTTTGCGAGGGCCTTCAGCTAGTCGTACGGCTTGGTAAGGTCTTAAATAATTAATATGTGGCGTTTCTCGATTATCTTACTAATGTACATAGTAATTTCTGCAAGGGCTTTCCTGATTCGATTAAACTCCTGTAAATCATCATGATAGATCGAAAACTCTATGCTATAAACAGCTAGCCGATCTCTGTCCAGGTCCCTTATTAATGCGGCTGCATTACGTTGGACCGTCCCGTTGGCATCTAGCTGTGCTGGCTAGATCTCCCCAGGTAAAGGCTTCTTTGGGGGATTGCTCTTTGACAGCTTGTCTCTAGCAAGATCAGGATTAATGTAAGACCACACTCCAGTGTTTAATGCCGCAACCTTGACAAGAAACAACCAACTGTGGAAGTCTTTTGAGGTGGCAAGAACTACGGTAGTCTTGTGGATCACCTGATCGTCTGATAAAAGAGATGTAGCCATGGCAGTAATGAGGAAGTAATTCAAAAGAAGTGCTGAGGAAGTATGCAAAAGATTGACAATAGCGATGAGATGCTAAATAATTGTACAAGCGTCGGTATACTAGTTGCGCAGCAGATTGAGGATGTCAAAGATAGCCTCAGTAGCACGATCCGGGGTCATAACTGTAACCAAGTGCAGGGAATCAAAAAATGTAGCAACCCATAATTAATTAAATGAGTGGAAGACTCGATCTATATACACAATCGAGGTGGATTGTACGTAAGAGCGTACGTAGAAGAGTACGCAATCTGCTGACGCCATGAGGGTCAGAGGTGAGAGATGGCGAGAGCACAACTTGATGACAAAGAGCGCTACTCGGTGACAGAAGATCATCAGGAGAGGGTCAACAGGAGAGCCCAGTATACAAGCAATGGTGCTGCCTGAGAGGCCAGCACTCGGTTACATACCAACGAGGAAAAGATGATGGTATCAGGCAAAAGTTTTGTACATTGTCAGCTGCACGAGCCTCTTGTGGCGCATTAATACTTCTACACACCAAGCAGGAAACAAGCCACTAAAGGAATGACCCATCTCCCTGAACATTCCCCGTACAGATTGGTGAAGATAATTACCGTGGCACTGTAGGGGGCCCCTTGCAGCGCACTGATAATTTACAGAGTTTTTACCCGATACCATAGCCTGGTAAATAGAAATAGAGAACCGCCACATTACCGCAATAGGCTTAGACTTATCGAGGATATCCTGAAATGGTTTAGATTTGTCTGCAAATATCAAAATGCCATTTTAAGCGAGGGTTACTTTCGAACCACACGAAAAGATCTTGGGTTCCACAAAGCATTAAGCCGCAATAAAGGAAGATATAATAATTTTGAATAGAGGATGCGAAAGCACAGTACGGAAATTATGGTCTCGTAAATTTCGAGAGCATTTGTTCTTCTGCTTTGTGCCTAAGTCTAGTTGGGATTTCGTCTATGGTAAAACCCGTAACATCCGCCCCGGCTACACACACCCCGGCCCTCACAGACGCAGTAGCAGACCTCACAGTCATACTAATCCTAATGGCCCAACGCGCAGGCGGACAGGCCATGCACGCCGTGCTCGTCGGCAAATGGCCGCAGATGCCGTGGTCCCCTCTCCCGCTCGCCGGTCCCTAAATTCGATCTTCAACCATCGGCTTTCTATGATTCGGCTGCACCGCCCAAGCTACTCGAAAGCCTTATTCCATTTAGCATTAGTAGAGCTCTATATTTGACTTCAGACCCTGGCGAGAATGCTAAAGAGGACTACTTCGGTCTGCTAAAGGAAGGACCCATCCTCATCAAACCCGCAGAAAATTGGCAGCAACTGGCCGCCGAAAGCGATGTTGTGGTCGTCGGGTGCGCCCTAACACCTCAAACCAACATCTCGTACCCTCCGAGTTCTTCAGCCTGATGGAGAAAGATGCCGTCCTACTGAATATTGTCAGTAGCCCGATTGTGGACACGATGCGCTGGTGAAAGCGCTAGACGAAGAAAGGTTTTAGGGAGCAGGCTTAGATGTCGTTGAAAACGAACCAAATGTCCCATCTGGGCATCCGTTGTTGAAGCAAGAGAGATGTGTGCTGGTGCCGCATATTGGGTCTGCGACTATTGAGACGACGAGCTTGATGGCGACGGAGAGTGTGAGAAATTTGGTTGCGGGAATGAAGGGCGGGGGGTTGGTGAATGAGGTGGAGTTGTGAGAGTTTTGGAGTCTTAGCGGTTCCGGGTTTGGCTGGAGATGGGATCTGGGGTTTGATTATTGTAAAATTAAACTATAATTATATACATTAGAAGTATATACAAATAACTGTACACGCGAAGAGCGAATGTTGGAGCCGCTTTATCTTAAATCCAAAACTCGCGCAATCCGATCCAACTCTCATTATTCTCAAACCCTACACAGCCTTCCATTCTGCGTCTGCACACCCTGGTCTCCATCTTCCACAACCCACTCCTCGCTACCAACGGCTGTGGTGGCGTAGAATACACCCCGCGGGTCGTATTTCTTCTTCAGCATCAACAACCTCGGATACTGCACTCCATAAAACGCCTCCTGCCAATTCGGCTGCATAACATTCGCCTCATTCAAATAACTCCCTCCAAACTCGCTCGTCGGTGCCACGTCCTCCCAAGGCTTAATAACAGAATTAGTAAGGAAATCCGAGGCGTTTTTCATTTGGGCTGGGGTTGCATTTTCTGGAACTAAAGTTGCGCCAATAAGGAAAGAAATCACATTTCTGAAAGCGGAAGAAACGGCATTGTCGACGTTCATGCGGTTGCGGGGGGCTTGGTGGTATCCACCGAAAGTACGACCGGCTTCACTATGTGCTTTGATGGCGTCGAATGTAAGGTCGAATTTGGCGGGGTCTTCCCAGTTACCTCGCGGGAAGAGCCAATTACCGGGTAGAGAAATCCATGTTCCGACAGTGTCGTTGCCCCAGTTTGCTTTGTATGCGGAGAAGAAAGAGTCGTGCTGGACGGTTTTGGGGGAGAAAGGGATGCCAAGAGAGCGGATTTTGCCGTACAGGGGCTCGACGAGCTCGTTGAATTGATCGATGGTGTAGTTTGGTGCGAAGAATGGCATCATTTGGAAAGTGTTGGTGTTGTTGCGATTATAGGCCCAGAAATAGGAGTAGGTGTGGGCGTCGGTGAAAGGGATTAGCAGGTCAAAGTAGGTGCGGACCGCTTCCCAGTACATGTCCTTGGTCACGTTACCGCCCGTGGCAATGGTCCAGGTGGAGGTTACGATAGGCATCTTGGGGAATACGCAGGTGATGACGGAGGTTACGACGCCATATGTGCTTCCACCGCCACCACGGAGAGCCCAGTATAGATCAGGATAGGAGTCTTCAGTGGCGGTAACGAAACGTCCATCGGCGGTGACTACTTCAAGTGCCATTACGTTGTCGGCTGCCATGCCGTAGAGACCGGACATCGGGGTGTGGCCGCCGCCTTGGATGTAGCCACCGGCATAACCAACACTCTGATACAGCAATCAGCTATTGACCTGAATTTCAAGCAATCGGAGCGCGCCGACCTACCTCACAGATACCACCAGTAGCGGTTACGCCGGCATCCTCTGCCGCCTGGTAGAGCTCCTTGACTGTAACACCTGCACCAACCTTCATCGCTGGGCCTGAATATCCGGGGCCTTTATAATTAGGAAGGTACTTGATAATCTTCATATTGTGCATCCAAATGCTCAATGATCCAGCACCGCTTGACTTTCCGAGATAGCAATGACCCGTGTTCTTGATTACTAGACGAATGTTGAGGTTCCTGGCGAAGTTAACTGCCAATTGAACTTGAGCGACGTTGGTAACATTGACGGCATATGCTGGGTAGCCTCCGAGGGTACAAGTGCCATTGGGGCTGTTAATTGGGAGACACGTCTTGCCTTGGAAAATGGGCCATGCGATGGAGGTTGGGTCGGCCTCACTAGAGATGACATTAGCTATTATTGATTGGCATGTGGATTGATAAAGGAAACATACTGGAAGTACGGGTCGGGGAACTTCGAAATGATGGAAGCGCATTTTCCAGCGTCGTAATTATTCCAATTCTTGTAGCACGGCGCCGCAATTGGAATCGTCGGGATCAACGCTCCACCGGTCAAGAAGTCGAAGATGTTCCAAACCATTTCCTTCGGCCATGAAGCGTCGCCCGGAAACGATTTGCAAGAACCACTTCGTCGGGCGAGCGCATCGCTATCCTCTGAGCCATTGTCAAAGCTGACGAGGTTGGCATATTCTGCTGTCGAGTTGGACTCGGCAAGCTGCTGCAGCACCTCATCGGTCAATTGGGTTGTTTCATAATCGAACAGTTCCGCTCCCGATACCGACTCGCTGGTGACGGCTGCGGCTTGTTCGATGGCTGACACCGAAACGGAGAAAAGAAGTGCAGTGACGACGCCAGCCGAAAGTTTGTTGGGAGCCATGGCTGCTGGCTCTAGGGCGTGGAGAAATTTTTTAAGGTCCGCAGCAGAGCAAAGAAACAAACTGTCCGAACGGGAAGTTAGATATTTATTGCGGCGCAGCAGGGTCTGCCGATGCTACGAACCCCCGCACTACAATGAGGCGTTCCCTCCTAGTGGAACGAGAGGCAATCTTAGACTTCATGCTCGAATAAGGGAAGCAGTGGTGGTGCCTGAGAGAAATAGGAGAATGACTCGGTAAAATGCGAAAGCCGGCATGGACTCCTTTGTGGCTTGTCGACGAACGCGTGGAAGGTTAGCTAATACAAGGGGGTAACATGAACGGGCTGCCCCCCCTCCCCGTCAACGCACCGCCCGACGCCATCAATGGGCTAAGAAACCTCAATTTTATCGTTGTTTACAACTTTTTATGGCCTCTATTGGCCGCAATAACTGCTAGGCAGCGTTCTCTCGTGTTATGTACATGTTTTGAGAAGTCTGAGCGGTGGTGTTGACAGGGAGGGGGGGGGGCAGCCCGTACATGTTACCCCCTTGTAGGAGCGAAGTCAGTGGATCAGCAAGAGATTCGCAAAGAACGGCAACAAGACTACTCTTGTAAGACTGGTGGCGAGTCCATCCAGCAATCAGAGGGGAGGCGCGGGAGAGGCGTGGGAGAGGCTGATGCTCAGCTCCGGTAAACAGTTCATCTTGTGGCGGTTACCCGGCAGTCGACTGGACCCTGAGTCAATCCCTCATGCAAATGTATTCGAGACTTCTATGAGACTTTGATGCAGCGACATGCGGAACACGCCTTCAAAATACTCCGTGACTCCCACGACCCTCGCGACTGCTCGCCGAACTGGTTCGGCTCGCCTTTCTGCTGGCCAAGCTCCCATTATAGGCGGGAAATTAATAAATTAATGGCTACCTGTCCAGGCGACGGGGAATTCCTGAAGGATTCTAGCGCAGAAGCGGCTGGGTTGCTCGCTGATGGGGAGTGAGGGGCTCTGCCATCTCGCCTTGCTCGGCCCTTTTCCCTCAATGCTGTTACGCTGCTCCCCACCACCCATCGCGAGCGATCTGGGGACATTCCATACAAATATATTATCAATCTTTTTAAATCGCATTTTCACTTGGGGCCGGATGCGTTCTCACTCACAAAGATTCGGACGCCGTATTCCAGACGCATTCGTTTCCGCGAGACTGGTCGCTAGAGACTGACACGCGGGAGACCCGGGTACGCTGCGATGTTCTGGGGTCAAACCTGTGGGGATGACACTACTACCCAAAATTTAGGTGCTACCCTCCCGGTCGGGCCGGAACCTGCTATACGAGCAGTTGTGGTTGGTGTGGTCAATAGTGACCAGAAACGTCCAGAAACGCCGCTGAAACATCAAAATGACAGCCCTTCTTTAGCGACCCAATGTCAAAACCCAAGCGACCGGACAGTATAGTGCTTGGCTCATCATGAACGTGGAACTTTCATGTCCTTGAAACGGGGAGATTGAATCCAACGCACAACCCTAACGGCGATGGGCGATCTCGCAATTTGGACAGAAGATTTTCCCTCTTTTCCGGAGCCTCATGGCGGCTGGTGAGAGGGTTTCCCTTGAAAGCAATGCATTAGACTGCCAAAAGTTTTGAAATCCCGCGACTTAGCCGCTTCACTTCGGCCTTTTAACCAACTTGACCTTCCCCAATCTGCTATAGCTGGTGCCCTAAGAAGTCGCCTAATTATGCGTACGTCGAAGGATTAGCCATCCCTCTGGTATCCAATCGGCCCAGAGTCGAGTCAAAGTTCTTACCTTTACCAGCAAAGATGGACATTGGTTCCCAGCCCTGGAGACATTAAAACTTTAACCTACGTGTTTGCCGTTGTAGGGAGTGGGTAACGTTTGGGACTGGCCAGAGGCGAGCCTCCAAAGACAATATCGCGCTCCTTCGGTTTCAGATGACGATCCTACCATGAACAGGTCTTTAATGTCGCCATCATCCGCTTGCACAGAGCCGATCGATCGCAGAGCCTTCCAAGATCTGGTTTTATTCTGATCTGCTACTCTGATCCGCCATACATACTGGCAACTTCCCATCACCATGGCAGGCTCAGGGTTGCAGCCCACTGTCATAGCTCTCACAGTTGCGCCAGCTATTCTATCCACATTCATTGTCGTCGTGAGATTCTGGAGGAGAATGGTCGACCAGAAGTTTGCGATAGGTGTGCTTTGCGCCCATCACTATCCCTTTCAAATATTGACTATCGTGAATTAGAGGACTGGCTTTTAGCACTTGCACAGGTTCGTTACGTTTGTGTACTATTATTGTTCACTTTCGCACGACTAAACGCATGGCTAGATTCTTATTATTGGCTTGACGATAACTACTTGGGTTTGTCAGTGTTTCCCTTTTCAGGCTCGAAAATGCCCTCTAACAAGTATCCAGATGTCAAGAAGGCTTATTATGGCTACCATGTCTACGATATTCCAAAGGGTGCCCTGACTCCCGACGTCAAGGTTGAAGCGAACAAGGTTAATTGTGATACGCATCAAAATTCATCCCACCCCGCGCGATAACAATTCTCTGCCTCCATTCGTTCTTCCAGAGCATTTTGCTGACTCCTAGCATAGTGGACATACGCAAATGCCGTCATCTACAACCCCATCCTCGGTTTAATCAAGGCCTCGTTCGTCTTAACCCTGATCAAACTCCGTTCCGCCAACATCTGGATCAATCGCTCTCTTTGGTTCATCTTCGTCATCAACGGACTCTTCACAGTCACCGCCCCAATCCTCTGCGCCTTCCAATGCAACCCAGTCGCGAAGCAATGGGATGTCTCACTCCCAGGCAAATGCCTCGATCCGGGCAAGTACGTCATCAGCACCATCAGCATCGTCCTCGTTACCGATATCATGGTCGTCGTTATGCCCACGTGGATCCTCTACGGCCTGCAAATTCCGCTAAAGCGTAAAATCATGATAATCTGCTTCCTTTCCTTCGGTGTCGCAGTCACGGGCATCGGCGCATATCGTCTTTCCGTTTTCGTAGACGCCTACGTCAAGAAAATCGTTCGTAAAGATCCTACATACTCCGTCCGAATCGTCACATCGAATCTTGAGTCCAATCTCGCCGTGATCGGCGCCTGTGGCGCGACGGTGAAATGGTTACTCGGAACATTTATTCCGTTCTTCGAGTCTGACGACACAAGAAAATCATCCAAGTACACACCAAACACGTCCGGTTTCTCACGACCAGAACGCCGCAAATACACGAAAGACGGTACAAACATTACAATGCAGGATGATGACTATTACTACATGTCCAAAAGTGCCGAAAACATGGACGGCGAGGCCATGGAAATGCGGAGGACATTGCCAGGCTGGAGAAACACACATTACCACACCGAAGCCGACGCTGATTCGAAAAGCGACGAGCAGCGTATAACGGGGGATTTGGCGCATGGAATCACGAAGATGTTGGATTGGGAGGTCAGGAATAGTACGCCCGCTCTTCATTCTTCGAAGGCCATGAATGAGCCGTATGCGCCGACGGCGGTGCAGCCGAGGAATGTGATATGACGACGGCGCTTTTCATTTCGAGTCTACACTGTATGGATCACGATGTTTTTTGAGCTTAGAAGGTCGAAAGTGGCGATAACCGGTGTAACAGGCATTCTGGCGTGCCAAGATTGGGTTGTCCAGTGTTTGCGTTTTCTGCAACAATTATTTGTGAATTCTCACACGGGAATTGGGAATGAAAGAATTTACCCAGGTGCATACATTTCCTCTAAAGTGGGGCATAGCAACTGCTCTCCACCTTTCATGAACTCGGCGTCGCCGCTACCATTCCCTTGCCCTCGACAATCTTGCGCTGATTGATCCTCTTCCGAAGTTCCGAATAATGCAAGGCTGCAATTAGCGAAGTTCAGGCGCCCGACCTGCCGTTGCGACCTGGTCAAGACCCACAACATTCCCTTGAAATAATTGCGAAAGCGCCGATCTCGGGGTTGGTGTGGGTACTACCTGCCTTTCCAACCAAGCGAGGCGAGTTCCTTCTTAGATCCTGAGATCTCCCAAATTCTCAACGTTGAGTTTGTGTAGGAAAGTCCCATCAGTGTTAATTTTTACTGTGCATGCATGCGGCCCGATGATGGCCAACAACCAGACCCCTACACCTTACGTTGAGGAGCGGAGGACCACTCCGGGTGGCTTATCACGTAACATTTGCCCGCGCCTCCCGCCTTGGCTCTGCACACTATCCAGGCCGAAGGAAAATGTGGCGCCCAATACGTAACACATTAATCACCTTCAATGTCTCAGCCGCTTCGCGGAGTTGATTCCTCGTTTGTTAGAACGACCTCACGATCAAATTTCCACGGCTCTTCACTGCTCCCTTTGGTCGCGGAGAGTTTTCTCCGCCAATCATTGTGTCACGCCACTTTTGCATACAGGAGACATACAGTATTGGGCGACTCGCTGCTGGAGTTGAGCTCCCCCGAACAGAAGTGCAATGACGTAAAATGCATATTCCTGGGGAACCGCATTGCCAACTAGGCTCCCGTCCTCTGGCTCCTCTACCTTGATGGTCGTCCTAAGAGGAGTGCGAGAGTCGGGTCGGCCGAAAGTGTTCAGCTTTCGGGCAAAGGAGAGGCATTTTGTGTGCTGCTCCTCAACATCCGCTACACGCACAATCACGAAGCAGTTGGTGGAGAAGATAACGGCGTCAAATAACGTCTTGCCGTCGGCTCCCCCTTTGGCAATGGCAGAGACAATCGCATTCTTGAATCCCGCTTTGGACGTGATATCGACATCGCGTTTCAAGCAAACCAAGTCATTCAACAACCAATACGACCCGGACTCCGGAGCACTTCCAGCTTTATTCCCCTCTATATGGTATCCATAAATGCACCTAGAGATAAACTCCGGGCGCTGCTTACCGTTATCGTCTATGAGTATGGTAGCATAGTCCCAATCCTTCTCGGTAATGGGGTTCCGCGTCGACGAGAAGCGGACTGGTTCCGGAGAGCAAGAGGCAAACTCAGCGGCGCAAATGAGACCTCGCAGAACAAAAAATATCGCTCTCGTGGCACGTGTCGCGGGCCTCGCAGATGGCGCCCTTGTGTTTCTCGATGAGGATGTTAAAGAGGCGGAGACAGGCCTGCACGGCTGGCTTGCGAGTGAATTTTTCTGGGATCGCGTTGAGCTGTCTAGGGAAACTGGTTTTGGGTTCAATTTCTTGTACGTGGGGGCAGGATCGTATGCAAAAAGGCTGCGACGAGAAGCGAGAGTAGTGAAGGAATCGCGGGCAGCCTGTTCTTGATCATCGATATGATCGCCGAAGAATATAGCCTCCGCACCAGGGATTAATTCGGGCCACGAATTGGAAACCTGGGGAGGTGGAAGTAGCTGCAGTTGTTGCAACTGAAGCGCTCCGCGTTCAGATCGAAGATGTAAACGTACTCGAAGACCCTATCTTTGTCGGTACTGTCTCTCTAAAATGGGATGTAACGCACAAATCGTTAGATGGCTCTGTATACGACATTGCCCATATCCAGTGCAGTGACTCGTCAAAAATCCCGGCGTTTTTCTCCAGAATATTATTCAAGGAGATGGATAGGAAGCCGTACTCCAGCTCCTTTTCCAGTTGTTCGCACTCGGCCCGTTTCTGCTCCAGCCATTTCTTGAACTCCTCCGGGTCGGAGGGATCCAGTTCGTGAGGGATAGTCCTAAGTCTTCTAGATAAGCGTGCCTGCCATGCATTAGTGAATTGGGTGTCTGATTAAAGAACTCAAAAGCTTACAGGCGACTGTAGTAGATGTAGTATCTATTATGCCACTTGTATGCATACAAGCCTTAGTCCCTATAACACCAAATTTAGTTTGAATGGTTAAGGAAAAGAAAGATCCCGACTTAATATTGTCCCAGCCGGCAATAACTACAAATGCACTCTAGTTTCATGCATGTGGCAATGAGAAAAAACGAATGAACCCCCGAGAACGCGACATAGGGGCTATCTGTTCGAGATTGTTGATTTCATTCCCTCATCATATTGGCTGAGGCGTGATGTAAGTTCGGGCGAATGCTTCACCGGCCTACTGCTGGATGACCCCCCTTGCATGCGGATTCTAGCAACTTTACATATCAGGAATTGGTATACCTCACTCTGTGGCGGCCCGCTTTCCTGGCCATCGATTCCAAAATCTTTGTGTGGCTGCAGGCGATGGAGGAGGAGCTGCCATGGTTGACAATGAAGAAAAGAGCGAGGCATCGGACAAGCATGAGGTGTTCATGAACAATTGAAAGGGTAAGAGGATATGGAGTCATTTGACTGGGCGTATTACGCCTTTTTGGTAGAGATTGTCTTTTCAGTAGCACTACTGACATTGTCACCGAGTAGCGCTTCGTCATGCCTCTACTATCCGCCCTTCCTACATCAGCTGTTCACGTACCCTCCTACGTACTCTCTTACGTACTCTCTATCTCCGCTATTTATTTAGTATTGACTCGCCACTCATTCAATAGATCAGGCTGCTGTCCAATCTTTTCTCTGCACTCGGTGAGAGACATTCCTCTACTGTAGTGCCCTCTCTCATCATAGGTTGTTACTCATTGACCACACGCCTTATCAGTTTGTGTTCTCGTCAACGTCACCCATCGACCGTTTTCCCGTTCCATCCTTGCTCGAGAATATCCATCATGTATATATATGGACGCGCCCCGATCATATTACAGAATGTCGATCAGGGCTAGAGCTTGGGTAGCTGCCTATTTCTTGTTGTCGCCTTCTTTATTGCCTACGGCTGCTTATGTCTGCCTACAATTCCGAGGCAGAGGCAGATAACTATGTGGTTAGTCCTTACCCTTAGTCTTGAATAACCAGAGAAGTCAATTAATGCATTCTCAATACAATTTTTTCCATGCCCATCCTGCTGTCACATATACTGTTATAATAGATCAGTCCTCCGTCATGGTTTACCAATGCCCACGTACTTTATTATATATAGTGTCACAATCTGCGAAGATTTGACACAGTCACGAGGGCCGGCGGGACGATACATCTGTACCGCGGGAAAATTCCCCGCCTATACCAATTCTAGATTCGATTGGCCCAGACCAAGTATCAAGTCGGAAGGATTGCGACATTCTACGACCCAAGGAATCAATGAGTAAGGTCTCATCACCAATGTTCGAAAAGAACATGTCGTCGAAAATCATGCCACGGAACACCCCAAAGCAGAAGATATTAGAAGGAAGCCAAATAGCGCCATAGCAAGGCCGGGGAGCCTTAGACTCGGTGCGGGGGTAAAAAGTTGGAAAGGACTGCTCTCTTAATTGGAAGCAGAGGATCGCTTTGGTCCTACTTCAATTGTTCTGCCTTCTTGCCCCTGATATCTCCCGACCGGTCTATCACGTGTTAAAGTTTCAAACACTATTTTACATATAGATACCTACTAATCCTCTAGTTTACACAAAGGATTCGTCTCATCACACATCAAATGTATATTGTTCCTCACTAGGTCTTATCTACGTTCCCTGCCTACAAGTCCCTCACATGCTCACAGGCGGCGATTCGCCGGTCTTTTCCTGGAAGACGCTCGTCAGCCCGCTGCCATATGAGGTATAGGAGGAGCCCATCTTCTCGATGTCGTAATCGTTCCAGTATCCCCCTCCTGCCACCGCATACTGCGAATACCAGTTGGCGAATTTCTCCTGCGCCTGTGCCGCCGTACTGCCCTGCGACGGCTTTGAATCATTGGTTACCCAGACGATCGGGATAACCTTCATGCCCAGCGTGTTCTGCCAGGTTCCGGGATTGTTGCCCGCTCCACCATCATAGGTTTGCAGGTACGCTCTATCGAGCAGGCCCGGAACGGCGGTGTTGATCTGATCCTGGACGTTGGCCCAGAAGTTGAGGTTGGTATACGGCGTGATGGAATAACTATACTCAATCATACCAAGCATCTTCGCAAAGCTGAGAGTGCTCGGCACGTCGTAGACCGACTCATCGTCGTTATTGAATGCGTCGAGGTTCCAAGCCGTCTTCAGGGCGCCGAAGTTCTTGTACAGAACCGTATCCGAACCCGTTCCGTTTTCATTGATCAGTTCGCGGATATTCTGGAACGTCGTATCGTGCGAAACCAGCGAGATTTCCACTCGGCTGATGCTTGTCGCGCCGATCTTAAACGATTTTATCTTGTTGGCTAGCGCCGTTCCCCCGACATACGAACCGTTGGTCGCGACGGGAGCGTCGACGGCTTCTCCTGCGCTTCCTGTCGAGTAATACACCAGATTGCCGTTCGCGAGGACACCAATTCGAAAAATGAGCAACGTATTGAAGCCGGAAGTTTTCAGACCCGTCGTGTTCGACTGCATCACGTCTTTAAATAGGAAAATGCCTTTTACATTCGTCGTAGCCGCATTAACGAAAGACGAACCAGGAATAAAAAAAGCGAATAGCAGAGCGCATGCCAAGGCATATACACCCATCTTTTTAAACATGTTTATCCCTTTACAACCTTCTGGTTTTCCCTTCTCGGGAAAGCATATATAAAAAAAAAATAAAAACTGTTTCCCCGCGCCCTCCTCTTTATACGTAACTCTATAACTACCGGCAATGTAACCATCGGATGTTGCTGGCTCTCTAACCTAATCGCCAGTTCGCGGTTACTGCAAGAGAGACCATGTAGGGAAATCATCCATACATCACCGGACGTATAGCTGGATGGGGGGGTGGTGGAACCGGTTCATGTAACCTCATTTCGTTCAGGCGGAAGAGTAATTAGGAAAGACAGGGGAGCCAGGGTGGGACTCTCTATCGACCTCCACACCCGAAGTTATCTACCTCCCTATCTCGGCTACCGAAACCGCCTACCGAGCATATGACCCACTCCCTTAGTATATTAAATCAAGACTTTTTTATTATTTTCTATCCTTATCTTCGAGTGCAATGAGACCCCAAAAGGTTTAGAGGGCGAAGGAATTCTATAAACAAGCGGTTAGCAGTTAAGGTTAGAGCTGGAGGGTAGCGTCGGTTTTGGAATCTGTTTTATTAGAGCGCACAGCGCTAGTTAGGGTTGGAAAGTGTTGATTTTGAAGTGTTAATAGGTGGTAGATGAGTACGTTTAATCGTAGAGGTAGACAACATTTGGTAGAGAGGTCGATAGATTTTTCTAGCTAGTAAGATGACGTAGAGCAAGCTACAAAAAGTCTTAGCTCGCCTGGTCAATTGCGCAACCCCGTAACGCAGACGCGTGCATCCTACTACTAGCTTCCACATACAACCATGCAATAACACAGCGCTCGTTTGGCCAGGAAACCTGTAGAAATCGTGGTTGAGGCAAAGAATATCATCTACAACGCAATTGGCTATTATTTTGCTACACAAGGCTTCTAGAAAACTTTATAAAATTAAACATTTTACTTTTTTTATTATAACCACATATTACATAATAGGGTTTTAATCATGTAATTTTTTTAATTATATGAAAACTCTTAAAAATCTTATTTATATAAAATTTTTAAAAAGTAAAAATAAAAAAACTTAGTATTATAAAAATTTTAACTTAAAAATACCCAAAAAAATTTAGTGCAAATTTTTTGTTGGTTATTTAGTTTAAATTTTAATAATTTTATAAATAACTTTAAATTTATTTTCTTTTTTAACTTTGCTTTAAATTACATAAATTAGTGTTTTTAATAATATTTTTATTTACTAGTTTGTTAGATTTTTTATATTTAGTTTTTATATAGTTTATTTAATTATTATGCTAATAAAGTATATATTAGTTATTTACTAAAAAAACTAATTTTTTATTTTTAGTTAGTATTTTTAATTATAATTTTTAAAAACTTTTAGTTTTTATATTATTATTTTATTAACTTTAATAACATATATTAAAAACTCATTATATTTTATAATATTTGCTTTTTTAAAAACTTTTTGTTTAAAAGTTAATTTATTTTTATTTTAACTTTTTAATGTAAAATTTTACACTTATTATATTATTATTATTTTCTAAAAGATTTTTATTTTAATAAAAGTTAAAACTAAATTTTTAACTATTTATTATTATTTTATAAAAGTAAATTATAATTATAATTATTTGCTACTAATATTATATAATTAATAGAAAAAGATTTATATTAGCGATTATTTTAAGTAAAGAAAGTATTATTATAAGTATAATTATATAGTTTTTTTAATAAAAATCTAATTAATTTTTGTTTTAAAAAAAGCTAGTTAAAATTTTTTTTAATAACTATTTATTAAATATTACTATTTATTTTATAATTAAATTAATTAGTTAATAATTATAAAAAAATGTACTTATAAAATAGCTTTAATTATTAAATTAAAAAAATTGAAAATAGTTAAAAAATTAAAAAAAATTATTGTATATGTTTTTACTTCATTATTTTTATTAATTTAGTTTTATTGATTATTTTAAATTAAAAACTTATATAAACTTTTTTTGAATTTAATATTATTATATTTTCTTTTAATTAAAAAAAGTTAGTTATTTTAAAATATTATTTTAAGTTTATAATAAGTTTATATATTTTTTTTATTTAATTAATTTTTTTTATTAATATTAAAATATGTAAATTTTATACTTTAATTAATATAACTTAATATACTATTTATTATTATTAAAATATGTAAATTTTATACTTTAATTAATATAAATTTATATACTATTTATTATTATTAAAATATGTAAATTTTATACTTTAATTTATATAACTTTATATACTATTTATTATTATTAATATATATAATATTATTATTACAGGTTGTTAACTTACTAGTGTAACTTATACTAGTAACTAGTTATTTTAACTAAGTATATAATATTACTATATTTTCTTATATTTAGATTAGATAGCTTATTAGACTTAGTAAAAGTTAATTAAACTTAATAAGAGTAGAAAAAGAAATATAATAAGTTAAAATTTAATAAAATAATATTAAACTATTTTACTTAAAGTATAAATCTTAATTTTAGAGTAACTATAAAAAATTAAAAGTAACAATAAGCTATTTAATGCTTTATATTTATAGTAGATTTTATATATATATATTATATATTAATTAAAAGTATAAAATACTACTAAAAAAGATAAATAGTAATAGTTTAATTTTTTTTTAATTTTAAATTATCTACTAAGCTCGTTTTATAACTTTGTTTTATTATTTATTTAAATATTATTTTCTATAAAACTTAAACTTACTTTAAAGTAATTTTATTTATAAGTTTTTTTTTTTTTAGTTTGTTTTTACTTTTTAGTATTACTTGTATATTTTTTTATATTGTGTTTTTTAAAGTAACACTTTTTTAACTATATTTTTATTTTTATTACAGTTTATAACATTATTCTTTTCTTTTAAGTTCTTAGTTTAAATGTTATTCTGTTCTTTCTTTTATAAATAATATAAAAGAAGTTAGTTTTTTATGTAAAAGCTAAAATTATAAAAATCTCTTATACTTTTTTTATTCTTCTAATTTTCTAAAAATGACTTAGTGAAATGGTTCTTAATATAAGCTTATTATTTATAAAAAGAGTCTAAGAAAATAGTTATTAAATGCCGTTTCTATATTCTTATTACTAAAAGAATAATTATGTTTACTTAGTAAATTTATTTTCTAGGCAATATTTTAAGTATATTAATTAAAATATTTTATGCAATTTCGTAGTATTGTAGTTCTCATGAAATTACTTAAATTATAAAAAGAAAAAGCTTTATTAGAAGATAGAGTAAACATAAAATAAAAAGCTTAAGACTTAAAATTATTAGTATTACTTTTACTTTTAACTAGCCTAAATAAATTCTTAGAAGAAGAAAATATTTTAGTATAAACTTACCTCAATTAATAAAGTTCATGTAAAAAAAAAAAATTTATTAAAATTAATTTAGTATACTACTACTTATAGTGTTTAGTATTACTTTATTTTTTTTTAAGTTTTAAATAAAATATTATATATTTTTTTATTTATTAAATACAGTTTTAAAGTAAGTGTTTATTAGTTTATTTAATAATACTAGTTAATTAGCTTTAAATTATTCTTTACGTTCTTAATTAGCTTTTATATATTATTTTTAAGTTTATAGTTTTTTATTTAACTAAGTACTTTTACTAACACCTAAACTATTAATAGTCTAAAATTTGTTAAACTTTATACTTAGTAGTGTTTTTTTTAAGTTTAAGTTTTATTTATAGTTTAGTGTTTAATAGCACTAGTTTTAGTAATAAAATATAAAAAACTAAGTAAATCTATATATTTTTAAGTAATTATAGTTTGTAATTTATAGATGTTAGGGGGCAGTAGGGTATAGATAAAATTAACAACTATAATAATAGTATATAGTATAAAGTAAATTATAAGACGTAGCTTATAAAGCTACGTATAAAAACTATAAACAAAATATATATAAAATTCTAGAGATAAAGAAACCCGCACGGTTTATATAAAGACTTTATATAGTATTTAATTTAAATAGACTTAGAAATAACAGTCCCTACAGGACCACACTATAATAATAGGCTTTATTTATTATTTAACCTTAAATAGTTTTAATTTAATATAATCTAGTTTTTTTAATAGTTATTTAGTTTTTAAATTTTTTTATAATAGGAAAATCTTGTTCTTTTTCTTAAAAATTAGTTCCTTAATTCTAGATTTATTTCTTTGTTATTTACTAAGGTTTTCTTTTTAGATATTTTTTTTATTATTTCCTTGTAAAGTTATTATATTTTTTCTGCTTTTATTTTTGTAGTTTCTAATATCTTATTTAATTTCTATAGTTTTTAATAAGCTATAGGCTTATAACCATAATTTATAAAAAATAATAATTTTTCTATAGTTAATAATTTTATAGAGTTATATATAAACTTAGCTATTAGTAATAAGTTAATTTAGTTATCTTATTATTTATTAACATACATTTATAAGTATTGTTTTAATGTTTAGTTTATTTATTTTATTTATCTATTTATAAATAAAATGCTGTTAAGAGATAATGTTTAGTTTCTAGTTTTCTTATAAACATTTTCTAGAATATTAATATAAACAATTTGTCTCTATTTATAATAAATTCTTATAGTAGTTTATATTATACTATTAATAGTTTAATAAGTATAGTTACTAATTTATTTACTTTAACTTTTATGTGTATTAGTTTCAAGTATGTGTATTTTATAAGCTAATTTATTATAACTAGTATTATATTATACTATTAGCTTTAAAAAGTAGTTGTTATTAGTATTTTTATAATAAAGTTTATTATAACTAATTCCTATAATAAAGTAGGTAAAGAAATTAGTTGTATAAGTTTATATTTTTTATGTCTTAATATTTTATCCTTTTTATACTTAATGTACTCTAAAAAAATTGTTCTAATCTTTTTTTATATTCATAGAATCTAAAAATGCCTGTTAATTTGTTTTATAGTTTTCTTAATTTCTTAGTGTTTATGTATTTTAACTAAATATTAATTTTTAATAAGTTTAGTTTACAATACATTTAGTATATAAATTATTCTTTAATTTAAGTTTTAGTATAGTTATTTTTTATTAAAGTCTTTTATCTAATTTTTTTTTTTTAGGTATTTTCAACAATAATTACTGTTTTAATATTTATTTATAAGTTTTTTAGAAATTTGTCTTGTCTTTATTTAAGTATTATATTGTGAATTTTTAGTATATTTTTTATATAATTTGCTTATTAACTAAGTATATTAGCTACTATATTTTCTTTTCCTAATTTATAAAGTATTTAGAAATTAAAAATAGATAGTAGTTTTTATTATTTAACTTATTATTAATTCAGCTTCTTAGTTGTTATAAATGCTGTTAGATTTTTATAGTCTAAATATACAATAATTTAATACTTAGCTTCTTTTAAGTATACTTTCTATTTCTTAAATACTTAAACTATTACTAATAGTTTTTTATTATATATATTATAGTTAACTTAGTAGTTATAAATTTATAAAATAAGAAATTTATTAAGTGTTTTTATTTATTATTTTATAGCTATAGTAAAATAGCTTTTATAGCTCTATTTAATACATTTACATAAATTTCTATTTAAAGTTATAAATTAAACATCTTTAATATTAGTAGTTATTAACATATTTCTTTTAGTATTTTAAAAGCATTTTTTTTGCATTGTTTCTACTTAAATTATTAATCCTTTTTTAGTAATTCTATTAAATGTAAAGTAATTCTTAAGTAATTTTTAATAAGTTAGTAGTAAAATTCTATAAATTTAAAAAAAAAATAAACTTCTTTTATACTTATTAGTGTTGGCTAAAATAGAATATTTTTTACTTTATTAAAGTTAACTGCTATTTCATTCTAAGATACTAAGTATTTTAAGAACTTAACTTTTTTTTATAGAATATATATTTCTTTGTTTAAATATATATCTTGTGTTTCTTTAGCTTTTGTAGTACCTTTTTAGTATACTTAATATATTTTTTTAGTATTTCTTTTATGTATATAAGTATGTTATTAAAATATGCTATTATAAATACATTTAGATATTCTCTTAGTATATAGTTAATAATTATCTAAAATATTATTAGTGTGTTTGTAAATTTAAATAGTATAACTAAATATTTAAATAGTTTATATTTAGTTTTAAAGGCTATTACCTACTTATGTTTTTTTAGCTATTTTTATCTAATAGTATTTATTCTTAATATTAAAAAGGCTAAATTATTTAGCTATTTTAAGTTTATTTATAAGTTCTAATATTAGTAATATTAAATAGTAATTTTTTACTATTATATTATTTAAGTATTTATAGTTAATATATAATTGTAATTTTTGTTAATATAAAGAGTATTAGTAATGCTATTTTACTTTTACTTATTTAAATATTATTATAGTTCCTTTTATTAATTAATAAATAGCTAGTATAGTAGTCTTGGTTTCAAATCTGTTTCTTTTTTAAGTATAATTTTATAATTCTAGTCTTAGTATTCTAGTAATTAATTTTTAGCTTTCTTAAAAAACTATTTTTTAAATTTCTTTTAATATTTCTTTAGTATAATAAATTTAGTTTTCTAAAGTATTATTTTCTTTATTTATATTATTACTTATTACTGTTTTTAGTAGTTGTTTCTAATTTCTATAATTTTTTTTAATTAATTATTAAATTTTATTATACTATTTAGTTGTATTCTAAAATAAAATTCTTACTACCTAAATTTATAATTTTTATGCGGTAATTATTTCTATAACCTGCTATTTAAATAGTCATATTTTATATTTTAAAATTAATTAGACTTTTTTAAATGTTGTTAAACTATTATTTATATATTTTATTTATATAAGTTTATTTAAAACTTTAGTTAGTATTTAGTATTTTTATACTTATTTATTTAATATTAGTATTTTGCAAGCTCTACTATTTATAAGTATTAGAATCTATTTACTATTAATATATATATTTATATATAGCTTATTTTCATATTTCTTCTAGTTTAGTTATATATATATAAGTGTTATATTTTTTTAACTTCTTACTAGTTTACTAGTAGCTTAGTTATAGTTTACTAGCTTTCTAGCTTTTTATTTATAGTTAACTTCTAAATAGTAGTTACTTTTTTAGTAATTTCTTTCTAAATTTGTGAATTAGGTATCTTTAGAGTTAACACGCCTTTTTATTAAGTATTTTATATATATTCTTTAGCTTATTTTTTATAATTCTACTATTTCCATTCTAAGAAACATTCTTAATATGTGAGTTTTTTATAGAATTCTGTAGCTAACTTTTTTTTTTAATAGTATTTAGCTTAGTATTATTTGCATTCTAACTAACACTTATTTTATACTAACTATTTATATTTATTTGAGTTTAAGTTCCATAACTTGTTTTTTAAGTTTAAGTAAATTAATTTTTATTAAAAGTTAAATTTTTCTTTATATATTAGTCATTAAAGTATTTTCTTTATTTTTAGTTTTTTAATATATATAGCATGTTGTGCTTATTTACGGTCTAAACTTATATATATAGTTTTTATATATATTTAGTATTTTTACTTTAATGTTTTGTTTATAGTATTATTATTTTATACTTATAAAGTTAGTAAAATAGTTTCTTTTTTCTTTTTATTTTAATTTTATTTTAGTTTTAAATATTTAATAAAGTGATAGTACATTACATTAATTGTAACTAATATAAGTTTTTATTTATAAATTTCGTTTATTTATATAGCTAGTTTTTATTTACTTAGTTTTTTATATTATTTGTTTTCTACTATTTGTAGTACTTATTAGCATTTGTATATTTATCTTCTAAAATAATTTCTAAGTATTTAGTAATATAGTGTTTCTTTAAATAATATTTTAATTTATGTATTTAATAGTGTTTTTAGTGTACTTATTATGTAATTATTATAAACATAAGTTTTTTACTTTTTTTTATTTTATAATTCTTTTTTTGTTTAAACTTTTAAATTTTTTTTAAACGGTTTTTTTTCTATTCCATGATTTTATAAAATTTTTATATTTTTTTATTAGTTTCTGTGTTATATTATTAAATTACTACTTTTTATATTATTAAGATTATATTATTAGGTTATTCCGTTAAATGATATTTTACTTACTAGTATAGAATTTTATTTTTTTGTTTAAAGTATATATAGCTTTTACATATTTAACATTACTCTTATTAAATTATTTATATAATGGCTTTCTTTGTTACTTAATTTTATACTTATTTTAGTTAAACTATAACTATTTTAATTTCTTTTAGTACTTTAGTTTAAACATAAGTTTTCTTAATGTTTAATTATTATTATTTGTAGTTTTTAACAAAATTTTCTTATTTTCTGTATTTTAGGCATGTTTTTTTTATATAGTATTTTATACATTTTAGTTTACTTTTCTTACTTTTTTATAATAAATACTTTATTTACGTTTATTTTATTATATACTTGGTTTTTTTTCTATTTCTTTTAGGTACTTAAATTACTATTTTTATGTATTATTTCTTTTCTTATTTATATTAGTACTAGTAATTATTAATAACTACTACTTTCTTAATAATTTCTAGAAGTATTATAAGTTGTTAGTTTCTCGAAATTTTATTTTTAACTCTATTTTTAAGTTCTTTATAGTACATTATAATTATTAGTTAATTATTCTATACTAGTTATAATATAAGTTGTTTAAACTCTAAGGTGTATTTAGCTACTAATTTTTTTATTTAAAATATTAGAGTTTCTAAATAGCATTTGCTTTTTTATTAATTTCTTTAAATATAACTATTATTTCTTATTTAAAAGCTTTATAATTTTTAAAAGCCTTTTATATATTATTGCTGTAGTTATTAAGTTTTATTAGTTTAAAATTAAGTTTTTTGTTAGCTAAGTAGTTTTTTATAAATAGTTTAATCTATTTTATAGCTTATTTTATTATATTTATACTAGCTACTAGAATTTAATTTTAGTTAGTTATAAATAATGTTTAGTTAAATTAATAATATAAGTTTATTACTACTATAAATGTTTTAAGTTTTTCTTAAATACTATTAAATTTTATAGAAAGTTGTATTTTAGCTATTTCTTTTTTAGCTAGTTTATTTACTTTAACTTATTACTATATTATAACTAAAGCCTATTATAATTTTCTAAAAGCTTAGCTTTATTTTTATATAATTTATTAAATAGTCTTACTTTCTAATGTACTTTTTATAATAAATAATAGTTTAACTATTAGTTTATTTTTACTACTACTTAACTTATTACTTAAATGAAGTTTTTATTTTTTTCTATATTAAGTTATTATAAACTGTAATTAAATAGTTTATTATTAAAGTTTATTTAACTACTTCTTTTACTTTCTTAAATTAGTAGTTATAATGTTATAAATTACTAACTTACTAGTATAATTTATACTAGTAACTAGTTATTTTAACTAAGTGTGTAATATTACTAAGTTCTTTTATATCTAAATTAGATAGCTTATTAAACTTAATAAAAGTTAGTTAAACTTAGTAGAAGTAAAAAAAGTAATATAGTAAGTTAAAATTAAATAAAATAGTATTAAACTATTTTACTTAAAGTATGAATTTTAATTTTAAAATAACTATAAAAAATTAAAAGTAGCTATAAACTATTTAATGGTTTATACTTATAGTAAATTTCTTATACATATATTATATATTAATTAGAAGTATATTAGATACTACAAAAAAAAATAGTAATAGTTTAACTATTTTCTTAATTTTAAACTATTTACTAAGCTTGTTTCATAACTTTGCTTTATTATTTATTTAGATATTATTTTCTATAAAACTTAAACTTACTTTAACGTAATTTTATTTATAACTTTTGTTTTCTTTAGTTTACTTCTATTCTTTAGTATTGCTTATATATTTTTTTATACTGTGTTTTTTAAAGCAATATTTTTTTAGTTCTACTTTTATCTTTATTACAGTTTATAACAATTATAAGTTTAAATAATAATATAATTTATTTATTTATAAAAGTTTTAAAGTTAATTAATTTTAATATAAACTATTTTTAATTTATTCTTTAATTTACATAGTTTTTAATAAACTATTAAGGTATAACTAAAATTAGTATATAATAATTAATTAATTTTTTATAACTTTATATTATTATATTTAATTTATATTATAAATAACAACTTAATTTTTATAAAAATAAAAACTAGTTAATAATATATTTTAAAAAAATAATATTAATAATTTATTTTAAGTAAAATTAACTTTTTAAAAGTATTATAATTAAATATTAATTTTTTTATATTTTTATTTGCTAATTTTTATTTATACAAAAAGTAGAACTTAGTATATAATAAAAATAATTTTTTTTTTAATAATTTTATTAAAATTACTTGTTATTACTAAATAGCTATAAAACTAGCTAAATAAGTATAAATAAAGTTAAATTTCTATTACAAACTATAATAAAGTAGTAACTTTAACTAAAAAAGTACTTTTAAAAAAAGAGAAGTATAAGAAAATATATAACAGATATAAAAAAGCTAAAGTAAACTAGTAGAAAACTAAGTTAAAAAAAAAAGTATTTTATATTAAGTTTAGAAATTATAAAAAGTAATATAAAAGCATATAATAAGTTATAAAAAGAAACTTAGTAAATAGTTAAAATAGCTTAAAATAAGGAAGGTATTTCTACTATTTTTTTTTAGTAGTATTTAATATATAATACATAAGTATTTATTATATACGTAAAGAATTTACTATAAGTATAAAGTATTAAATAACTTATAGTTACTTTTAATTTTTCTTAGTTATTTTAAAATAAAGAAGTTGTTTTTAAGTTAAAAAAACTATTATATAAAATATTTTAACTACTATTTTATTAATTACTTTTTATTTACTCTTTATTTACTAAAGCTTTACGTATTAAATCTAATAAGTTTTATTATATATTAATAAGTAAAAAGCTAATAAACTATTTATTTACTAGCTAAAATAAGTATATATATTAAAACTAAAATTAGTAGGTATTTATTTTATTACTAAGTATAGTTAAGCTTTTTTTATTTAAATAAAGGGAGTTTTATTTAAAACTCTTTTAAAATAGTACTAAAGTTTTTTATGTTCTTATTAATTAAAAAAATAGAAGTTTTTATACTTTTATTAGTTAAAAAAATCTCTATTACGTAATTAGTTTATTTATTCTACCTAAAGGAAATACTAAGAATTTAGTTAAAAATACTTATATAACTAATATTTTAATATCTTAATTAATATTTTTTTATATAACTTCTTTTATGTAATATATAGTTTACTAGTATACTTACTATATTTTACTAAATAAATCTGCTTTCTCCTTATAGCTATTACTTTTATTTTTTATTTCTTACTAGTTTATATTCTTACTTTAAGTAGTTATATTTATATAATACTTTTTATATAAAACTTTATTACTTTTACTTTTTATTTCTTACTACTTTATACTTTTACTTTAAGTAGTTATATTTATATAATATTTTATACTTTTAGCTTTATATTTTATACTATAAAACTTTTTAATTATACTATATAATTTTTATTTCTACTATAATAGTGTGGTCTTTTTTATTATTTATTAAATAAATTAAATAATAATAATAATACTTTAGCTTAAACTAATACTTATTATACTTAAATTAAAGTTTAAAAGTAATACTATTTTAAGTATTAAGTAAGTAATAAAAATTTACTTACTTTATTTATTTTATTTTTAATAAGATATTAAAATAACTTAAATTGGTTTTTTTTAGTTAACTTCTTTATTTTAAGAAATAGAGCTAAATTATTTATTATAACTAATATTTATATTCTAAAATACTATACTTATTAAGATTTTTTTACTTTATTTATACTCTTTAATATAAGTTTATTTTATAACCTACTACTATTTAACTTTTTTATAAACTTTTTAAGTAATACTTTTTTAAATAACTTTTATTTTAGTTTTATAAATTAATAACTAATTAAAAAGTTTTACATTTACTTTAATAAGTTTATAATAAAAACTTATAGTACTTGTAATAAACACTAGTTTAATATAAAGCTTATAAATAAAAAGTTCTTTATTTACTCTAAAAATAAAGCTAATTACTAAAAGCTTAAAAATAGCTTTTAAGATTTTAATTTTATGTTTTTATTTAGCTATAATAATAAGATAAACTTTCGCCTATAATTTAAAAAGCTTCTAAAACTTTCTTTTATAAAAAAGATAATAATTACTTAAGTATCTATTTTTATAAAAGTCTGTTAATATTAAAGTACTTAATATTAATATATAAAGCATATTTACTACTTTTTATATAATATTAAAAAGAATTTTACTTTATTACTATTTTTTAATAAAACCTTAATATTATACTTTTTAAACTACTTTATTCTTTTAGTAATAATTATAAACACGTTAACTAATAGTCCTAAAATAACTATTATATATAGTATTAAGTAGTTTAGTGTTAACTATACTTTTTATAGTAAAATTATAATAACTATAAAATTATTACTATTAATAATAAAACTTTAAAAACTTTCTTTAATAATAATTACATTAATAGTAATATACTTACTATTAAAGGAAATAAACTATTATATATATTTATTTAATAAAAATAGTTTATAAATATTATGTAAAAAAGTTTAGCTTATAAGTAAACTACTAAGAATTCAAATACTAATATAAAAATACTTTATAAAAATATTAGTAAAAATAATAGTAAAAATAACAGTAAAAATAATAGCAAAATATTATAGTAAAAATAGTAGTAAAGATTATAATAAAAATAATTTTACTTCTTAAATTACTATAGTTTTAAATTTAGTTTCTAATATATAAAAGTTAAAAGTTTTATAATATTAAGTTAAAGCCCTAGTTTTACTATTTATAATATTTATTTAATATACTCTTTTATTAGAGTTTAACTATAGTATGGTGTTACCAACGAAAGCATTTTTAATATACTTTTTTATAAATATAAAAAAGTATATAAAGCTTTACTAATAATATATTAATTATAAGTTTTATATTAAGTATATATTACTGTATGAAAATAGCTATATAAAGTAATATTAATACTTTTATTACATAATATTTAATATAATTATAAGAAAATAAATAAACTTAAAGTTTAGGTTTTTTATATTAAAAATATTTAATAATAAAAACATTTTTATTAATAAGTTTTAAAGTATTTTTAAGAATAAAAGTTTTTAGTTTATAGTTATACTAAACTTAGTTATATGTTTTACTAAGGCCTTTTATGAACCACGCCTTTTTTAAATAAATAAAAGTAAAAGTCTTAAAGCTATAATATATAATTTTATTTTATAATTTACTAAAAATAATACTAGAACTAATACTAGAACTAATATTAAAACTAATACTAAAACTAATACTAATACTAATACTAATACTAATACTAATACTAATACTAATACTAATACTAATACTAATACTAAAACTGAAACTAATATTTTTTTAAGTATAATAACTGAAAAGTTTAAGTTTATTTATTACTTTTTTTCTAGCTAAGTATTATTAGAATAACTTAATATAATATATTTGATAAGTGAGTGGCCTAGATAAGTGAGCGGCCTACCTTACTAAAATATCACAACCTACTAACTTTTAAGCGCGATGCATTAATGAAGTAATACTTAATTAATTTATACCAAAGGCAGGCTATCCTTAGCCATCTTAGCAATTAAGAAAAGCTAACTATAAAGTATATGACATGCTGTAGTAGTATATAATGTCCCCCAAACAACACTAAGATAACGACGCGCTGGAACTACCTTACGACGCGATTACAAACCCAATTCAAAGAAGCTTAATAAGCTAGAAGAATTAGTTATCATTTAACATGTACTTGACTTAGATTCACGAGGGTTTCCCCTTAGGCTTGGTGCTGTAAGAGATATGGCCAATTAACTACTTACTGCGCGTTCTAATAGCAAGGTTAGTATTAAGTAGCCAGAGAACTTTATACGGCGAACTCTAGAAGTCAAGACAGTATATAATCAAAGATACGACTACCAGAGAGCTTTATGTGAGGGTTCTGAGATTATCAAACCGTAGTTTAAGCGTGTGCGATGTATAAAGGAAAAGTACAGCATTGCTGAAGAAGACATCTACAACTTTGATGAGACTAGCTTTCAGATGGGAGTTATTTCAGGCGGTAAAGTTGTTACAGGCTCTAACAGATGTAATTAGCGTAAAGCAGTCCAGCCAGGCAATCACGAGTGGGTTACAGTAATCCAGGGTATCAACGCTCAAAGATGGGTGATTCCACCATTCATCATCTTTGCAGGAACGTACCACCTCTCTGCATAGTACGAGGGCAACGATATACCATCAGATTGGCCTATTTCATTAAGCGACAATGGCTGGACGATGAATGAGCTTGGTATTCGGTGGCTACAGCACTTTGACAAGCATACAAAGCATCGTACAGTAGGCGTACATCGTCTACTAATAATTGATGGCCACGAAAGTCACGATTCGCTTGAATTTCAGCAGCTTTGTAAGGAGAAGCAAATTATTACGCTCTGCATGCCATCTCATTCGTCGCATCTACTTCAGCCACTTGATGTAGGCTGTTTTTCGCCTTTGAAAGATGCGTACGGCCGCCAAGTTGAGGATCTTATCCGCAACCACATCTACCATGTCACGAAGCTTGAGTTCCTACCAGCATTCAAAGCAGCCTATCAAGACACAATTATAGAAAGCAATATTCGTGCAGGATTTCAAGGCGCTGGCTTAGTTCCATTTGACCCAGATGCTGTACTCTTAAAGCTTGATGTTCAGCTTCGGACGCCATCTCCCCCCCTGGAAGAGGACACCCTATGGGAGTCGAAAACACCCAAAACCACTACTGAATTAGGGTCTCAAAAGGCTTTAATTCAAGAACAGATTCAAAAGCATCAAAATAGCTCACCTACCCACATTTTTGAGTCAATTCATCGGCTTACAAAGGGTGCTGAGCTGATGATGCATGAAGCCGTCTTGCTGCGCTCAGAAGTCACCAAGCTTCAGAAGACAAATAAGGCTGCAACACAACGCAAAAAGCGACAAAAAAAGCGAATTCAGAGGCAAGGAACACTGACAAAGGCAGAGGGCTTAGAGATAATTGCTCAAGCTAATGTTAATGCGCAAATTAAGGGGGAAACGTGCCAAAGTAAAAAGCGTGCTAAGGTTAATGCGCCGCAGCAAAGGCGCTGTAGGCGCTGCGGCAAGACAGGGCATAACTCAAGGACATATAAAAAGGCTAATAAATAGGATAGCTATCTACTAGTCAAATATTATGGCAATAGCTGTTAGTGTTAAATTGTTATTTATCTGCAAAGTAGTTGAAACTTGGTGGGGTAGGCCACTCGCTTATCTAGGCCACTCACTTATCAAATACGTTAACATTTCTGATAATATAATAAGTAAAAGAATATTACTTTTACTACTAAAATTAAAATTACGTGTAATAACGTTTAAAATAATTTCTATATTATAACCTATTATTTTTATTATTATTTCTAAGCTTTTAGGAATAATGTGCTTACTTCTAAGTTTAATATTATTAATAATTAAAACTATTTTAAGTAGTAGAGTTATAGTAGTACCTATAATTATAATATATATTATTATAGAAACGTACTAGATTCTAATAAAAAGCTTTTTAATAAAAATTACTATAAAACTTTTAGTAAATTTACTAAGTTTTAAAAAGTATATATTTATATTATATATTCTTAATTTTAGTTTTAAAGTATTACTAATAAAAAATTACTCTTTTTACTTACTTATTTTAATATAACTTAAGACTTTAAGTAATTATTTTTAATTTTAACTAGAATTTAAATCTAATATTATATAATAGTATATTACTTAAAGTTTAATAAAAAAATAAAGTAACTTAAGTATTAATTCACTACTCTTTAGCTATTTACTTAATTCTCTACTATTTATTATAATAAAAGTAAGTTATATTATTAGTTTTATTTTATATATAATATATTTTACAAGTAAGCACTTTACATAAGTAAGTGCTTTACTTTAAAACTTACTAAAAAAAATAAGAATTTACATTCAAATATTTTAATAACTACTTAATAATAAATTCTAAAAATTTAATAAATAATTAATAGTACTTTAAAATAGAGCCTATTAAATTTTCAAGAACTAGTAATTTATTATTATTAAGATATTTAAGTAAGAGTAAATTTAGGGGCTAAAATTCCACTATTTTAATAGCTATTAATTACTAGTTTTTAAAAATTTAATAAACTCTACTTTAAAGTACTATTACTTATTTATTAAATTTTTAGAATTTATTATTAAGTAGTTGTTAAGATATTTGAATATAAATTCTTAATTTTTTAATAAGTTTTAAAATAGAGCGCTTACTTATGTAAAGTACTTACTTATAAAATATATTAACTATTTTTAATTAAATTTATATTATTATATACTTTTAATAAAACAGCTTGTTAATACTAATATTTAATTATATATAAATATAGCTAGTATAATAGTATATAGTAGAAAATATACTACTAAGTAAAAAAATTAGCCTAAAAACTATAAAGCTATAATTACTAAAATATTACTAAAACTTAATTTTAAAAAGCTATTATACTTTTTGTTATAAAAATAATAAATTAGCTTATTAGTAAGTAAAACTAGTTTACTTTAAAAGTTACTTATTTTCTTTTTAAACTGTTCTTAGTTTATTACTTATATTAAGTACTTAATATTAATTATTAGGTAAAAGAAAATTAGCTAAATATATACTATTTTAAAAAAGAAAATAGTAAAAATAATAAAACTTTTTATTATAGTAAAAACTTTCTTTAAAAGTATAAAAATTATTTTAATTTACTTTATTTTTTTATATTTTTTTTTTAAATATAACTATATTAGTCATATAAAGAAAAAGCTTTAAACTAAACTAAAAATTTTAAACTTTATATTCTAATATTATTTTAACTATAACTTAGTATAGTTTATTTATATTAAACTTATATTATTATATTCTATAAGCGAGCTGCGCACCCAAGCGAGCTGCGTATCTTAGAATTCACTAAAATATCGAAATTTTCCACCTTAATATCTCAACAACCACTTAATGATAAATTCTAAAAATTGAAATTTGAGCTTTTATATACACATTACAGCTTTCATGAGAGTTGCATAAACATTGGTTGAGTAGTTTCTGAGATATAGCGATTTAGGAGCCAAAACGAAGCCAAATCGCTATATCTCAGAAACTACTGAACCAATGTTTATGCAACTCTCATGAAAGCTGTAATGTGTATATGAAAGCTCAAATTTCAATTTTTAGAATTTATCATTAAGTGGTTGTTGAGATATTAAGGTGGAAAATTTCGATATTTTAGTGAATTCTAAGATGCGCAGCTCGCTTGGGTGCGCAGCTCACTTATAAAATACAATATATTATTTATTTTAGAAAATAAGTAAAATTCTTTTATTTAAAATAGAACTTTTACTATATATAAAAAAACTTATTAGTACTATAAGTTTTACTATAGTTACTTATAAAATAATATATATATAAAAAAAAACTACTTATTAAAAAAATTAATTTTAACCTTAAAAATATTAAAAATAAAACCTTAATTTATTTTAAAAAAAATTAGTTACTTATTAACTAAATATATAATATTTTTTATAAGTAAGTTATATAAGTAAGTAAACTACTTTAAAACTTACTAAAAAGTTAAGAATTTATACTTAAATATCTCAATAACTACTTAATAATAAATTCTAGAAATTTAATATATAATTAATAATACTTTAAAATAGAGGCTATTGAATTTTTAAGAGGTAGCAATTAAACTATATTAAGATATTTAAAAAAAAGTAAATTTAGGTGCCAAAACACTATTATCTTAATAATTAATAATTTCTAATTTCTAAAAATTTAATAGTTTCTATTTTAAATTACTATTAATTACTTATTAAATTTCTAGAATTTATTATTAAGTAGCCGTTGAGATATTTTAGTATAAATTCTTAATATTTTAGTAAGTTTTAAAGTAGTTTACTTACTTATATAACTTACTTATAAAAAATATTATATATTTAGTTAATAAAGATAACTTAGAAAATTACTCTAAAAATTATATAAGAAATTAGTATTTATAACATTAATTCTTTTACATACTAAAAGTAATAAAAAGCTAATTATTTTACTAATTTTACTATTTAGGCTAAATAAACCTATAAAACTTTTACTAAAAAGTAAAAAATATTTAATAACGTTATTATAAACTACTACTAACGTTTTTTATAAGTAAGTGGGTTATATAAGTAAGTGGACTACTTTTACCAAGAATTACCTTTTCTTTAATAACTTTTCGAAAACGTAATATTATTTAACAAAATTTTAATATTAGCTTTTTAGATATGTAATATAGTAAGTATTGAATTTGCATTCTAGTAGTCTTACGTAATTATAAGTTATTAAGCTTAGAATTAACTTTTTAAAAATTTGGTTTTTAGCTATTAATATTTTAATAACTATGAAATAAGAAACTATAGAAGTTGAATTTAAGCTATTTTATGTATAAATTAAACTATATTATGCTTTTATAGTAATAGAATAAGTAGGTTTTTAAGAACACTAGGTAAGGAGAAATTTTAGCTCCTATTTTTTAATATCTTAAAAACTACTAATACTATAGCTTTAAAATTTCAATATATTATCAATTTAGGCTTTAATACCTTATATTTAAGTTTTTATAATTTATTATTAAGTAATATTACAAATATAAATAGCTAAAAATTAATTTAAAGTAAAGTAAATTCTAAGCTTAATAACTTATGATTACGTAAGATCATTTTAATGAAAATTTAAGACCAGCTGCATTTAATATCTAAAAAGCTAATCCCAAAATCTTGTTAAATAATATTAAGTTTTTGTAAAGTTATTAAAGAAAAGGTAATTCTTGGCAAAAGTGGCCCACTTACTTATATAGCCCACTCACTTATAAAAAACGTTAGTTAATTTTAATAAAATAAAATTTTATATAGTAACTAGTTAATTTAAATAGAAAAGTAGAATTTAAAATAAATATACATTATAAAATTTATTTTTACTAACTTTAATAAACTAGTTATTACTTATAAATATTATTTTCTAATAATTTAAGTAGTACCTACAAGTTATACTATTTATACTATTTTATATTTTAATTAAAAGTATAAAGTTTATTAAGTTATTATTATAAATTATTTAGAGTTTTTAGGCTATATTTAAAGATATTTAGTATTTAGTTATAAATAAAAAATTTAGAGTTAGTTTAAAGATGTTAACTTAAGTTAATTTATAGTATAAAAAGATTTTTTTATTATTTAGTTATTTCTTTTTTAGTAGCTTAAGTATTATTTTAATTAAAGGATTTTTTTTAACTTCTACTTATAAGTACAAAGCTTTTATATAATACTTATATATTTTAGAATATAAGTAAAATATTTAAGTAATAGTTATATTAATAGTTTAAAAAAATAGTTATTTTTAATATTATAATATAATAGCAAGGCTTTAATTAAAAAGTATTTTAGAACATACTAAGCTATTTTTATATTAAAAAGATTATAATTTAAAACTAGCTTTTATTTACTACTAGAATTTAATTAACACTTTTTATAAATAATATTAGTTTGTTTTAGAACATAATTTATATTTATACTAAAAAGAGTTAAATTTAAAAGTTAAATTATTACTAGCTATAAAATTTAGACTAGCTAATAATAGCTATTATAGCTAGCTATAAAAATATAGAAACTAAATAGTTTATTATAATAAAACTAAAAACTTTAATACTTTACTTTCTTTAAGTATTAGCTTATAAGTTATACTTATAAATAATATATAAATAGAAAAAAACCTTATAATAGTACTCTAAGTATACTAAATAATATTATATAGTTAAGTAATACTATAAAATTTTAAAAAAAAGCTTTTTTAGTATTACTTATTACTTTTAATAGTTATAAAAAGCTGTTACTATATAGTACTTTAAGTAGAAAAAATATAGTATTAATTTTCTATTATTATTTAAATTTTTAGTATAGAAAAGTTACTTGTTTATAAACTTAATTTTTTTAATAGTGGCTTATACTATTACTATTTATAAGTCTTAAAGAATTACTATTAAGTAAACTATATTAAATATTTTAAATAAAATAAACTTTATTTCTAAGTTAACTTATATAGCTATTTTATACTATAAAAATTTTAAAGTGTGTTATTTATAAATTCTTTTAACTTTTAAAAGTTAAGGTAAAAGAAAAGTAATATAATATGTATAAAATAAGCTAATATTAATAGATAACTTTAACATTAAGTTATAGCTACTAATATAAAGTTTAGATTTAAAGAAAAGTAAATATATATATAGTTTAATAAACTAATACTAATTAATACTAACTAATATTTAAAAATACTCTATTTTATATTTACTTTTATTTAAAACTATTAAGTAGCTTAATTTACATATTAATATCTTTTAGTATAAAATTAGTATTATTTAAAAGCTAATTAAGTAAATACTTAGTTTTATTTTTATTAAAATTCTTAAAGTAAAACTTTTTAGTATAATTTCTAATAGTATTAAATTACGTTAGGAAAAAAATTCGTGGCTAAAGATTTTATATTCACGCTATTCTAGTATTTCCGGTATTTTTAAGTATTTAGTAGTATTTAGCTACTAAACGTGACTTTACCTATAACTTAGTAGTATTTAGCTGCTAAATATAACTTTACTTATAACTTAGTAGTATTTAGCTGCTAAACGTAACTTTATTTATAACTTAGTAGTATTTAGCTACTAAATATAATTCTACTTATAACTTAGTTATAAACTACAGCTAATTATAACTTTAAGTATAAGTATATAATAAGATGCTATAAAATGCTATAAAATGCTGAAATATATTTTATATATAAATAAGCTAGATCTATATTTCTATCTATCTTATTATATTCCTTAAATTTAGTACTGTTATGCTCGTAAAAGAGTCTAGTTTCTACTTATTTACTTTTTAAAAATTATTATAGCTATCTATAGGCGCTGTGAACCTATAAAGTTACTATTTTCTATTTATATATACTAAGTTTTTTCTATTCTTAACAGAATTTTCTTCTCTTTATTCTGCTTTCTTTATATACTTATACTAAGCTAATATTTAGTTTATTAAGCCCTTTATTAATCTGTTTACTGATCTGTATTTAGATTTATATTAAGTTATTTCTAGAGTTCTATATTAAGCTGCTTTTAGAGCTTTATACTAAGTTATTTTTAAAACTCTATACTAAGCTATTTCTAAAGCTCTATACTAAGTTGTTTTTACTAAGCTATCTTTAGAGTTTTATACTAAGTTATTTTTACTAAGCTGCTTTTAGAGCTCTGTACTAAGCTATTTTTAGAGCTCTATATTAAGCTATTTTTAGAGCTTTATATTAAGCTGTTTTTAGAGCTCTATACTAAGCTATCTTTAGAGCTTTATACTAAGCTACTTTTAAAGCTTTATATTAAGTTACTTTTAGAGCTCTGTACTAAGCTATTTTTAGAGTTCTATACTAAGTTACTTTTATTAAGCTATTTCTAGAGCTATATACTAAGTTATCTCTTAAGCTTTATACTAAGTTACTTTAAGAGCTTTATATTAAATTTAAATTAGACTCCCTATAAAGGAAAGAAAGGTTTAAAGAGATCTCTTTTTTAATATTCTAATTTAATATAAAAGCCAAATCCGATTTAATATAGAAGCTAATTCTAATATAATGTAAAATATATTTAGATTTAATATAGAAGCTAATTTCATATTAATATTAGAGTAAACACAGAAAATACTTTAAGTAAATTAGAAAAAAAAAAGTAAATAAAGCTTATACAATATTTCATTACCTTATATAGTAAATTAGTAGTAGCTAGTAATTTAAAACTGTGCTTTAAAATATACATACTATGTATAAGAAATAAACTAGATATATAGTATACTTAGAAAGCGTTAAATTTATAAAATGTGTATAATATACATAATATACATAATAAACAAATCGTGTAAATATTATAAATAGTAATAAAAGCTTTAGAGAATATAATCACGCATTTTATAGTATCTTATAAGATAATATTATATCTAGTAGCTTAATACTACTTTAAAGTTAAGATTATAAGTTATAGAGTGTGGTATATAAAATGCGTAAATAGCTACTAAATATAGCTAAATATTATAAAAATACCACTAATTTTTTTCCTAACGTAAAAAGTTCCTAAAAAACTAAAGTATTTTAAAGTAAAAGTTAACTAAATTTTAGACTTATAATAATAACTATAAATTAAACTATAGTTACTACTACTATAATAACATGTTTTAAATAACTAAATAAGGTATTAAAAAAATAAAATTAAGTAGCTACTAATAAAATCTACTTTAAGTATTAAGGTACTCTATTTAATAGCTAGAGTATATAAAGCTTTTAAGACTAAAATCTAAATTCTATTAATAATATATTAATAGTTAAATTAATATTTTACTTTATAAAAGATACTAAATAGTATAGCTTACTTTTTTTTAGTAAAAATACTTTTAAAATTTACACTTTTTTATACTTAACTAACTTAGTTAAAATACTTAGTTTATATTATTATTATTAAATATTTTTAAACAAGTATTAGTTTTAGTATTAGTTTAAAATTAAGAAAATAGATACTAACCTTAAATTTTAATATATTTATAAGTTTTATTATATATTTAAAGTCTATTTAAGTAAAGAGCTGTTTTAATTTCTTAATAGTACTTTTTAATATTATATTTTAAAAGTATTATATGATATACTACTATGTTATAAAATTTACTATAACTAAATTTTTAAGTACTTAAAATTATTCTTTTATATTAGTAGTTAGTTCTACTTTATTATTATTACCTACTTTATTATTACTAAAAATAGAAAATTAAGTAAAATAATTTTTATTAAAATTACATAGCTTTGCTTTTTAGATTTTATAAATACTATCTTTAAACCTACTAATATTAGTAACTAATACTAAAACTAATATATTATTTATTTATAGTTTTTTAATAACTTTAGTTGTTACTTTTTATTTTAGATTTCTAATTATAGTTTTTTTATTCTTTTTTTTAGTAGTGTTAATTTTAGCAATATAATCTTTTATATATTTTATTTAATGTTTTAAAATAAATTTATTTATTATTGTTATAGTCGGTATGTGTAAGTAATAAGCAAGTAGGAGCATAACCTAACTATATTAAACTAAAAAATAGAGTACTACTATAAAGGCTGAAGCTATATACTCTTACTAAAGCTAAGCCTAAGTATAAGCTAGGTATAAACTTAAGTATAAGCTAGGTATAAGCTTAAGCTTAAATCTTAGCTATAACTACAATACGCGCCGTCACAATTATATTCTTATTATATACTAATATTAGTTTTATGTTTTTTAAATTATTATACTTATTTTTCTTTAGTAATCTATATATTATTTAAATATTTATTATTACTTTTTTAATGTTTATTTGGAAATATTATAAAGGCAAGTTTTATAATACGTTTTAAAAATATAATATATAGCTATAAGGTAAAATATTACTAAAATATATTATTAGTTTAAATATTAGTTTATACAAAGTAGAAACTTACACAAATTATTTTAGTAAAGTTAGTAAAATAGTAAAATAAAGTTAAGTAAATAAGTAGTTTATATATTAAGTAGCTAATTAAATACTTATATTTTACTAAAAAAAAAATTTTATTTACTTTTACTTCTATTTTTATATATTGTTAATTCTAATATTTTATAAATTTTATACGTACTTTAGTATTTTTTTTTAGTCCTAATTATTTTACTTTAACTAATATTTACTTAATACTCTAATTATAACTAGTATAAAGTAAGTTATAGTTACTAATTTTAATAAGCTTTATAAAGTTTTTTTTAGTATAAAGTAAATTACATTTATTAGTTTTAGTAAGTTTTATAAATATTTTTTTAATATAAAGTAAACTATAAGTACTAATTTTAGTAAGTATTATAAAAATCTTTTCAGTATAAAATAAGTTATACTTATTAATTTTAATAAGTTTTATAAAAAAAATTAGTATAAAATAGGTTACATTTACTAGTTTTAGTAAGTTTTATAAAAATATTTTTAGTAAAGTAGTATATAAAACTATTACTTTTAATAAGTTTTATAAAAATCTTTCTAGTAAAGTACTATATAAAACTATTACTTTTATAAGTTAGTTTTTAGTAATAGTTTAGGTATTAATTAATTATAACTAATACTTTACTTACTAGTTTTAATTAATTTTGTAAAAATCATTTTAATAAAGTAGTATATAAAACTATTACTTTTATAAATTAGTTTTTAGGATAAGTTTAAATATTATTTAATTATAACTAATACTTTATAATTTTTTTATTTTAAACGTGTATGAAATGGCTTTTTATAGCTTTAACTAGTAATAAATTTTAAGTTTTACTACTTTTATACTTTAAGCTTTTTAGGAATTATTATAAATATAAAGTTAGTAGTATATTTTTCTAGTTTTTATTTTACTTTCTTTTTTTATTTTTTATTTTTATTTTTATCTTTAAAATTAAGTTAATAATTTATAGCTAGTATACTATATAAAATTAAATACTATTAATATTACTAAAACTATTTATTAATTTTTTTTTATTTTAACTACTAGTTTATATAATTACTAAAACCTTAATATTAATTTTTAGTTTTAAGCTATAGTTTTTAATTCTTTGTAAAAAGCTATAAAAGCTTTTTTAGTTAATATTTTTAAAGATAAGTACTTTTAGGTATTAGTTCTAATATTAGTTTAACTATTATTAACTATTAATTTATTTACTATTTATACTAAATAAGTTATAATTTACTTTAATGATTTTTATTACTTTTTTTAAATTATTTACTATTTAGCTAGCTATACTAATTTTATTAGTAATATAAACTTAGATTATACTACTAAAACTAGTAATTACTAATAAAAACTAATAATAAAAAAATAAAGCTAAAAATAAAGTTTATACAAAGTTAAAGTTTAGTATTTTATTTTTAAATAAAAGTTTTAGTAACTATTTTAAGTTTAAGAATAAATAAAAATTTATGCTATAAGTTTATTATAAGAATTTACTAGTAACTTAAAATTATTAAGTAAATATATAATATACTTTACTATACTTAACCTAATAATATTTATATTGACTTTAGTATTTTAATATTATAACTACTTACAAAATATTAAAAAACTAATATTAAATTAAGTTTAATAAAAATAACTAATTAAAAGTTTATAATAACCTAATATTATAGAAAATAAAAACTTTATTTTAACAACAAGTTAAGTAGTAGTAGTAGTAATAGTAGTAGTAATAATAATAATAATAATAATAATAATAATAATAATAATAATAATAATAATAATAATAATAATAATAATAATAGTAATAATAATAGTAGTAGTAATAATAGTAATAATAGTAATAATAATAGTAGTAGTAATAATAATAATAATAATAATAATAATAATAATAATAATAATAATAGTAATAATAATAATAGTAGTAATAATAATAATAGTAGTAGTAGCAGTAGTAGTAATAGTAGTAATAATAATAGTAATAGTAATAGTAATAGTAATAGTAATAGTAGTAATAGTAATAATAGTAGTAATAATAGTAGTAATAATAGTAATAATAGTAGTAG
>ML994663.1:416704-494487 GCA_010093925.1 Zopfia rhizophila CBS 207.26 | reverse complement strand
TAGTAATAGTAATAGTAATAGTAATAGTAATAGTAATAGTAATAGTAATAGTAATAGTAATAGTAATAGTAATAGTAATAGTAATAGTAATAGTAGTAGTAGTAGTAATAATAGTAGTAGTAGTAATAATAATAATAGTAGTAGTAATAATAATAGTAATAGTAAAAAAAAAATAAAAATTTATTACTAGTAGTATATTAAAAGCTTTAATAAGTAATAATAATATTATAATAAACTAAAATAACTTAAAGTATAATAGTAAAAGTTTACCTATTAACTAAGTTTAATAGTAATAAAAAGAATTTAAAAATATTTATAGAAGTAATAAATTTATACTACTAGCTTACAGTTTAAATTTTATTAATTATATTTTATTAGTTTTATTAAAAACTATTATAATTTAGTTTTTAAAGCTTATATATCTTTTAAAAACTACTTAAAATTTATTTATTATTTTTAATTTATTATCTTTTTTTATATAGTTTTACTTTTTATATTTATATTTATTATAAAAATTTTGTTTTAATTTTTTAAAAAAGCACTTTTATTAAATTAAGTATATATTTTTATTTTGAAAAGCAATTTCTTAAAATATTCTTTTAAGCTTTTAAACTTTTTAAGTAATTATACTTTAGTATTTTATATATATATTTAAAAAATAAATTTACACTTTATTTTTTAAATTATTTAATAAAGTTTTAAAATTTTTACTTATTATTATTATATAATTTAAGCTAAAAATAAAACTAGTACTAAAATTAAACTACTTAAGTTTATTATTATTTTATATAAGTTACATAGTTTATAAGTACTTACAATATTATATGTTAATTAAAAAATATATTAATTTTATATATATTTATGTTTTAAGTATGTTTGTATTTTATATTAAAAGATTTAGTAATTAGACTTATTATATAAATACACTAATATAGTTTATTTCAATAATATAAAAATCTAATAAAAATAAATTTAATAATTTATTATATAAATATTTTAAAACAAACATAAAAATAATAAAATAGTTATAAAAAATTAAACTATTTGCAATTTTAAAAAATCGCTTTTTATATAATTAATTTTTTACTTATAATTTATTAATATCCAAGTTTATTATAATTACTTAATTTTTATTAACTTTTGTTATATTAATTATATTATAAAATTTTAAATAGAAAATGTTTTATACTTTTTTTTATTAACTTTACTAAATACTTAATTAACTTAGTAACTTAACCTTTTATTTTTTATTTGAAGTATTTATTTTATATTTTACTTAGTGTTAATTTTTCTAGTATACTTTTTAACTAGTAGCTAGTAGTTATTATTTAAGCTATTTACTATATTCTTATTATTATTATTAGTAATTATTTTTTAACTTATTACTACTTGTAATATTATATAAACTAAGACCTTATTTATAAATAAAATAACTAAATATGTAAAATTAATATAAAAATAAAAGAGTTTTAGCTAATTTAATATAATATTAGAATTTATTTAGATTTTAATAAAAGATTTTTAAATACTACTAAAAGTTTAAATATTTACTATTTATAAAGTATAAAATACTTTTTACTTATTAATAAATTATAAAAATAGTTTATTTAATTTATATATATTACTATAAAATAAAATAAAATTTAAACTTTATTTTTTTTATTTTTAGTTATTTTATTAAAATAAGTTTTTTAGAAATTATTTAATATTAATAAAGCGTAAATTTATTTATATTATAAACTATTTTATAAAAAAAAAGTAGTTTTTTAAATAAACTTTATTTTATTTTCTATAATAATTAAAACTAAATTTAGTTTACTATAATTAATATATTATTTTAATTTATAATACTTTTTAAAACTTATTTACTTATATTACAAAAAACTTTAAAATTAGCTTTTGGATATATTTAAAAATAAAGCTTTATGTTTTTTTTAACTAGTAGAGTTTTTAATACTAAGCTTATATATTATTTAATTTAGTGTTACTAAAAAAGAAAATTAATTTAAAAATTAGCTAATTAGTTTATTATTAATAAAAGGTATTAAAACCTTATATAAGTTTACTATTAAAGTATTAGTAATAACTATTAAAAAACTTTAATACTATAAATTAAAGTATTTTCTAGTTATATTTTTGTTAAAACTATTAAATATAGTTATTTTAGTATAACTAAAACTTACTATTATAATAAAAAAAATTTATTTTTTAACATTAAAAACACTTAATTAAAATATTTATTATAGTAATAATTATTTTTTAAAGTAAAAATTCATTAATTATTATAAAGTTAATTATTTTTAGTAAAGTTTTAATTATGTAAAGTTAATAATACTACGTAAATATAATTATTATTATAAAAAAAATTTTATACTATAACTTTACTATATAAAAATTTATATGTAATACGTTTTTTTAATTTTTAATTTTTTGTTTAATATTTAAGTATATTACTCTTATTTTTATAAATAAATTTTTTTTTAAATTTTAAGTAGTTATATTTTTGCTTAACTTTAAGTTGTTAATAAAATTTAATTTAATTTAATAAAACTACTTTCTTTTTTTTAATAGTTAGTTTTATTATAATTAAACCAATTTTTTTTACTAATTATATAAGTAAAAAGTAAATAAAAACTTTGATATTTTTAGTATTTTTATTAAATATTTAATACTAATTATTTATATTACTATTTTATAATAATACATAAATAGTAATACTTAATAACTTAAAATATAAAAAAAGTAATAAATATATAGTTAATAAAAGTTTTAAGTAAGTATAATAGTAATTAAAATTAAAAAACTAAAACATATTTATATTAAGTATTTAAAGTAGTTTAAGAATTTTAACTAAATTATATTATAACTGTTATGGTGTGATCTTGTGGGAACTGTTATTTTTAAATTTATTTAAATTAAGTACTATATAAAGCCTCTGTATAGACCATACAGCTTTTTTTTTTTTAGAATTTTATATATATTCTATCTATAGCTCTTATATATAGCTTAGTAAGCTACGTCTTATAATTAATCTTATATTATATATTATTATTATAGTTACTAACTTTATTTATACTCTACCGTCCCCTGACAATAATTTCTTATAAAAACTAGTATATTTTATAGTTTGTTTTCAATATTTTGTTTTTTATATTAGTATTTTATTATTATTATTTATATTTTATAATAGTATACCGTATTTTATAGGCGAGTTGTACTTTACTAAAAAAAAATACTAACTATTAAGTTTCTAGTATAATGTCTTAACTAAATATTACTTAATTAATTTATAATAAAGAAAGAGTAGCTTTTACTATTTTAGCTATTAATTAATATTAATTTAAAAGTATGTAACTTACTATAAACATATATAAAATTACTAAATTAATACTTAACTTATAATATGCTAGAATTCTTTTATAATATAATTATAAGTCTAATTTAAAAAGCTTACTAAACTAGAGAAATATGTTATTATTAAATATATTCTTAACTTAGATTCTTATAAGTTTTTACTTAAACTTATTTTTATAAGAAATATAGCGAATTAACTGCTTTATATGTGCTTTACTAGAAAAGTTAATAAACTCTAGTTAAATAACTTTATAAACTAAACTCTAGAGGTTAAAATAGTTTATAATTAAAAATATAACTACTAAATAGCTTTATGTAAGAATTCTACTATTATTAAACTATAATTTAACTTTATATATTATATAATTAAAAAGTATAGTATTACTAAAAAAGGTATTTACAACTTTAATAAAACTAGCTTTTAGATAGGTGTTATTATAACTAGTAAAATAGTTATAAGCTTTAAGAAATACTACTAGCTAAAAGTTATACAGCTAAATAATTATAAATAAATTATAGTAATCTAAGGTATTAATGCTTAAAAATAGGCTATTTTATTATTTATTATTTTTATAGAAAAGTATTACTTTTTTATTTAGTATTAAAATAACACTATACTACTAAATTAGCTTATCTTATTAAGTAATAATAGCTAGATAATTAATAAACTTAGTATCAAGTAGCTGCAGTATATTAATAAGTATATAAAAAACTATATACTAAATATACGTTACCTATTAATTATTAACAGCTATAAAAACTACAACTTACTTAAATTTTAGTAGCTTTATAAAAAGAAGAATATTATTATATTTTATATACTATTATATGTGTTGTATCTACTTTAGCTACTTAATATAAACTATTTTAAGTTTCGTAAAAAAGTATATAAAAAACAGATTAAGAATTTTATATACTATTATATTTATTATATTAGTAAGCTTAAGTTTTTACTAGTGTTTAAAGTAGCTTACTAAAACTTAATATTAGAAATTAATATTTATATAAGCTTTTAAGCTACTAGCTTAGTTTTATTTAATCTAAATATAGTATTTTTAAAGCTTAATATTAGGCTTTAAATAGTATTACTACTAGTAAAAGAACTCTTTTTTAATAGTTAAAAACACTTAGTAATGTTGCTAAACTAGGTTCTTAAATAACTTTAATTTATAAGTGAATTTAAAAGTATTAAAATAGTTTACTTAGTTTAATTATTAATTTACTAAATTAGGTTATAAAAAGTACTAAGCTAATAATGCATTTAGTAATATTACTATACTTAAAAGTTACTAGCTTTTAGAAAATAAATAAGGCTGTAACGTAATGTAAAAAGCAAAAAAAAAAAAAGCGAATTTAAAAATAAGAGATATTAATAAGTGTAGAAAACCTAAAGCTAATTACTTAAGCTAATATTAATATATAAATTAAAAATAAAAAGTGCTAGAGTAGAAAGTATATAAAAGTAAATATACTATTATAATAGTATTACTTACTTTACTTACTATAGATTATATAATATTATAACTAGCTATGCTAGCTATAACCTAGTATAAAGCATAGAATATAGCTAGCTTATACTTAGGCTATATACTACTCTATTTAGAGACAAGTTTTTTTTATATTTCTTTTCTTTTTATTTTAATATAGCTAAAATAGAGCTAACTTATTTTATTAACCTATATTTATACTACAACGCGTGAAGACTAAGCCTGTTATTATATTACACTAAAATTATTTTTATTTAGCTAGATGATAGTAGCATAATATTAAGATCAACCTATATAATTAACTTAAGTATTTAATTTATTAATAACTATTTCTAGAAGATTAATTACACGACTACGCTGAGTTATTAGTTTGTTAAGTATATAATCTCTACTAGAAAGCTTTATAGTAGTAGGTAATTAAAACTTTAAGTAATAGCCTATATAAGCCTTATAATAGTAGGCCTTAAAAGTAACTTAACAGGTAACTAAAAGACTTATAGTAATAGGCAACGTATTTATTAGATTAGAAGAGAGTTATAAGAGTTCTAGTAAATACTCTCTCTTTAATTTTCTTTTTCTTATTAGAGATACTGACTCTTATAAGTACTACTAGCCTATCTTTTTTATACTAGAGAATTAGCTAATTACTTCACCCTACTAGAGACTAGAAGTATTATATATATATAAAAATAAATAGATTAGAACCATGAGAAAGCTCTCCACGCTAGAGATAAAAATTAATTCTAAAATAATAGCTACTAGTAATAACTATATATCTATTTCTAAGTTACTTAGGTGTACTGTTATGTACTATTCTAATAACATAATTAAAAAAAACTACACTATTAAGAAGCTCTGTATCTAGGCATGATATAATAAGAAATTTTTTATAGCTATTATTAAGAGTACTATCTAAAGAACTAATACCTATAAGCTTTAGACGATAGAGATTACGCTTTCTACTTTAATAACTCTTAATTAAGTAATAATCGCTAGTGAGTTAGAGCGTAGCTATTTTAAAGTACTTATATATTATAACTATACTAATACGCTAGGAAAAGCGCTTAATATGGCTAAAACTAAGCTTAATAAGACTAGAGATAAGCTTACTAAGTTTTATTAGCTACTAAATAACACGCTTAAGCGCGTAGTAGATTAAGAAAATAAAATTAAAACACTAAGAATATAGATAAAGAAACTTATATATAATATATACTTTTTTCTTTTTATAAAGGCTAGCCTTATGCTATTATTAATACTAGTAAAAAAGATATACTTTATAGCTCTATTATAGACTCCTTAGAACTAGGCTAGCTATATCACTATAAGACCTAATAATAGTTCTAATATAAGAGATTTTATTAACTAAATTTCTTAAGTATTATTTTACTTATCTGCTATTCTACTAGCTACGCCTACTATAGGCAGCTATTAAGATAATAACTACTTAATATAATTTCCTAATCTATTAATACTTAAGGACAGTAAGAATATTATTTTTAATTAATAAAGAGATATTCTAGAGGATAAGGTACGTACTAACTAAAACTAGTTTACTAAAGTTAGTAAATAAGCTACTTAGAAGAATATTATCTTTTATATATATATATATACGGAGAGTCCTGCCAACCAGTACCTCTTAACACTTATATATATAATAAAAAAAAGTAAGTAGCTAGTTAGCTACTAGTATATAATAAATTACCTAAAAAAAATATATAGTAACTTATATAAGAGACTTAATGTTTACTATAATTTCTAAAAGCTCTACCTTAAAGACTTTACTAATTTTATTATATTCTAGAGTGATTTTTTTTACTTAGCTTAAAAACACAGCCTGCTTATAGACTAATAAGTAAAAGAATTCTATAAGAAGCTTTTAGACGCTTTATATACACAAATAGGCATCTATTAATAGTAGTATTATAACTAGTATAATAAGTATATAGATTTAGTTTAAGACTTTACTAAAGAGCTAGCTCTCAGCGCCAGGAAAGCTACTAAGTAGATTAATAAAAAAACTAGAAAAACTTAGCTACTACTAAGTTAATAGTTTTATCTAGAAACTAAGTATTTAATTTATATAGTAGCTATTACTATTCTACTAATACCTATCTCTAAACTAGCTAGTTACTATAATTACGGGAAACCTAGCTATTTTATAAAAGACTACTAACTATCTATTTAAGCTATAGCTAAAGTAATTAAGTTTATAAATACTAATAAAAAGCTTTATATACTTTAGGATACTAGTAATAACAAGAAGTTTTAGCTTATTATAGAGAAACTATTAAGAGAAGACTTACCCTAAAAAAAGTCTTTTTTTTAGAGTTACTTTCTAGAGCTACTAACTAGTTTAACTCTTACTAACTACTATTTAGTAAACTAGCTTTTATATTATCTTATTATATTTCTATTAGTAGACTAGCTATTAAGCTAAGCAGCTTTCTTAATACTAGAGCTAGTAGTTTTATTCTAATACACCTAAAGCACATACGCGCTATTAAGAAAGGGCTTAAGATAAAAACTTATTAAATAGAATTTATCCCTCTAGCTAGCTATAATAGTAAATTAAATAAATAAATAGATAAATACTTTTAAGCTAATCTAGTACTAGATAACTACTATTTATTAACTTATTTTATTTTTTATAATATTAGCCGCTATGATCTTATAATTAGCTATAAGCTATTTAAAGATATAGGTACTTTAATTAACTATAAAAAGTAAGCACTTAAATAGCTAGATAATAAGCTAATTAACTATAAGCGTAATATTATTATTTTAATATAAAGTCTATTAACTAAAATTAATCCCTTATACTAAGCTAATACTAACTAACGTGATGAGCTAATAAATATAGTAATTTTATAATATATCTATAAACCACTTTAGCACTTATCTTAGCATATAATATAATAAAAAAATCTTAAGAAAATAGAAGAATAGCTTTACTTATAATAGTAGCTAGAGTTAAGTAAGTAAATCTTTTATCTTTAGCCTATCTCACATAAAGACCTTTCTAAGGTAGGTCTTAAGATTAATATTATAAAAGCTATTACCTTTATAATACACGTATAATAGAAGGAAACTATACTAGAGTATACTAGCATTTATAAAGTAAATAAGCTTATTTAGGACTATAGAAATAAGCTTAGTCTATTAGACCTAGAACTCTTCTCCTAAAGCTTTAAAGGCCTTTTAGAGAAGGCTTTACTAAAAGGGCTCTATTACTTAAATAAAAACCTTATAGAAAAAGAGAAACTTTAGTAGCTTATTAAGTAGAAACTATTTTACTCTAGCTATACTAGTATAACTTAGGTCTATTTTTTAAAGAAAAACTCAGACATACTGCCCCTATATCACAAAGGTATTAACTATAATATTATACTAATAGCTAAGAATATATTAATATTAAGTTTATTATATAATATATCTCTTAAGTAGCTATAGCGTATTAAGGTCTATTTAAATAACTATTTTTAATAAGATATTATTACTTACAGTAACGCCTTATATACTTTTCTAGTATTATTTACTAAAAAGTCTAGAAAAAGATAATACTTCTGCGTTGACTATTATAAGCTTAATACTATTACTAAGAAAAACGCTTATTTAATTCTGCTAATTTAGAAGATTCTTATCTAACTAGTACATATAAAAGTGTTTACTAAGCTTAATATATAATAAGATTTTTATTATATACGTCTAAATAAACATATAGAGAACCTAACTATATTTTATACTTAGTATAGAAACTATAAGTATTATATACTACTATTTAGCCTCTATAATAGCTTTACTATATTCTAGTACTATATTAATAAAATGTTTTATAACCTACTTAATGACTTCTATACTGCTTATTTTAATAATATTTTAATTTATTTTAAAAATTTACTATAGCATGAGGAGCATGTTGCTTAGGTACTAAAATATTTTTAAAATATAAACCTCTAAATAAATATTAAGAAAAGTAAGTTTACTATTATTAGAATAAAGTTTCTAGGCTTTATTATTAGCACAGAAGGGATTTAAAAGGACTTTAAGAAAGTTACTACTATATAGAAATAACTAGTATCTATATTAGTTAAAAGCTTATAATCCTTTCTAGAATTCTATAATTTCTATAGAGTCTTTCTAAAAAACTATAAATATATTATCTAATTACTTACTAAGCTACTTAAGAAGGGTATATGGTATATCTTTAGTAAATATAAGCTAACAGCCTTTTAATAAGCTAAAAATCTAATACTATTAGATAATATCTTAGTTTACTACTTATTCTATTATTAGACGCGTATGGAGATAGATGTAAGTAATAAAGTTATTATAAGAGTATTATTACAGCTCTAAGAAAATAGCTTTTAGTAACTTATAGTTTTCTATTCTAAGACTATAAATAAGCCCTAAATAAACTATGATATATATGATAAAGAGATATTAGCTATAATTTATAGCTTCTAAAAATAGCGCTCGCAGCTTATAGGCCTGTAGACTATAAAGTTATTTAATACCTTAACTAATTATTATGCGTTAGAATACTTTTCTATAAAGCAAGAGCTTACTTCTTATTAGATATACTAAATAATAAGTATAGTAAATTATTACCTAATATTTATTTATTACTTTAGTATAATTAATATAATAGCTAACGCGCTCTTACGTAAGTAAGAGAAACTAAAGACTTAAAAAAATAAAAATAAAGCAGCCTGAACACGTGTTTTTCTTTTAGTAGAGTAAATTAATATTAGTTTTATTAAGGCTATAAGTAATAACCTAGCTATGCTATTAATAAAAGGCATACTAGTTATTAATATAATTAAAGTAATTACTACTAATACTTTTATAGCTTTATTACCTCTAAATAACCCTTACTTACTAATTAATTATATTATTAAGGTGAATTATAGTTATGAGAGTTTATAGCTATTTTAAGAGTACACTCTCTCTAGTAAATACTTAGCATAAAAACTTAACTAAAATCTTTTTATATACTATAATAAGCTAGTAGTCTCTACTATATACTTTTTAAGAACTTATTTTATTTAAGCTATTTATACTACTTAGGTGATTACTTAAGTAAGAGAAAAATAAATAAGTTACTTCGCAACCACTACTACTAAAGCTATATAAATAAAGATATAGATAATTATATAGCTATATATAAAGCTTATAGATAAAGTCACGTATCTTATAATAAGACTTTAAGTTTACTTAAATTACTACTAATCCCTAAGCGAGTATAGTAAGATGTTTTTATAGACTTTAAGTTCTTTTCTCTAGATAAAAAAGGATATAACTATGTCTTTATTATTATAGACTAGCTAAGTAAGTACTATTTTTTATTATTTTACTATAAGATAACTATAGTTACTTAGATAGCTAATAAGTATTATTACTATATCTAGTAAGTATTTAGCCTGTTTAGATTAATAGTCTCTAATTACAGTCTCTAGTTTACCTTAGTATTTATGGATGAGCTATATTAACTAATAGGAATTAAGTAAAAACTCTTAATACTATATTACTCTTAAATTAATAAGAATATTAAGGTTCTAAACTAGTACATTAACTAGCGCCTACGCTTATTTGTTAATTATTATTAAAATAACTAGTTAGATCTGCTACCTTATATAGACTAAGCTTAAGTAATTTTATTATATAAAACTATAGACTTATTACTCTATTAAATTAAGTTTAGTTACTAGCTAATTTATTACTGGAACTAGAAGGAACGTATAAAGGTATCTACTATAGTTTATAAATAGATATTTTATAAGAAAGTATAGAGCTATGCTAAAGCTTAATATAATATAATAAAGCTAGCTATAAAGATAGCTTAATAAGGGATTACTTAAGTATAAGAGTAATAGGCTTAATAGGCTAATAAGAAGCGCCGTAAGCCAGACTTCTTTATAGGAGATAAAATATACGTTATATCTAAGAACTTTACTATTAGTTAATATAGCTAAAAGCTTAACTAGCAGATATACGGACTCTATTCTATTATAAGCATAAAGAGATACTCCTATTACCTTAAGCTGCTACCGTATATATATATATTTAATATTTTTTATATAGACTATTTATAAAAGGCTTTTACTTATCTACTGTTTAGCCAAATCAAACCTAAGAAACCACCTATTAAGGTTAACGGGTATTTTAAGTGGCTAGTATAGGAAATTCTTAATAGCTACCTATTCTATAGTTAACTATAGTATAAAGTATTCTAGCTAGCTTATGATCTAGATTCTGCTTAGTATAATGCCTAAGGCTTTATAAACGCTTTATATAAGGTAAGAGACTATCACGAGACCTATCTAAAAAAAGCAGGACTATTAGTATAACTAGATGCTTAGTTAAAAGCATATGAAGCAAAAAAGGACCTAAAAGTAATAGAAGAAAATAACAAGACAGCTTTAAAAATAAGAGTGATATAAAGACTAGTAAAAAAAAGACTATAATCTAAAAACTTAGAAATAAGCCTCTCTTAAAGAGGGGTAATATAATAGTGCTGCTTACTTTACTTACTATAAGTTATATAATATTATAACTAGCTATACTAGCTATAACCTAGCGTAGAGCTTAGAATATAGCTAGCTTATACTTAAGCTATATACTACTCTATTTAAAAGCAAGCTCTCTTTATATCTCTTTTCTTTTTATCTTAGTATAGCTAAAATAGAGCTAACTTATTTTTTTAACCTATATTTATACTACGACGCGTGAAGACCGAGCCTATTATTATAACTATAGTAAAAGTATTATAAATACTATAGCAAGACTAGGCATAACTTAAGAACATATAAAAAGATTAAGATATAAGTTAACTATTTACTATCTAAATAGTATTACAATATCTACTAGTATTATAAAGTTATAGATCTATAAAGTAAATAAAGCTTAGTAAAGTATATAAATTACTTATATATCTAGTTTATTTATAAAATATGTTATTATATTTTATAACAATATTATACACTCTGTTTTAACTATTAATAGTTATTTTTTTAACTTTTTTTTAGCTAGTTATATACTAATTTAAGTAGTAGTAAGTAATTTTAATTAATATATAATTTTAAGTTAAGTCTATAATATTTAGTAAATATTAATAATAGTTTTATATTTAAAAGTTTTTAAACTCTTTATTTATAGTAAATTAATTTAATGCTTACTTTAAACTTATTACTAATAATAAAAATAAGTAATAGTAAAATTAAAAGTAAAAGAAATAATATTAAAAATTTATTTAATTTTTAGCATTTAATACTTATTTTTAAAGCAAATATTATAAATTAGTAATTAATAGCTTTAATAATAAAATTTGTTTCATAAAAAAAGTAATAATTTTTAAAAAATATTAATAGTAAGTATAATACTAATTAAAATAAAATTTAAAATAAAATTATGTTAATAAGTTTTTATGCATATAAAATTATATAAAAAATTAAAATTAAACTATTAAAATTTAATTATTAAATAATAATAATTTAAAATATAAAATTAAAATAATTTATTAATAAAAAACTATATTAAATTAAGTATTATTAATATACTATATAATGTAATAGTAGTATAATATTTTACTTTATAAAAATTTAATTTAGCTAATTTTATTTAAAAGTAATTTAATTAGTTAATACTATACTAAACTTAATTTTATAGTTTAATATTTTTATTAAAATAGTTTCTAACATTTTTTGTTATATAGAAATTTTATGACTATATTCTATATTTCTTTTTATTATTATTAAATAGTACATTTACTAATTTTTATTTTTAACTTTAATAGTATTAGTAAATTGCGTACTATTTTATATATACTTTTATATATAGTTTACTTTAATTATGTATATAAATTAAAGTTTTTACTTATTTAATTAATTATAAGTTACTATATTAATTTTCTTTACTTAATTTTAGTTATAAGTTTAGTTTAAACTATTAATATTTTATATAACTAGTATATTAATATTTATATAATTTTGTAGTATTTTATTACTATTATTAATTTCTTATATATTTTTTATATATTTTTTTAATGCTTTTTTTTATAACTACTATAGTTACATTTTTTATATAATAATTAAGTAATTTATAAAATAATTATAAATATTATTACTTTAAACAATATTTATAATTTATTATTGTTTATTAAAGTTGTAGTACTAAATACTAAAGTATAGTTTTATATTAATTTTAATTTTACTAAAAATAAGTTATTAAAAAATAATTTTCTAAAAAAGGTTTTATTTAAGGAAATTTAGCTAATATAGCTAAATACTAATAAAATAGTTTAATATAATACAGTTATTATAATAAGCTAGAGCTTAGTATAGTTAATTAAAATAGTTATTTTAATCTTAACTTTATATATAACTATATAATTTTAGTAACTTAGTAAAAGTTAGCTATTAAGTTTTTATAGTATATATAGTTAACCTTTTATTAAATTTACTTTATTTTCACCTAATTACTATTATTAGCCTAGATTTTTATATTTGGATTTAATTAATTTTATTTCTTATAAAGGCTAAGGAGACTCTAGTAGTATAATTAACTTATAAAAAAGTAAAAAGCTTTCTAGTATTATAGAAATACTATTTAGTAATATAATAAGTATTAATAAATACTAATTACTACTTAGTATTTATACTAATTACTACTTAGTATTTATACTAATAGCTTAAGTAATAAGTCTACTTAATATAGAATATAATAATAAATAAATTAGCTATAAACTATGCTAGTTACTTATTTTATAAGAATTAAAAGTTTTAGCTATTAAGATAGTAATAAGCTAAATAGAAATCAAACTTAATAACTACTTTACTTAGTATAAAAAAAGAAAAGCTTTATTTTTAGTAAAAAAAAGCTAGTAATAGTACTTTACTTAAGAAAATTATAAATGTATTATAAGTAATATCTAAAAAGCAAACTATACTAAAAAGTTGTAATTTTATATTAAAACTACTTTTATAGGTTCTAGTAATAATACTAGTAACTTTCTTTATACTAACACTATAATTAGTAATTAAATTAGTAATTAAATAATTTAATTTTTCTAAATTCTTTGTATTTAATAGTATATATATTTTTTATTTTACGTTCAAGTATTAAGTTAAAGCTAAGTTATAATTTAATAGATACTATATAAGTAGTAAAAAAAATAGATAGACTATTTCTTTTAGTATTTAAAAAAATATGTAGTATAAACAATTTTTTTAATAACTTTCTAGTTAAAAAAATAATACTACTTTTAAAGTAATATAAGTATTTATAAACTCTTAGTTTAAAAACTAGTACTAAAGGTAAAAGTCTCTAAATAAGCTGTAAAACATGAAATAAAAAAAAGTTAATAAAAAGCTACTATTAGTAGAAAGTAATTAACTAAAAAAAAATAAAAAAAAGTATATTTACTTAAATATTAAATAAAGAGTTTTAAAAGTATATTATAGTCTTTTTAATAATACTAAGCTTTAAAAAATATATTTAGAAAGTAATTTATGTTAGTAATAACTTTATATAAATTATATTAAATAACTATAAAACTACTATAACTATCTATATAATACTATTTATATAAATACTTAAATTAATATATTAGAAAGTAATATATATATGTATAAAAGTAGTAAAGCTATAAAATAACTAATTTAAAATACTTTAAGTAAGTTAAAAAGAATTTAACTAGTACTATAAGTAAGGTTTTTATTATTAATATAGTTTTTCTAGCTATATAAAAAATAAGTATAAATATATAAAAGTAAATTAGTTACGCCTAACTACTATAGTATTAATAAAAACTAAATAAATAAACACTAATAAAAAAGATAGAAATAGAAAAAAAGTAGAAGAAAAAGTATTAGAAAAAAAAATAGCTTTTATTTACTATTACAAGCAACAGCCTTTAGTTAAAATAAAGTAATATTATAAAGAAAATAATAAAAGTTTTAAAATATATACATAAATACAGACTTTATTATTATATATTTATTAATTAACTAAATAAATATTATATATATAATAATTAATACTAGGTATTTATGTTATAGTTTTATAAACTTTATTTTTACTACTAAAGTTTATTTAACGCATATTAACATAGCTCTATATAAAGTTAATAAAGTATATAAAAACCTAAAAAAGTTATTTAAATTATATAAATTAACCTTAATATTAAAGAATATACTAAATAAGCATATGTATATGTTATTAATAATATACTTAAATTTAATCTTATTTTAAGTAAATCTTAAATAAACTAAAATAATATTATAATTATGTTAGTAAAGTAATTATTTTATATTTATACTTTAAAAATAAGAGTTTATAGTAAAAAATGGAAGAAGCTATATTAATAAAAGCTAAAAAAGTTAGTATAGTTACTTTCTTAGTATAAAAGAATAAATAAAAAAAAAGTAAAAAATAAATTTTTATAGTATTATTATTAAATATTTAAAAAGCTTTAGTATCTAAACTAAAGCTAAATTCTAAAATACTACTTTCTAAGGCCTATTAAAAGTACTTAAGGTTTTTTTTTTTAAAAAAAAGTAAATAGGTTTTTACTATTGTAACATTCTAAAATAAATTATTATATTAAATTTAAAAAATTAATAAAAAAAATTTTAAGGTCTTATAAAAACTATTATATAATATATTAAAAAAAAACTACTAGTACTATTAAAAGAGTTAATACTACTACTAAAAAAAGGTTTATTTATATAAATAACTCTTTAATTATAGTTTTAGTACTATTTATATATAAGTTTAGTAAAGGTTTTTACTTTTATATTAACTACTATACACTTAATAAGATTTTTTTAAAAAAAAATTCCTTTCTTTAATTTATAAAATACTTAACTAGATTAGTAAAATAAGGTAATATATTAAGCTTAATATTTTAATAGTCTTTTATAAAATTTATATTATAAAAAGAAATAAATAGCTAATAGTTTTTTATATAAGATTTAAAGTCTTAAATAGCTAATTATACTTTTTAAACTAGTAAAAGTTTTTAGTATGTTTTAGTAATATATAAACTAAATTCTATAAAAGTATTTTAATAAGTTTTATTTAGCTTTTTTTAATAACCTACTTATCTACTTTTTATACTTATTAGAAGAGTATTACTAGTAAATTAACTTAATACTAAAAAAACTTAACACCACAGGTTTATATCTAGATATTAAGAAGTATAAATTTAAAATTAAAAGCACAAAATATCTAAAGTTTATTATTAAAGTAGAGTACGAAATTTAAATAGATTTTACTAAAATAAAAGTAATTACTAAGTAATAGCTTCTAATAACTATAAAAAAAGTTAAAAGCTTTTTTAAATTTACTAATTTCTATTATTAGTTTATTAAGTCTTTTTTTTAGAAATTATTACTTTACTTATAAAATTTATAAGCAATATGCTGTTTTAATAAACTAATAAAAAGCAAGTAGTATTTAATAAGCTAAAAAAGATTTTTATATTAAAACTAATACTAGCTTAATTTAATTCTAATTATAAGACTATTTTAAAAGCTAACTTTTTAGATTATATAACTAAAGGATTTCTTTTATAATATAGTAATAATATCATACTATATTTATATATATACTTTTTAAAAAAGAATATACCTATAAAGTGTAATTACAAAATATATAATAAAAAGCTTCTTATAATTATTTATTACTTAAAAACATAAGATACTAAATTATAGTTTATTAAAAAGTTCTAGGTTATTACTAATTATAAAAACTTTAAGTACTTTATAAGGTTTTAAAAATTAAGTAAAAAATATACGTACTAGTAGTTATTTCTTAGCTAATATAATATAGAAATTTAATATAAGCTAGAAAAAGAAAATATATAAGCTAATATATTATTAAGATATAAATAGAATTATTTAAGTAGAGAAAATAATAAAAGGCTAAAAAGCTATATAATTTAGCTCTTAAAGCTAGTAGTTATATATTTAAAAAAAGAGCTTAAATTAAATAATAATAAATAAATAATATAGAGTTTCTTTACTTAAATTAGTCTTCTAATAATTATAGGAGGTAATATAACTAAAGTCTAGAAATTTTATACCTAAAAGTCTTATAATAAGCTTTCTATACATCTCATCGGCTATTGGTAGAGTAGTTGGAGGGGTAATAAAACAGTATAATTTTTGGAGGCGTAGGCTCGTCGCCGGCTCACTAGTGGATCGAACTCTTAGCTAGTTGTCAGCGGCCCCTGAGGGTGCTGCGCACGTGGGTGACTAGCTGGCTGGAGGGTGATTAGTGAGCAGGGCGTTGGCCGCGTAGCTATCTAAGTATAAAACAAAAAACAAACAAATAACGCCAGTTGTAGGGAGGTGGGAGGGTGAAATCAAATCGTCAGTTAATTGATTTGTGTACGTAATGAGGGCGACGATGAGATTGTTGATAGATGAGGAGAGGCTCTGAAACTTCTGTAATTGGTTTTGCGGGTACGCGTGCTTGGCAGCGCGGATCCCTGATTTAGTATAGAACTATCTATCTATACATCTCATCGGCCATTGGTAGAGTAGTTGGAGGGGTAATAAAATAGTATAATTTTTAGAGGCGCAGGCTTGTCGCCGGCTTACTAGTGGATTGAACTCTTAGCTAGTTGTCAGCAGCCCCTAAGGGTACTGCGCACGTGGGCGACTAGCTGGCTGGAGAGTGATTAGTGAGCAGGGCGTTAGCTACTCCTGCGCTAATTATGTTTGTTTAGTTTGTAAGAGAGGCCGTGTGGCCGGTAAGGAATTGCCTCTAAAGGCTAAAAAGACGTTGGGGGTTCGTCTTGTAGTATTGTTTGAAGGTGTTAGAGCCCTAACAGTCTAGAGCCTGGATCTGGTCCTGGCTTAGGTGTTGATTATAGGCGTGCTGGGTAGCGCCTTTGCGGAAGCTATGATCTCTAAAGCCCTTAGAGCTCCTCCCGTATCTGTGGAGGCGGTCCGTGAGGAGTTTGAGCACCCTATCACGGGTGAAGGCTCTATTTAAGAGGCGGAAGAGCGGCTGGCCGTCCTCCTTTAGCTTCTATTACAGGAGAGTATCCATATAATGGATTGGGCAGGCGTCGTTAGCAGCCGTAGCGACGATGATGTTTACGCCCGTGTTGTCATAGTCTGTTTTACTGCGTGGCAGGTGGAGTATTATGTGATCTCTTGTTACTAAGAGCGTTATGTATCTCTTGGTTAGGCGCTCTATAGCAAAGCGTCTTGTGTCTATAAGATCTGACACTTTGTAGGTAAATTCACTCATCCGGAGAAAGCCTGAGAAAGCTACTGTAAATGTAGTATTTAAGTTTCGTGTGTTAATTAGGTCCTCTCCGCGCGTAGCGCGCTTTGAGAGCACATTGAGTAATATGTCTCTTGTAATTAGAAGTCTCTTCCTTCTAGACTGTGCGGGGAAAAGGTTTTTGGCGCCTTGTATAAGCCTCTAGATATGGTCCTCTTCAAAGACGTTTATAGAGAGGCCTAGGTTAACGTGTACGGAGCATAGAGCTGATAGGTAGCTCTAGAGTATAGTTCCTTAGACTTGGCCCATGTGCAGCGCGTTGCTTCCAAAGGCTCTTTAGACTATCCAGAGTCCTAGTGTTTTACGAGTTGCCGGCTATGTTTCTTGCTGAGAGAGACGGCAGAATGACTCGTACGATTTGACAGCTGAGCTGTAGTTTCTTCTTGTGTCGGGCTTAAGACCGGCCCATAACAGCTTAGTATAGTTATACGTAAGCGCGATATGTTTTGTTAGAGTTATGAACTCCGTAGGCGGTTCAACAGGAAAGGAAGCTGCTAGTTTTGTATATAGTTAGCTACGTACGTCCAATTAAGGCGTGAGAGGGCGTTAGTAAGGCTGTTGTCCTTCGTTGTTACACGCTGGGCGTGTAGTTAGATGTCTAATGAGGCTGCAGTTATTAATATTTAACGTAGATTATCCATGCCAGCGCTCTTTGTGTGGCCTTTTAGTATTCCTATTTTAGCTATTGTGTTGTCCGTGTGGACGATTACCGTAGCATGTGCTTAGTAGATGGCCTAGTGTTTGAACGCTAGTTTAATTGCGCGTATTTCGTTTGTGTTAATGTGAAGTTCTCGTTCGTACAGCTCGTACGTATGTGAGAACGCCTGTGATTATGGCGTCCCTTTAGAAAAACAGGTCTAGTCTCCTTGTGCTGGGTTGCCAGCATACTAGAAAGCGCCTATCGCGATGTCTGATGCGTTAGTGAATAGGTGTATTATTTGACGACTCTAGCTGTTGATTAAATAGACTCTGTTGAAGCGAGGAAGCAGGTCTCTCTACTATATGAGGTCTTTGATTACGCCATCTGTAAGTGGGCGAAAGCTTCTTGGCTTGGTAAATGTTAAAGTGAACGTCTAGAGACGGCGTAGGTACGTCCTACTAAGGGTTATGACTGCACTACAAAACGATAGAAAGCCTACTAGCTTTTGGGCCTGTAGTAGTGTCAATCTTCTAGCGTTTAGAGTCTCCGTTACTAGTTATATGGCTTTGTTGAGTTTCTTTTGTGGCAGCCTAGCCGTTATCGTGATTGTGTTAATCTCTATGCCGAGCACTTCCACCTAGGTGCCCGCAGCGTTTTTCGTGTTGTTTTGTAGCAGGCTAAGGGCGTCTGTGAGAGCATTGTAGTCGCTATTAATTGCTGCTAGTCTTTCCTTGGTAGGCGTTGTAGATGGATTGAGAATGAGAATGAAGTCGTTGAGATAGTGCTCTAGGCGTCTCCAGTGTAGCCGTAATTATAGTATCTAGTGAAAACTCTCTGTAAAGAGGTTAAACAGTAGTGGGGCCGTACGTAGGCTAAATGGTAGATAGTTCTCGTGATAGTACTGTCCTTGCTATGAGAAGCTAAGTAGCCAGCGTTGGTGTGGAGCAACCGGTATTACGTGAAATATATCTTTAAGGTCTTTTTTAACTAGCAGCGCTCTATGGCCTGCGTGTCGGACATGGCTAAAGATCTCTTTAATTCTAGTGTAGTGTAGGTTGCTCTACTTAGTAGGGATCCAATCATTAACTGAGTTACTGTTAGGATAAGATAGATAGTGGATACGTCACTATCCTCCGTCGCTTTTAGAAACGAGGCCTAGTGGTGAAGAATAAAAGGGGAAACTGCCGTTGTGGCGGGAAACTCGCTCTAATAGCAAGTCCTTTTATAGTTACGTTGTAATTGTTTTGGAGTCCTCGTTAGCTGATGCTAGATTGTCTGAAATTACATGTTTTAACTCTCCTGTATATCCTAATTGGGCTCCGAATGTTAAGATGTTGTCTAGGACTTTAGGAAGGTTGCCTGGATAACCTTCTAGGGCGCATCTCCAGGCCTCACGTTTTAGAGGTAATAGAGACTGTTGTAGTGGAGTATAAGTTAGGTTGAAAGTATTAAACTGTAGTAGAGTATTTGGGTAGGCTGGTAGTCTTAGCCAGCTAGGGCGGTTAAGGATCTGTAGGGGTCGTTCTCCCTGTACAAGCTGCTCTCTGTGTGTAAGCTGCTCCCTTTATACAGGCTACTCTCTCTATACAAGCTGTTCTCTTTATACGAGGTCTTATTTTTAGTGATATTTGGCCGCGCCGTGAGTATTGCTGTTGCAGGTCTTGCACCTATGGCTTCTTCGGCACTAATCAGCCGAGCAGCCCTTAGTAGTGTTGAAGTTCTTGTAGATAGTAGATTTATCATTTGGCTGGGCAGCTGTCCTTATGCTCTAGGCAGACTTCACCTTCTTAACTGACTATACCGTACTTGGGTTGATATAGTAGGCCGTCTATTTATCGGGGACCTTTTGCCAGGCAGTTGGATTTAGTACTGACGTTGCAGCTACTTGTTTGTGCTATGCTAGCGCGAATTGTAGGACGGACAGCTAATCGTAGGCATAGGAGTGTCAGATGACTCTAGCTGTAAAGTGTAACATAGCTGGAAGCACTGACGGATGTTCAGTGCTAAAGAGAAGGCCTATGATATGAGTATAGTTTATAAAGTACTCCGTCCAGATTAGGGCGTTGTCTTTAAAATCCTTGATTGATCCATGGACACGTTTAACTGTCAGTTGACGTGTCGTCGGGTTAAATTCCGCCGTCTGGCTGTCCTCTCGGGGCCTCGTGCTGACGTCGTTGCGGAGGCGAGTGAGATTGTCCACCTCGAATTTGTGCTGGAGGATAAGGTGGATCTCTTTAGGGCTGATGCTGGGGACCTATTGTATGACCTCTAGTACTTGTAGGAGGAAGTGCTCACCTATTGGCTTATCCTCGCCTTTAGTAGTGCCAGGTGCAGGGTTTGTGTGACGTAAGGCACGAATCTCCTTATCTGCCTTCTCCTCTACCTTTTGTCTTATCCGTTGCTGATATTCCAGCTCCTTAATCTGGCTCTGTATTTGTAGTTTAGCTAAATGTTGTGCTGTAGGGGTAGCAGGTGCAGTAGAGCTAGAGTTGCTTTGCTGAGAATTGGGGATGACCGTTTGGGAGCGCGTCTGGCGGCCGCGCGTTAGGTCGATCATTGTGACAAGGTAGGAAGTTGAAATCAAATCGTTAGTTAATCGATTTGTGTACGTAATGAGGGCGACGATGAGATTGTTAATGGATAAGGAGAGGCTCTGAAACTTCTGTAATCGGTTTTGCGGGTACGCGTGCTTGGCAGCGCGGATCCCCGATTCAGTATAGAACCATCCAAAATAAAGATAGTATAATATAGTACTAAATAATAAAGTATATGTAAAAGTAGTATAATCTCTTTATAATTAAAAGTAGAAATTTTCTTTAGAGCTTAAACTAAAGGTTTTGCTACCTAAGTATAAAATTAATAAAGATAAGACTTTTTATTATTAAAATAAAAAGTAGATACCTGACTTAAAGCTGTTGAGAATATTAATTATTTACTAAATTTATTTATTATAAATAATAAAATACTTAGAACAGTAAAATATTAATTTAATATTAATAAAAGATTACTTTTAGCTAAAAATGTTAAACTATATATAGCATTATATTTAAAACTATAATATTTATAATTATATAAAATTATAAAAAAATTATTAGTAAAAGCTATTATACTTGTTACTTATTTCTAATTATATTTAAAAGAAGATCTTAATAGATTTTATAATTAGATTACTAGAAAATAATAGTTATATAGTTTTATTAGTAATTACTAATAAGTTAAGTAAGAACATAACTCTTTACTCTCTTTTAAATATAGAAATTAAAATAGTAATATAGGTTTTTATATATAAAGTTATTACTTATTATTAGATTTTTAATACTATAGTATCTAATTATAGTAGTTAATTATTATAATAACTATATTATAGTGTGGTTCTGTAGGGACTGTTATTTCTAAGCTTATTTAAATTAAATATTATATAAAGTTTCTATACAGACCGTGCGGGTTCTTTTATCTCTAGAATTTTATATATATTCTATTTATAGCTTTTATACGTAGCTCTGTAAGGTATGTTTTATAATCTACTTTATACTATATACTATTATTATAGTTACTAACCTTATCTATAATCTGTTGTCTTTTAATATTATATAGCTTTATTTCTATATATTAGCTCTATAACTCTTACTAGTTCTATAGAATAAAAATAAATTCCTATAATTTATATAAGAATAACTGTAAGAATAGCTAGACTATATTATAATTTTTTATAGTATTTATAAAGGCTAATTATAGTAACTTATTACTACTATAGTAAAGATAATAGACCTTTATAAGTAAGTTATAATACTTAAAGAAGTTTATAATTACTAAAAAAAGGAATTATAGAAAGCTTAAGAGTAAATTATAGACTTATGTGTATAACTATAGTTTAAAAGTCTAATACATACTACCTTTATTACCTTTATTATTTTTATTATTTCTATTATTTCTATTCTCTTTATTATCTTTGCTTTTATCTTTATTTCTATTTTTATTATTATCTTAACTAAAATTAAACTACCTATAACTTTTTTTTCTTTATTTATTTTTATTTTATTTCTGATCTGTACCCTCTCCGAATGCCTATCTAACTCTAATAAGTTTAATAGTAACTAAAATAACTTTTAATACTTTATAGTATAGATTTATATAAAGATAATTATAAATTAAGACTGTTTCTCTACTGTTGAATTTTATATAGCTTATATAAATAGATAACTTAAAAATACGCTATATAAGTAAGTTCTTTTATATATTACTAATAATATCTACTACTTACTAGACTATTTTATAATACTAGAAAATTTAAAGTAAGCTTATAGAGACCTAAATTAAGCCTATAATATCTAATAAAATCTATTTAAACTTTACTAGAAGAACTAAGAATTTAGTATTTTTCTAATAAAATTTTAATAGTTAGCTTTTAAATCTAGCTTATTTAAAAACTTTCTACTAACCCTTTTAGAGAATGCTGTCTCTAAAGAATTATAAAATATACTACTTTATAATTTATTACTAAACTACTAGTATTATTTACTAGCTTATTATTTATAAGGCCTTAAGAACTACTGCTATTACTATAACTTAACTACTTTTATAAATAGCTATAAGACTTATAACTTCTAGTTTATAACTTAGAAGTATACTGTTTTTTTATTAATAGCTATTTTTACTATCTCTACTATTAAATCTATAAATTTAAGCTATTACTATTAACTAAACTCTTTAAGCTAGGGCTGTAAAAAACGCCGTGAATACTACTACTATAGCTTAAAAAGCTATTTTATTATCTATTACTTCTATTATAATAATAGGCTCAGTCTTTATGTGTTATAGTATAAATATAAGTTAATAAAATAAATTAGCTCTATTTTAGCTATATTAAGATAGAAAGAAAAGAAGTATAAAGAGGGCTTATTTCTAAATAAGATAGTATATAACTTAAGTATAAGCTAGCTATATTCTAAACTCTATACTAAGTTATAACTAGTATAGCTAGTTATAATATTATATAGTCTATAGTAAATAGAGTAAGCAGTATTATTATATTACCTCTTTTTAAAAGAGACTTATTTTTAAGTCTCTAGATTATAGTCTTTTTTTTACTAGTTTTTATACTACTCTTATTTTTAAAGCTGCCTTATTATTTTCTTCTATTACTTTTAGGTCTTTCTTTGCTTTATATGCTTTTAATTAAGTATCTAATTATACTAGTAGTCCTACTTTCTTTAGATAGGCCTTATAATAATTTTTTATCTTATATAAAGTACTTATAAAGCCTCAGGTGTTATACCAGGTAGGATTTAGATTATAAGCTAGCTAAAATACTTTATACTATAGTTAGCTATAAAATAGGTAGCTATTAAGGATTTCCTGTACTAGCCACTTAAAATACCTATTAACCTTAATAGATAGTTTCTTAAGTTTAATTTAGCTAAATAGTAAGTAAATAAAAGCTTTTTATAGATAATCTATATAAAAAATATTAAACATACGCATATATAGTGGTAGCTTAAGGTAATAGAAGTGTCTCTTTATGCCTATAATAGAATAGAGTTTGTATATCTACTAGTTAAGCTTTTAGCTAGATTAGCTAGTAGTAAAGCTCTTAAGTATAACGTATATTTTATTTCCTATAAAAAAGTCTAGCTTATAGTGCTTCTTATTAGCCTATTAAGTTTATTACTCTTATACTTAAGTAATTCCTTATTAAGCTATCTTTATAACTAGTTTTATTATATTATATTAAGCTTTAGCGTAGCTCTACGCTTCCTTATAAGATATCTATTTATAAATTATAGTAAATACCTTTATACGTTTCTTTTAGTCCTAGTAATAGATTAGCTAGTAGCTAAACTTAATTTAATAAGATAATAAGTTTATAGTCTTATATAATAAAATTACTTAAGTCTAGTCTATATAGGGTAGTAGGTTTAATTAGTTATTTTAATAATAGTTAATAAATAAGCATAAGTGCTGGTTAATATACTAATTTAAAACCTTAGTATTCCTATTAGTTTAAGGGTAATATAGTGTTAAGAGTTTTTATTTAATTCCTATTAGTTAGTATAGCTTATTTATAAATACTAAGATAAACTAGAGACTATAATTAGAGACTATTAATCTAAGTAGACTAAATACTTACTAGATATAATAATAATACTTATCAGCTACTTAAGCGGCTATAGTTGTTTTATAGTAAGATAATAAAAAATAGCGCTTACTTAACTAGTTTATAATAATAAAAACATAGTTATATCTTTTCTTATTTAGAAAGAAGGACTTAAAGTCTATAAAGATATCTTACTATACTTATTTAAGAATTAGTAGTAATTTAAGTAAGTCTAGAGTTTTATTATAAGATATATAGCTCTATCTATAAGTTTTATATATAACTATATAGTTATCTATATTTTTATTTATATGGCTCTAGTAGTAGCGGTTGCGAAGTAGCTTATTTTTTTTTATTTAAGTAAATAGTTACCTAAGTAGCATAAATAGCTTAAATAAAATAGATTTTTAAAAGTATATAATAGAGACTACTAGCTTACTATAGTATATAAAAAGATTTTAGCTAAGTTTTTATACTAAGTATTTACTAAAGAGAGTGCGCTCTTAGAATAGCTATAAATTCTTATAGCTATAATTCACCTTAATAATATAATTAATTAGTAAGTAAGAATTATTTAGAGATAGTAAGATTATAAAAGTATTAATAGTAATTACTTTAATTATATTAGTAGCTAGCATATCTCTTACTAACAGTATAACTAGGTTATTACTTATGGTTTTAATAAAGCTAATATTAATTTACTCTACTAAAAAAAAAACACGTATTTAGGCTATTTTATTTTTATTTTTTTAAGTCTTTAGTTTTTTTTACTTACGTGAGAGTGCATCGGCTACTATATTAACTATACTAAAATAATAAATAAGTATTAGATAATAGTTTACTATACTTATTATTTAGTATATCTAGTAGAGAGTAAGCTTTTACTTTATAGAAAAATACTCTAATATATAATAGTTAGTTAGGGTACTAAATAACTCTATAGTTTATAAGCCTATAAGCTGTAAGCGCTATTCTTAAAGGCTATAAATTATAGCTAATATTTTTTTATTATATATATTATAGTTTATCTAGAGCTTACTTATAGTCTTAGAGTAGAAAATTATAAGTTATTAAAGATTATCCTCCTAAAGCTATAATAGTACTTTTATAATAACTTTATTACTTATATCTATCTCTATACGCGTCTGATAGTAGGGTAAGTAGTAAACTAAAATATTATCTAATAACATTAAATTTTTAGCTTGCTAGAAGACTACTAGTTTATATTTACTAAAGATATACTATATACCCTTCTTAAGTAGCTTAGTAAGTAGTTAGATAATATATCTATAGTCCTTTAAAAAGGCTCTATAGAAATTATAGAATTTTAAAAAGGATTATAGGCTTTTAACTAATGTAGGTACTAGCTATTTCTATATAGTAGTAACTTTCTTAAAATCCTTTTAAATCCCTTCTGTACTAATAATAAGGCTTAGGAACTTTATTCTAATAATAGTAAACTTACTCTTTTTAATATCTACTTAAAGGTTTATATTTTAAAAATATTTTAGTACTTAAGTAATATACTCCTCATACTATAACAAATCTTTAAAATAGATTAAAATATTATTAAGATAGGTAGTATAGAAGTTATTAAGTAGACTATAAAGTATTTTATTAATATAGTACTAGAATATAGTAGGGCTATTATAAAGGCTAAATAGTAGTATATAGTACTTATAGTTTCTATACTAAGTATGGAACGTAGTTAGGTCCTTTATATCTTTATTTAAATATATATAATAAAAGATTTATTATATATTAAGCTTAGTAAATACTCTTATACGCGCTAGTTAGATAAGAGTTTTCTAAATTAATAAAATTAAATAAACGTCTTTTTTAGTAATAGTATTAAGCTTATAGTAATTAACATAGAAGTGCTATTCTTCTCTAGGCTTTTTAATAAATAATACTAGAAAAATATATAAAACATTACTATAAGTAATAATACCTTATTAAAGATAGTTATTTAAATAGGCCTTAATAAGCTATAATTACTTAAAAAATATACTATATAATAGGCTTAATATTAGCGTGTTTTTAGTTATTAGTTTAATATTATAGTTAACACCTTCACGATGCAGGGGCAGTATGTTTAAGTTTTTTTTTAAAAAGTAGACCTAAGTTATACTAGTATAGCTAGAATAAAATAGCTTTTATTTAATAAGCTATTAAAGTTTCTCTTTTCTTATAAGGTTCTTATTTAAGTAATAGGGCCCTTTTAGTAAAGCCTTCTCTAAAAAGCTTTTAGAGTTTTAGGAAGAGAGTTTTAGGTCTAGTAGACTAAGCTTATCTCTATAGTCCTAAATAAGCTTATTTACTTTATAAATACTAGTATACTCTAGTATAGTTTCCTTTTATTATATATATATTATAAAGGTAATAGCTTCTATAGTATTAATCTTAAAATCTATCTTAAAAAGGTTTTTGCGTGAGATAGGTTAAGAGTAAAAAGTCTACTTACTTAACTCTAGTTACTATTATAAGTAAAGCTATTCTTTTATTTTCTTAAGGTTTTTTTACTATACTATATACTAAGATAAGCGCTAAAGTAGTTTATAGGTATATTATAAAATTACTATATTTATTAGCTCATCACGTTAGTTAGTATTAGCTTAGTATAAGAAGTTAATTTTAGTTAATAAATTTTATATTAGAATAATAATATTATGCTTATAGTTAATTAGCTTATTATCTAGCTATTTAAGCGCTTACTTTTTATAGTTAATTAAAGTACCTATATCTCTAAATAGTTTACAGCCAATTATGAGGTTATGGCAGCTAGTATTATAGAAAATAAAATAAATTAATAAGTAGTAGTTATTTAGTACTAGATTAGCTTAAAAGTACTTATCTACTTATCTATTTAGTCTACTATTATAGCTAGCTAGGAGGATAAATTCTATTTAATAAGTTTTTATCTTAAGCCCTTTCTTAATAGCGCGTATGTGTTTTAGATATACTAGAATAAAACTACTAGCTTTAATATTAAGAAAGCTACTTAACTTAATAGCTAGTCTATTAATAGAAATATAGTAAAATAGTATAAAAGCTAGTTTACTAAATAATAGTTAGTAAGAGTTAAACTAGTTAGTAGCTTTAGAAAATAACTCTAGAAAAAAAACTTCCCTTAAGATAAGTCTTTTCCTAATAGTTTCTTTATAGTAAGCTAAAACTTCTTATTATTACTAGTATTCTAGAGTGTATAGAGCTTTTTATTAGTATCTATAAGCTTAATTACTTTAGCTATAGCTTAAATAAGTAGTTAATAGTCTTTTATAAAGTAGCTAAATTTCCCGCAATTATAGTAACTAGCTAGCTTAAGGATAAGTATTAGTAGAATAGTAGTAGCTACTATATAAGTTAGGTACTTAGTTTTTAGATAAAACTATTAACTTAGTAGTAGCTAAATCTTTCTAGTTCTTTTATTAATTTACTTAATAGCTTTCCTAGCGCTAAGAGCTAGCTCTCTAGCGAAGTCTTAAGCTAAATTTATATACTTATTATACTAGTTATAATACTGCTATTAGTAGATGCCTATCTGTGTACATAAAGCATCTAAAAGCTTTTTATAAAATTCTTCTACTTATTAGTCTACAGGTAGGCTGTGACGGTGCTACTCGTTCGGCTTACTATAGGTCACATAATATCGCGACTAGCTACGCCAGCTACGACCTAGCATAGAGCTTAGAGCATAGCTAGCTCACGCTCAGGCCATACACCGCCCTATTTAGGGGCGAGCTCCCCTTGTACCTCTTCTCTCCCTATCTTAGTGTAGCTAAAATAGAGCTAACTTATCCCATTAACCTGCATCTATACTACAACGCGTGAAGACTGAGCCTATTATCACATTACACTAAGATCACTCTCATTCGGCTGGACGACGGCGGCATAATATTAAGGTCAACCCGCACGATTAACTTGAGCGTTTGATTCGTCAACGACCGCACCTAAAGGATTAATTACACGACTACGCTGAGTTGTTAGTTCGTTAACTATACGATCTCCACCAGAAAGCCCTACAGCAGTAGGCAATTGAAACCCTGAGTGATAGCCTGTATAAGCCCTGCGCGGCAGGCCTCAAGAGCAACTCAGCAGATAACCGGAAGACCTATAGTAGTAGGCAACGTACCCATTAGATTGGAAGAGAGCTACGAGAGCTCTATTGAACCCCCCCCCCCCTTTTATCATCTTCTCCACGCTAGAGAAACCGACCCCCGTGAGCACCACCAGCTTATCTTCTCTACGCCAGAGAAACCGACCCCTGTGAGCACTACCAGCTTATCTTCTCCACACCAGAGAATCAGCCAATCGCTTCACCCTGCTAGGGGCCAGAAACTCTATACACATACAAGAACGGATAGGTTAGGACCATGGGAAAGCTCTCTACGTTAGAGATGAGGGTCGATCCTAAGGCAATAGCCACTAGCAACAACTACACACCTATCCCTAAGTCGCTCAGGTGTGCCGCCACATACTACCCTAACAACGTGATTAGAGAAGACTACACCATCAAGAAGCTCCGCATCCAGGCACGACACGACAAGAAACCCTTCATGGCTACTACCAAGAGCACTACCTGGGGAACCGACACCTACGAGCCTCAGGAGATAGAGGTTACGCTTCCTACCCTGATGACCCTTAATCAAGCGATAATCGCTAGCGAGCTAGAGCGTAGCCATCTCAAAGTACTCACACATCGCGACCATGCCGATACGCTAGGAAAAGCGCTCAACACGGCCGAAACTGAGCTTAACAAGGCTAGAGATGAGCTTGCTGAGCTTCGTCAGCTACTAAACAACACGCTCAAGCGCGTAGCAGATCAAGAGAACGAGATCAAGACACTAAGGGTACAGACAAAGAAACCCACGCATAATATACACTCCTTCCTCTCTGCAAAGGCCAGCCTAGCGCTATCGTCGACACCAGCAAAGAAGACGCGCTTCACAGCTCTGCCACAGACCCCTCAGAACCAGGCTGGCTATGTAGCTGTAGGACCTGACGATGGTTCTGATACAGGAGATCTCAGTAACCAAGCTCCTCAAGCATCACCCTACGTACCAGCCACTCCACTAGCTACGCCTACTGTAGGCAGCCATCGAGGTAACAGCCGCTCAGCCTAATTCCCTGATCCGCCAATGCTTAAGGACGGCAAGGACGTTACCTTTGATCAATAGAGAGATGTCCTAGAGGACAAGGTACGCGCCAACTGAGACTGGTTCACTGAAGCCAGTAAGCAAGCTACCCAGGAGAACATCATCTCTTACATGCGTACGCGTACGGAGGGTCCTGCCAACCAGTACCTCTCAATACTCATACGTACAGTAAGAGAGAGTGAGCAGCTAGTCAGCTACCAGTACATAGTAGATTGCCTAGAGAGGACGTACGGCGACCCACACAAGAGACTCAACGCTCACAGCGACTTCCAGAAGCTCTACCTCAGAGACCCTGCCAACTTTACTGTATTCTAGGGCGACTTCTTCCGCCTAGCTCAAGAACGCAGCCTGCCTGCAGACTAATGGGTGGAAGAATTCCATAAGAAGCTCCCAGACGCTCTGCGTACGCAGATGGGCATCTATCGACAGCAGTACCGCAACCAGTATAACGAGTACGTAGACCTGGCCCAAGACTTCGCCAGAGAGCTGGCTCTCAGCGCCAGGAAAGCTACTAAGCAGATTGATAGGAGAACTAGGAAGACTTAGCTGCCGCTGACTTAGCAGTCTCGCCCAGGAGCCGAGCGCCTGACTCGCGCAGCAGCTACCGCCATCCTACCAATACCTATCCCCAAGCCAGCTAGTTGCTACAATTGCGGGAAACCTGGTCACTATGTAAAAGACTACTAACTACCTACTTAAGCTACAGCTAAGGCAATCAAGCCTACAGATACTAATAAAGAGCTTTATACGCCCCAGGACACCAGCAATAATGAAGAGTTTCAGCTTACTACAGAGGAACTATTAGGAGAAGACTCACCCTAAGGGAAGTCTTCTTTCTAGGGTTACCCCCTAGAGCTACTAACTAGTTCAACTCTCGCTAACTGCTATTCAGCGGACCGGCTTTTACCCTGTCCTGTTATATCTCTACTAGTAGACTAGCTATTAAGCTAAGCAGCCTTCTTAATACTAGAGCTGGTAGTTTTATTCTAGTACACCTAAAGCACATGCGCGCTATTAAGAAAGGGCTTAAGATAAAAACTTACCTAATAGAATCTATCCCCCTAGCTAGCTACGATAATAGACTAAACAGATAAGTAGACGAGTACTTTTAGGCTAATCTAATACTAGACAACTACCGCCTATTAACCTATTTCGTTTTCTATAATACTAGCCGCTATGACCTTATAATCAGCTGCAAGCTGTTTAAAGATATAGGTACTTTAATTAACTGCAAGAAGTGAGCACTTAAATGGCTAGATAATAAGCTAATTAACTATAAGCGTGATATTATTATTTTAATATAAGACTTATTAACTAAAATCAACCCCTCACACTAAGCTAATGCTGATTAATATAATGAGCTAATAAATATAGTGATTCTATAGCATACCTATAAGCCACCTTAGTGCTTATTCTAGCAGGTAGTATAGTAAAAGAACTTTAGGAAAATAAAAAAGCAGCTTTACCTATAAGAGTAGCTAGAGCTAAGTAAGTAAACTTTTTATTTTTAATCTATCTTACGCAAAGACCTCTCTAAAGTAGGCCTTAAAATTAATACTATAAAAACTATTACCTTTATAATGCACGTATAGTAGAAGGAAACTATACTAAGATATATTAGTATTTATAAGATAGATAAGCTTATTTAGGACTATAAAGATAAGCTTAGTCTACTAGACCTAAAGTCTTTCTCCTAAGGCCTTAAAAACTCCTTAGTAAAGGCTTCACTAAAAGGGCCCTATTAATTAAATAAGAACTTTATAAGAGAAGAAAAAGAGAAACTTTAGTAGCTTATTAAGCAGAAGCTACTCTACTCTAGCTATACCAGTATAACTTAAGTTTACTTTTTAAAAAAAGACTTAAACATACTACCCCCGTATTATAAAGATATTGATTATAATATTAAACTAATAGCTAAGAACATGCTGACGTTAAGCTTATTATATAGTATATCTTTTAAATAGCTATAGCTTATTAAGACCTACCTAAATAACTACCTTTAATAAGGTGTTATTACTTATAGTAATGCTTTATATACTTTTCTAATACTATTTACTAAAAAGTTAAAAAAAGAATAGCGCTTCTACGTTAATTACCGTAAGCTTAATATTATTATAAAGAAAGATATTTATTTAATTCTGTTAATTCAGAAAACCCTTATCCGGCTAGCGCGGGTAAGAGTATTTACTAAGTTTAATATATAATAAGCTTTCTATTATATACGTCTGAATAAGAATATAAAGAACCTAACTATATTCTATACTTAGTATAATAATTATAAGTACTATATGCTACTATTTAGTCTCTATAATAGCCCTGCTATATTCTAGTACTATATTAATAAAGTATTTCATAATATACTTAATAACTTCTATATTATCTACCTTAATAATATCCTAATCTACTTTAAAGATTTATTATAGTAGAAGGAGTATGTTGCTTAGGTACTAAGATATCTCTAAAATATAAGCCTTTAAATAAATATTAAAAAGAATAAGTTTTTTATTACTAGAATAAAGTTCCTAGGCCTTATTATTAGCATAGAAGGGATTTAAAAGGACTTTAAAAAAGTTATTACTATATAGAAATAGCTAGTACCTATATTAGTTAAAAGCTTATAATTTTTTCTAAAATTCTGTAACTTTTACAGAGCCTTTCTAAAAGACTATAGATATATTATCTAATTACTTATTAAGCTGCTTAAGAAGGGTGTATAGTATATTTTTAGTAAACACAAGCTAGCAGCCTTTTAGTAAGCTAAGAATTTAATATTATTAGATAATATTTTAGTTTACTACTTACCTTATCATCAGACGCGCATGGAGATAGACGTAAGTAATAAAGTTATTATAAGAATACTATTATAGCTTTAAGAGAATAGTCTTTAGTAACCTATAGTTTTTTACTCTAAGACTATAAATAAGCCCTAGATAAACTATAATATATATGATAAAGAAATATTAGCTGTAATTTATAGCCTCTAAGAATAGCACTTATAGTTTATAAGCTTATAAACTACTAAGTTATTTAATACTCTAACTAACTATTACGTGTTAGAGTATTTTTTTATAAAGTAAAAGCTTACTCTCTACTAAATACACTAAGTAATAAGTATAGTAAACTATTACCTAATATTTATTTATTATTTTAATATAATTAATATAGTAGCTGACGCGCTCTCGCGTAAGTAAGAGAAACTAAAAACCTAAAAAAATAAAAATAAAGTAGCCTAAACACGTGTTTTTTTTTTAGTAGAGTAAATTAATATTAGCTTTATTAAAACTATAAATAGTAATCTAGCTGTGCTATCAGCAAGAGACATACTAGCTATTAATATAATTAAAGTAATTACTACTAATATTTTTATAGCTTTACTACCCCTAAATAACCCTTACTTATTAATTAATTATATTATTAAGGTGAATTATAGTTATGAGAGTTTACAGCTATTTTAAGAGCACACTCTCTTTAGTAACTATCTAGTATAAAAACTTAGCTAGAGTTTTTTTATATACTATAATAAGCTAATAGTCTTTACTATATACTTTTTAAGAACTTATTTTATTTAAGCTATTTATACTATTTAAGTGATTACTTACTTAAGTAAAAGAAAAATAAATAAGCTACTTCACAACCGCTACTACTAAAGTTATATAAATAAAAATATAAATAACTATATAGCTATATATAAAGCTTATAGATAGAGTTATATATCTTATAATAAGACCTTAGGCTTACTTAAATCACTATTAATTTTTAAATAAGTATAGTAAGATGTCTCTATAGACTTTAAGTCCTTCCCTTTAGATAAGAAAGAATATAACTATGTTTTTATTATTATAGACTAGCTAAGTAAGCACTGTTTCTTATTATTTTATTATAAAACCACTATAGCTACTTAGGTAACTAATATGTACTATTATTATATCTAGTAAGTATTTAATTTACTTAAATTAATAGTCTCTAATTATAGTCTTTAGTTTATCTTAGCATTTATAAATAAGCTATACTAATTAATAGGAATTAAGTAAAAGCTCTTAATACTATATTACCTTTAAACTAATAGAAATACTAAAGTTTTAAACTAGTACATTAACCAGCGCTTATATTTATTTATTAATTATTATTAGAATAACTAGTCAGACCTGCTGCCCTATATAGACTAGACTTAAGTAATTCTATTATATAAAACTATAAGCTTATTATTCTATTAAATTGAGTTTAGCTACTAGCTAATCTATTACTAGGATTAAAAGGAACGTATAAAGGTATTTACTATAGTTTATAAATAGATATTATATGAGAAAGCGTAGAGCTATGTTAAAGCTTACTATAATATAATAAAGCTAGCTATAAAAATAGCTTAATAAGAGATTGCTTAAGTATAAAAGTAATAAACTTAATAGGCTAATAAGAAGCGCCGTAAGCTAGACTTCTCTATAGAAAATAAAGTATATATTATACTTAAAAACTTTACTACTAGTTAATTTAGCTAGAAGCTTAACTAGCAGATATATAGACCTTATTCTATTATAGGCATAAAAGGATATTTCTATTACCTTAAGTTACTACAGCACATGCGTATGCTTAACGTCTTTTATATAAACTATTTATAAAAAGCTTTTATTTATTTACTACTTAGCTAAATTAACTTTAAGGAACCACCTATTAAAATTAACAGGTATTTTAAGTGGCTAGTATAGGAAATCCTTAATAGCTATCTATTTTATAGCTAATTATAGTATAAAGTGTTCTAGCTAGCTTATAACCTAAATCCTACTTAGTATAACGCCCGAGACTTTATAGACGCTCTATATAAGATAAGAGATTATTATAAGGCCTATTTAAAAAAAGTAGGACTACTAGTATAACTAGACACCTAGTTAAAAGCATATAAAATAAAAGAGGACCTAAAAATAACAGAGAAAAATAATAAAACAGCTTTAAAAATAAGAGTAGTATAAAGACTAGTAAGAAGGAGATTATAATCTAAAGACTTAAAAATAAGTCTCCTTTAAAGAGAAGGTAATATAACAGTGCTGTTTATTTAGCTTACTATAAGTCATATAATATTATAACTAGTTATACTAGCTATAACTTAGTATAAAGCTTAAAGTATAGCTAGCTTATGCTTAGGCTATATACCACTCTATTTAGAGGTAAACTCCCCTTATACTTTTTCTCTCTTTATTTTAGTATAGCTAAAATAGAGCTAACTTATCTTATTAACTTATATCTATACTATAATACATAAAGACTAAGCCTATTATTACATAAACTATATTCTTAAGCTAAGTAAAAGAAGTTACTTTAAAATATAATAAAATTAGTAGGGTCTTTAAGGTAGAGCTTTTAGAAATCATAGTAAATATTAAGTCTCTTATATAGGTTACTATATATCTTTTTTAGGTAATCTATTATATACTAGTAGCTAACTAGCTACTTACTCTCTTTTATTATATATATAAATATTAAGAGATACTAGTTAGCAGGACTCTCTATATACGTATATATATAAAAGATAATATTCTTTTAAGTAACTTATTTACTAGCTTTAGTAAACTAGTTTTAGTTAGTGTATATTTTATTCTCTAGGATATCTCTCTATTAATTAAAAATAACGTCCTTACTATTTTTAAGTATTAGTAGATTAGGAAATTGTGTTAAGTAACTATTATCTTAATAGCTATTTATAGTAGATATAGCTAGTAGAATAGCAGGTAGATAGAGTAATACTTAAGAAGTTTAGTTACTAAGATCTTTTATATTAGAACTATTATTAGGTCCTATAGTAATATAGCTAGTCTAATTCTAAGAGGTCTATAGTAGAGCTGTAAAGTGTATTTTCTTTACTAGTATTAATAATAACATAAAGCTAGCCTTTACAGAGAAAAAAAAATATAAGTTATATATAAATTTCTTTATCTATACTCTTAGTATTTTAATCTTGTTTTCTTAATCTGCTATGTATTTAAGCGTGTTATTTAGTAGCTAATAAAGCTTAATAAGCTTATCTCTAGTTTTATTAAACTTAGTTTTAGCTATATTAAGCGCTTTTCCTAGTATATTAGTATAGTTATAATATATAAATACTTTAAGATAGCTACGCTCTAACTTACTAGTAATTATTACTTAATTAAAAGTTATTAGAGTAGAAAGCGTAATCTCTATCTTTTAAGACTTATAAGTATTAGTTTCTTAAATAGTGCTCTTAGTAATAGCTATAAAAGATTTCTTATTATATTATATCTAGATACAGAGCTTCTTAATAGTGTAGTCTTTTCTAATTATATTATTAAAATAGTATATAATAGTACACTTAAGCGACTTAGGAATAAGTGTGTAGTTATTATTAGTAGCTATTATCTTAAAATTAACTCTTATCTCTAGTATAAAGAGCTTTCTTATGGTTTTAATCTATTTATTTTTATATACATATAACGCTTCTAGTTTCTAGTAGAGTGAAGTAATTAGCTAATTCTTTAGTATAAAAAAAATAAACTAGTAGTGCTTACAGAGATTAGTATTTCTAGTAAAAAAAAGAAAGTTAAAAAAGAAGTATTTACTAAAGCTTTTATAACTCTCTTTTAATTTAATAAATATATTATCTATTATTATAGGTCTTTTAGTTATTTACTAAGTTACTCTTAAAATCTATTATTATAAAACTTATATAGGCTATTACTTAAGGTTTTAATTACCTACTACTATAGAGCTTTCTGGTAGAGATTATATACTTAATAAACTAATAACTTAACGTAGTCATGTAATTAATTCTCTAGAAGCAGTTATTAATAAATTAAATACTTAAGTTAATTATATAAGTTGATTTTAATATTATGCCGCTATTATCTAGCTAAATAAAAGTAATTTTAGTGTAATATAATAACAGGCTCAGTCTTCACGCGTTATAGTATAAATATAAGTTAATAAAATAAGTTAGCTCTATTTTAGCTATACTAAGATAGAGAGAAAAAAGATACAAAAGAGGCTTACTCCTAAATAAGGTAGTATATAATTTAAGTATAAGCTAGCTATACTTTAAGCTCTATACTAAGTTATAGCTAATATAGCTAGTTATAATATTATATAGCTTATAATAAGTAAAGTAAGTAGTACTATTATATCTATCCTAATACCTACTAGTTCTAAAGTATTTTTATCTATATACTATTTAGTTTATTATTTTTATTTTTTATTTATCTCTTTATTTACTTCTATACTTTGCTGTATTTTTTATTACGTAGTTTAATAAAAGTCTTAAGCTATAATTAAGTTATGCTCTAGCTTTAGAATTATACTCTTATAAAATCTCCGCCATCACTATTTATAAGATATTAATTAAGAAAGAGCTTAATTTATGGTTTTATATTTTTATATTATCTACTAAACTAACTCCTACTATTACTAGATATTTAATATAGTTTATTAGTTATACTATTACTATCTATAGTCTTATTAATAGTAAAGCTAAAGGAGACTTTATTAACTAAGATTAAGTTATTTCTATAAGCTTTTAACTAGAATAGCTAAAGAAACTATTCTATCTTAATATTATAAATAAAACTAAGTTTTATAGTGGACCTATTACCTTGTATATTACCACAAGACTTTATATTAATAACTATATTAAAATAATTTATTTATTTATAACTATCTTAGGGTTATACTTTATTATATTAGTAGTATACTAGCTATAGTATTATAACCCTTAAATTAACTAAGCTATAAATATTTTTATATTTAATAGCTTATTTTATTATAACTATTATAAAATTTTATTTACTTTAATACAGACCTATAAGGTTGTCTCTGTTTTATAGAAATTAATTTTAAATCTTACTATAACTAAGAGAACTATAGGAAGCTAAATATTTATTTTATATTCCTAAAAGTCTATATTATATACGCTTATTACGGCAACTACTACTTATTTACTATTTTTATAAAAAATATTAAGTAAGTTCTTATTATAATTAAGAGTATAGACCTATAGAAAACACTTCTGCCTAATATCCGGAAATTTCTATTCTAGTTTTATTAGTTTTTTTTACTAGAAGAAGCTAAAAACTTATTACTATATTATTTATATAACTATAATATCTAGCTAATAAAAGGAAAAACCCTGTTCTTTAGCTATTTATACTTAATATTTTATATAAAGCTATAAGTGCTTTAAAAATAGCTTAATAAGAATCTTTAAAAAGGATTTATTTACTTTAGTAGCTTTCTAACTATATTTCTAGTTCTATTTATAAAAAAGACAGATAAAGGACTCTAATTCTGTATTAACTACTATATATTAAATAAAATTATAGTAAAGAACTATTACCCACTACCGCTAATTAAGGAACTATTAAATAATTTAAAAGGGATATAATACTTTTTTAAGATTAATATTTTATAGATTTTTAATAACCTCTGTATTAAAGCTAGCTAAAAGTAGTTTATAATATTCTAAACTTATTTTAGCTTATATAAGATACTAGTAATGCTATTTAGGTTAATAGATACCCCTATAACCTTTTAGCAGTATATAAATAATATTTTATAAGAATACCTAGACTACTTTTATACTATCTATATAGATAATATTCTAGTCTATAGCTATACTTATACTAAATATAAAGAATATCTTTATTTAATACTAAAAAGCCTATAAGAGGCAGACTTATACGTAAAAGTGGAAAAGTATAAGTTTTTTATAACTAAAACCTAATTTCTAGACCTAATTATAGGCTGTAATGGTATTTGTATAGATCTAAAAAAAATTAAAATAATAGCTAGCTAAGTAATACTAATTTATATTATAAATATATAAGTGTTTATTAGCTTTATAAACTTTTACTACTACTTTATATAAGGTTTTTTTTATATTACTACTCTACTAGTCCGCCTAATACAGAAGAACATACTATTTAACTAAGATAATAGTTATAAGAAAGTTTTTTAGAAACTAAAAATAGTATTTAACTATACCGCTTATTCTAGCGCTATTTGATTAAAAAAAAAAGTTATTATTAAAACAAACACCTCTAACTACGTCTCTACAGGAATATTATTATAATATAGAGATAATAATATTTTATAGTCTATCATATTCTTCTTAAAAAAGTACTTAATAATGGAGTATAATTATAAAATCTATAATAAGAAACTGCTAGTAATTATTTACTGTTTTAAATAATAACAGCTAGAACTTAAGAAATACGTCTTACTAATTATAGTAATTATAAACTATTATAATTTAAAGTACTTTATAATAATAAAGTTACTAAACTATTATTAAGCCTGCTAGTCTGAATTTCTATTTTATTTTAACTTTAAGATTATATACCGTTCTGGAAAGTAAGGCGTAAAGTTAGATTTTTTAACTAGAAAATTAACTAACTTATTATAAAAAAGAAATAAAAGACTCCGCTACTAAAGCTAGACTGTTTTAAAATAAAAAAATTTAGAATTATTTCTAGCTACTGCCTTACCTGCTATAACTAATTATAAGAAAAAATTAATTTATTTCTCTAACTTATTAAAGACTTTTATTTATAGAATTATTATAATAATTTATAACTAGCTTTGCTAATATGCTGCTAAACTATTATTATTTACTAAATTTATTTTTATTTTTATTTCTACTACTACTACTACTAGACCTATTACTATTTTAGAATTTAAATAAACTAAAAACTTATTACTGCTAAGGATTTAGATTCTATTCTAAAAAGGCTACTCTATTAATCTTATAATTAACTTTATACTAACTAATTTATAGAATAGAAACTGTAAGAATGAATACCTAATACTAGCTAAGTATATTAAAATAAATAAATATTTATAGTATAGAGAAAGGCTCTACGTACTTAATATAGATAAGTTAAAAGCTAAATAATTTTATTTTTACTATAAAAGCCCTGTTACTAGCTATATAGGCTGTAATAAAATATATAAATTATTATTCTATAAGTACTACTAGCCCTATATGTATGACTTTATTATTTATTAACTTTATAACTACTATACCTATTACTGTGTTATTCTGTTAAGAGAAGTTTGTTAAAAAGTTTTAAAACTACTACCTATTCCAGACCGTGCTTAGAAGGATATATTTATAGACTTTATTATTTACCTACTATTAAGCAGCTATTATAATGTTATAATAATTATAATCTACTATTTAATAAAAATAAAGCACTTAATTCTTTGTTGAATAAACTATAATATTAAAGATACTACTTATTTATTTCTAATATATATATAAAAGCTTTACGGTTTACTAAGTACTATTTTTTCTAACTATAAACTCTAGTTTATTTCTAAATTCTAGAAGCACCTAAATTACTAGCTGAAGATTATAATCCTACTATTAATTACATATTATCTTAAGACTAATAGCTAGTTAGAATGTACTAATACGGTTCTTAAGTAGTACCTATAGTTATATATTAACTACTTATAAAATAACTAGTTTAAATAACTACTATTAGCTAAGTTTATTTTAAACTCTATTTACTTAAAAAATACTACTATTTTTCTGTTCTTTATAAATTATAGCTTTTACTTAAGAGTTAGATTTAAACTGTTAGCTACTACCTACTCTATATAAAGCCAAAACTTTAAGAAGTTTATAGTTAAGATATAGAGGATTATAGACTATTTATATACTAAACTATTAACTATATAAGTCTGTTATAAAGACTAGGTAAATATACACTACTATTCTACCTACTTATTTTATATAAGAAATTCTATATAGCTGAATGCCTAAAATATTAAGACTTTACACCCTATAAAAGAACTAGATTAGAAGAATCTAGGCCTATTATAAGTTATAGAGATTATATTACTATACGTTTACTATCTTAAACTATTAAATAGACTTTATTTTTTTAATATATTTTATATTAGCCTACTCTACCCTGCTATAATTAATTTATTATTTTATTAATAAATACTACCCCCTCTGCTAATAGAGATTAATAGTAAGTAAAAGTAGTTTATTAAAGAGATTATTAACTTTTACTAAAACCACTATAGCCGTAATAATACTCTATAACTAAAGTATATAGTTAGATAAACTAGATATAATAAGTTAACTAAGACCTCTACTTACTAAACAGAAAATACTATAAACGTAATTTAAGTATTCTACTAGTAGTATCTTAAAAAGCTTAGTTTCTAAAATAATTATAAAAACTATAGCTATAAGAAGGGAAGTATTATTATAATATAGTTTTATAAAAACTATTTATTATAGACGGTAATAGTAAGGTAGCTGTATTTAAAAAGCTAAAAGAATTAACTATAACAGCTAATAAAGCTTTAGAATAGAAATATATATTTAAGCTAGAAAAGAAGAATTATAAGTAAGTATAGAATATATTAGTACAGGCTAAAATATAAGCTAAGAAAAGAGAATAGAAATATAGAACTATACTAGTAAATTAGAAGTAATTATTTATATAATAAGTAAAAGCCTTAGCAGATAAAGTAGATAAAAAAGATAATAAACTTATCTTTATTATTTTCTTTAGTAGTATCTAATATACTACTAATAGATATATAATATATATATAAAGAATTTTCTATAAATATAAGACATAAAACAGCTTAAGGATATTTATAATTCTTTATAGTTACTCTAAAATTAAGATTTTATCTCTAAGTTAAGACTTGAACTTAAGTGAAATAATTTAATATTATTTTATTAAATCTATTATATATTTCTCTTTTTACCTTATGATAAAGTATAAACTTCTATCTATTAAATCTAAAGTTATCTATTCTAAATATAGAAAGAGCTAAAGTTTTATTAGAATATTAATTAAAGTAAAGTTACTAATATAAAACGTATTATTAAGTAAAGACAACTTATAATATTATAACTACCCTTTCAAAGTATAAGAGAGAACGTTAGATTAATTCTAATAATAAATTTCTAATTATAGTCTATAATGACCCACTATAAGAATAAATAGGAACTTTATTTATTAGAAGAAAGTAATAGTAAAGAAGAAGTTATAATAAAACTTTTATCTACTACTAGAAGTACATCAAAAAAAAGTAAGAGTATATAATAAATTATTTAAAAATAAAAAATAGCTATTATAAAGTTATATAACGCTTTAATTAACCTGTAATAATAAATAGTAGTAAGTAAAATTAGTAAAGAAAAAATAGCTAAAATATAACCTCCTATAAAGTTTAATAGTAATAGAGATAAACTAAAAATCTTTATAGCTATAATAGACCTTTACTATTAGTTTAATTAATCTTTATTTATAACTAATTAAGATCGGATTCTGGTAGCTGGTATAAATATAATAGGAAAAACTATAAAATAGTTTAAATTACTTATTATAACGGTGCTGTTTGCTCTGCTTACTATAGGCTATATAATATTATAACTAGCTATACTAGCTATAACCTAGTGTAGAGCTTAGAGTATAGCTAGCTTATACTTAAGTTATATACTATCTTATTTAGAGACAAGCCTCCTTTATATTTTTTCTCTTTTTATCTTAGTGTAGCTAAAATAGAGCTAATTTATTTTATTAACCTATATTTATATAATAACGCGTGAAGACTAAGCCTGTTATTATATTACACTAAGATTAATCTAACTTAGCTAGATAATAGTGACATAATATTAAGGTCAACCTATATAATTAACTTAAGTATTTAATTTATTAATAACTGTACCTAGAGAATTAATTACATGACTATGCTAAGTTATTAGTTTATTAACTATATAATCTCTACTAGAAAGCCCTATAGTAGTAAGTAATTAAAACTCTAAGTAATAGTCTATATAAGCCCTGCAGTAGCAGGCCTTAAAAGTGACTTAGTAGGTAACTAAAAAACCTATAGTAGTAGATAATATATTTATTAGATTAAAAGAGAGCTATAAAAGCTCTAGTAAACTCTCTTTCTTCTTTTATTATCTTTTTTTTACTAGAGAAACTAACTTCTATAAGCACTACTAACTTACCTTCTCTTTATTAGAGAAACTAATTTCTATAAGCACTACTAGCTTACCTTTTCTATACTAGAAAATTAGTTAATTACTTTACTCTACTAAAGGCCAGAAGCTCTATACATATATAAGAATAAATAAATTAAGACTATAGGAAAGCTCTTAACGCTAGAGATGAAAGTTAATTCTAAAATAATAGCTACTAGTAATAACTATATATTTATCTCTAAGTTACTTAGATGTGCTGTTATATACTACTCTAATAATATAATTAAAAAAAACTACACTATTAAGAAGCTCTGTATCTAGATATGATATGATAAGAAATTCTTTATAGTTACTACTAAAAGCACTACTTAAGAAACTAATATCTATAAGCTTTAAAAGATAGAGGTTACGCTTTCTACCCTAATAACTCTTAATTAAGTAATAATTACTAGTGAGCTAGAGCGTAGCTATCTTAAAATACTTATATATTATAACTATATTAATATACTAGAAAAAGCGCTTAATACGTCTGAAACTAAGCTTAATAAGGCTAGAGATAAGTTTACTAAGTTTTATTAGCTACTAAATAACACGCTTAAGCGTGTAGTAGATTAAGAAAATAAAATTAAGACACTAAAAATATAAATAAAGAAACCTATGTATAATATATACTTTTTCCTTTTTATAAAGGCCAGCCTAGCGCTATTATTAATACTAGTAAAGAAAATACACTTTATAGCTCTACTATAGATTTCTTAGAACTAGGCTAGCTATATAGCTATAGGACTTAATAATAGTTCTAATATAAGAGATCTTAGTAACTAAACTTTTTAAGTATTATTTTATATACTAGCTACTTTACTAGCTATGTTTATTATAGGTAGCTATTAAGACAATAGCTGCTCAGCCTAATTTCCTAATTTATTAATACTTAAGAACAGTAAGGACGTTACCTTTAATTAATAGAGAAATATTCTAGAAAATAAAGTATATACTAACTAAGACTAGTTTATTAAAGCTAGTAAGTAAACTACTTAAGAGAATATTATTTTTTATATATATATATATATAAAAGGTCCTACTAACTAGTACCTCTTAATATTAATATATATAATAAAAGAGAGTGAGCAGCTAGTTAGCTATTAGTATATAATAAATTATCTAAAAAGAATATATAATAACTTATATAAGAGACTTAATACTTACTATAATTTTTAGAAGCTCTATCTTAGAGACCTTACTAACTTTATTATATTTTAAAATAATTTCTTCTACCTAGCTTAAGAACGCAGCCTGCTTATAAACTAATAAGTAAAAGAATTTTATAAAAAGCTCCTAGACGCTCTACGTACGCAGATAGGTATTTACTAATAATAGTATTATAACTAGTATAATAAGTATATAGACTTAACTTAAGATTTCGCTAAAAAGCTAGCTCTTAGCGCCAGAAAAGCTACTAAGTAAATTAATAAAAAAACTAGAAAAACTTAGCTACTATTAACTTAGTAGTCTTGCCTAAAAGCTAAGTACTTAACTTACGTAGTAATTACTACTATTCTACTAATACCTATCCTTAAGCTAGCTAGTTACTATAATTATGGGAAATTTAGTTACTTTATAAAAGACTACTAACTACCTATTTAAGCTATAGCTAAAGTAATTAAGTTTATAGATACTAATAAAAAGCTCTATACGCCTTAAAATACTAGCAATAATAAAAAGTTTTAGCTTATTATAAAGAAACTATTAGGAAAAAACTTATTTTAGGGGAAGTCTTTTTTCTAGAGTTATCTCTTAAAGCTACTAGCTAATTTAACTCTTACTAATTATTATTTAGTAAACTTACTCTTATCTTACTCTACTATATCTCTACTAGTAGACTAGCTATTAAGTTAAGTAGCTTTCTTAATACTAAAGCTAGTAGTTTTATTCTAGTACACCTAAAATACATACACGCTATTAAAAAAAAGCTTAAGATAAAAACTTATTAGATAAAATCTATCCCCCTAGCTAGCTATAATAACAGATTAAATAGATAAATAAATAAGTACTTTTAAGTAGATTTAGTACTAAATAACTACTACTTACTAATTTATTTTATTTTCTATAATACTAGCCGCCATAACCTTATAATTAGCTGTAAGCTTTTTAAAGATATAGGTACTTTAATTAACTATAAAAAGTAAGCACTTAAATAACTAGATAATAAGCTAATTAACTATAAGCATAATATTATTATTTTAATATAAAATTTATTAACTAAAATTAATCTCTTATACTAAGCTAATACTAACTAACGTGATGAGCTAATAAATATAGTGATTTTATAATATACCTATAAACTACTTCAGCACTTACTTTAGTATATGGTATAGTAAGAGAACTTTAGAAAAATAAAAAAATAGTTTTACCTATAATAGCAGCTAGAGCTAAGTAAGTAAACTCTTTATTTTTAATTTATTTTATATAAAGACCTCTCTAAAGTAGGCCTTAAGATTAATACTATAAAAGCTATTACCTTTATAATATATATATAATAAAAGGAAACTATATTAAAGTATACTAGTATTTATAAAATAAATAAGCTTATTTAGAACTATAGAGATAAGCTTAGTTTATTAAACCTAAAGTTCTCTTCTTAAGACTCTAAAAACCCCTTAATAAAGGCTTTACTAGAAGGGCCCTATTAATTAAATAAGAATTTTATAAGAGAAAAGGAACTTTAGTAGCTTATTAAATAAAAGCTATTCTATTTTAGCTATACCGGTATAACTTAAGCTTATTTCTTAAAAAAAAACTCAGACATACTGCCCCTACATCACGAAAATATTAACTATAATATTAAACTAATAGCTAAGAATATGTTAATGTTAAGTCTATTATATAGTATATCTCTTAAGCAGCTATAGCTTATTAAGACCTATTTAAATAACTACTTTTAATAAGGGGTTATTACTTATAGTAATGCTTTATATACTTCTTTAGTACTATTTACTAAAAAGCCTAAAAAAAGATAGCACTTTTATGTTAACTATTATAAGCTTAATACTATTATAAAGAAAGATGCTTATTTAATTCTGCTAATTTAGAAGACCTTTACCTAGCTAGCGTGTGTAAAAGTGTTTACTAAGTTTAATATATAACAAGCCTTTTATCATATACGTCTGAATAAGAATATAGAGAATTTAATTATATTTTATATTTAGTATGGGAATTATAAGTACTGTGTATTACTATTTAGTTTTTATAATAGCCCTGCTATATTCCAGCGCTATATTAATAAAATACTTTATAATCTACTTAATAACTTTTATACTACTTATTTTAATAATATTTTAATTTATTTTAAAGATCTGCTATAGTATGAGGAGTATGTTACTTAAGTATTAAAATATCTCTAGAACACTAGCTTTTAAGTAGATATTAAGAAAAGCAAGTTTACTATTACTAGAATAAAGTTTCTAGGTCTTATTATTAGCACAGAAGGGATTTAAAAGGATTTTGAGAAGGTTATTACTATATAGGAATAGCTAGTACCTACGTTAGTTAAAAGCCTATAATCCTTTCTAAGATTCTGTAACTTCTATAAAGCTTTTCTAAAAAACTATAGACGTATTATCTGACTGCTTACTAAGCTGCTTAAGAAGAGTATATAGTATACTTTTAGTAAATACAAGCTAGCAGCCTTCTAGTAAGCTAAGAATCTAATATTATTAGATAATATCTTAGTTTACTACTTGCCTTATTATTAGACGCGTATGGAGATAGATGTAAGTAATAGAGTTATTATAGAAGTACTATTATAGCTTTAAGAGAATAGTCTTTAGTAACTTATAGTCTTCTACTCTAAGACTATAAGTAAGCTTTAGATAAACTATAATATATATAATAAAGAGATATTAGCTATAATCTATAGCCTCTAAGAATAGCGCTTATAGCTTATAAGCTTATAGACTACTAAGTTATTTAGTACTCTAACTAACTATTATATACTAGAGTACTTCTCTATAAAGTAAGAGCTTACTTCCTATTAAATATACTAAATAATAAACGTAATAAATTATTACCTAATACTTATTTATTACTTTAGTATAGTTAACATAGTAGCTGACGCATTCTTGCGTAAGTAAGAGGAACTAAAGACCTAAAAAGATAAAAATAAAGCAGCCTGAACATACGCCTTTTTTTTAGTAGAGTAAATTAATATTAGCTTTATTAAAACTATAAGTAATAACCTAGCTGTGCTATTAGCAAGAGGCATGCTAGCTATTAATATAATTAAAATAATTACTACTAATACTTTTATAGTCTTACTATCTCTAAATAACCCTTACTTACTAATTAATTGCATTATTGAGGTGAACTGTAGTTATAAGAGTTTATAGCTATTCTAAGAGCATGCTTTTTCTAGTAACTATTTAGTATAAAAACTTAGCTAAAGCCTTTTTATATACTATAATAAGCTAGTAGTCTCTACTATATACTTCTTAAAAACCTACCTTATTTAAGCTATCTATGCTATTTAGGTGACTATTTACTTAAATAAGAAAAAAATAAGTAAGCTATTTCGTAACCGCTACTACTAAAACTATATAGGTAAAAATATAGATAACTATATAGCTATATATAAAGCTTATAAATAGAGCTACATACCTTATAATAAAACCTTAGGCTTATTTAAATTACTACTAATCTCTAAATAAGTATAGTGAGATGTCTTTATAGACTTTAAATTCTTCTCTCTAAATAAGAAAGAATATAACTATGTTTTTGTTATTATAGACTAGCTAAGTAAGTATTACTTCTTACTATCTTACTATAAGACTACTATAACTACTTAGGTAGCTAATATATACTATTACTATATCTAGTAAGTATTTAGTTTATTTAGATTAATAGTCTCTAATTATAGTCTTTAGTTTACTTTAGTATTTATAGATAAGCTATACTAACTAATAGGAATTAAATAAAAGCTCTTAATACTATATTACTCTTAAACTAATGGGAATACTAAAGTTCTGAACTAGTACATTAACTAGCGCTTATGTTTATTTGTTAACTATTATTAGAATAACTAGTTAGACCTGCTGCCTTATATGGACTAGACTCAAGTAATTCTACCGCATGAGACTATAGGCTTATTACCCTATTAAATTGAGTTTAGTTACTAGTTAATCTATTACTAGGATTGGGAGGAACGTATGAAGGTATTTACTATAGTCTATAAATAGATGTCACGTGAGGAAGTGTAGAGCTACGCTAAAGCTCACCATAATATAGTAAAGCTAGCTATAGAGATAGCTTAACAAGGGATTGCTTAAGCATAAGAGTGATAGGCTTGATAGGCTAATAAGAAGCGCCGCGAGCTAGACTTCTCTACAGGAGATAAGGTATACGTTACACCTAAGGGCTTCACTACTAGCCGACCTAGCCAGAAGCTTGACCAGCAGATGTACGGACCCTATCCTATTGTAGGCATGAAGGGACACTCCTATCGCCTTAAGCTGCTGTCGCACATGCGTATGCTTGACGTCTTCCACGCAGACCGCCTACGGAAGGCTTCTACTCGCCCACTGCCTGGCCAAATTGAACCTGAGGAACCGCCTATCAAGATCAACGGGCATCCCGAGTGGCCAGTGCAGGAAATCCTTGATAGCCGCCTATTCCATGGCCGACTACAGTACAAAGCATCCTGGCTAGCTCATGACCCAGATCCTACCTGGTACAACGCCCGAGGCTTTATAGGCGCCCCATACAAGGTAAGAGACTACCACGAGGCCTATCCAGAGAAAGCAGGACCGCCGGCACGACTAGACGCCTGGTTGAAAGCGTACGAAGCAGAGGAGGGCCTGGACGTAACAGAGGAGGACGACAAGGCGGCTTCAAAGACAAGAGTGGTACAGAGACCAGCAAGGAGGAGACTGTAACCTAGAGACTCGGGGACGAGCCTCCCTTAGAGGGGGGGTAATGTGACGGTGCTGCTTGCTCTGCTCGCTGCAGGCCACATGATATCGCGACTGGCTACGCCAGCCACGACCTAGCGCAGAGCTCGGAGCATGGCTAGCTCGCGCTCAGGCCATGCACCGCCCTATTTAGGGGCGAGCCCCCTTTGTACCTCTTCTCTCCTCATCTTAGTGTAGCTGAAATAGAGCCAACTTATCCCGTCAACCTGCATCCATGTAATGACGCGTGAAGACTGAGCCCATTATTACACTTATAAAGAATTATCTAGCTAAAGGAGACTTTAACCTAGGATTAGCAGAACTTATAAACTATAATAATAATATTAAAAGAACCTTTAAAAACTATAAGAGCTTTAAAAAGGAAATGATTGTAGTCTTTAGAGAAATTAATAAAAAAATAGAGATAATTTAAAAGCTCTAATAATTTAAATAACGTATATTAGCAGCTAACTATATAGCAGAATTTAAGTAAATTTAATTTTAACTAGACTAGATAAATTAACCTCTAGTTATAATATACTACGCAGGACTAAAAGATAGGATTAAGAATAAAATTTTCTAAGAAAAATAATCTAACATACTTCTAAGAATTATTAAGCAAGTAGTGACTATTAATAACTATTAGTACTAAAAAAAAATAGAAAAAGAAAAATAACACTAGACTAGTAATCTATACACCGTAAAAAAATAGAAAAGATAATTAAACCTATAAAGTAATAAAAATTAACTAAGTATTAATTAAGAATATATAAGTTAATAAATAAAAATAAAATAAATAAACTAAAAAATAAATAAATTAGTACGCATATAAAGTATGTCTTAGTTACAAAAAAAAATACTTTATTAAAGACTATAAATAATAAAGAGTGAATATTAAATAGACTTATGTTTAAACTAAAGCACTAGTTAAAATTACTATAGTCTAAATAAAACTAGCTAAAAACCAGATAACTAAAAAGACTATTATATAATAAATCTAGAAGAAGTAATATTAAATCTATAAAAGCTATATATACCTTAAATAAGAATATAAAATACCATATTAGTAGGTTAAGAATTATTTAGTAGAATAAGCTAATAATATAATTACTATTATATAAAAAATTACTATTAAATAATACTAGACTAGCTCTATAAAAGAAGCTAACTAATTCTATAAAATAATTTAATAAAAGAAAGGACCCTTTAGAGCGGAGGATCAGAAATTCAGATAATAATAAAATTAAGAAATAATAAAAGGTAAAAAGCTAATATCTATAATAATTAGATAATAAATTAGCTAGAAATACTACTAGATTTATAAATTAGAATATTATATAAAGAAATATTATATCACTAAGCACTAGAAAGTTATTTTAGGAAATAAAATATATAAGTACTAATAAGTATTACAGGCAGCTAGTAATAAGTAATATAAAAAACTTAGTAAATAAAAACTAGCCACGTAAATAAATAAGATTTATAAATAAAAATTAATATTACTTATAAGTTATGTAACCTATTACCACTCTATTAAATATCTAGAGCTAGAATGGGACTAGAATAAAAACCTAAAGAAAAAACCTACTTTATTTATTTTATAGATATAAGACAAAGAAGCTGCTGAAAGAACTATATAAAAAAAGTGCTAAATATATAGAGAAAAGATATATATTAAATAAGAATATAAATAGGCAGCTTATACTATATGAGTTAAAAAACTAATAATAAAATAAGTATTAAAATAAATAGCATAGAAATAAGAATTTAACACATAGTAAGAACTAATCTATATGGATTCTAAAGAAAAACTTTAAAACCTAAAGACTAAGAAATATAAACAGTTAGACTAGAATAAGTGCTAACTAGGATACCAATATTACTAAACTAAACACTATTAAAATAAATAGTTAGCTATAAAATTACATACCAAAGTAATAACTAAGAAATATTTCTTAGAATGGAAGTGCTAAGATTATGGAAAAGAAATAAAAAATAAGTATAAAATACTATTATAAAACTAATACTAACTCTAGTAATACTTTATTTACGGACTAAAAAAGGAAACACTAAAGAAATAACTACTACTTAGGAGTTAATAACTAATAAAAAATTAAAAGACTAGTAAGTAATAACTATACCGCTAGAGAGCTAATCTAAAGTTAAAATATAGAAATTATTACTTAACTATATATAACTTAGATAAAGACATGAAAGTAAGCTATATATAGATATATATATTAATAGCTTTTAAATACAAGCACTTGTAAACAGCAGGGCTAGTAAAACACTTATATTAAATAAGTAAATATAAAGATACTATATTTTAACTAGAGTTTTAAAAAAACCTGTAAGAGTAATACATATAGATAATAATCTAGTAATATTTAGAAAAGATCTAATTAATCTTGAAATGGAGAATATAACTATTAAGGTAGCAGGTTATATAAATAACTATTATATTAAGATTATAAATCTAGGTAATAAGGATTTTATATTAGGATAAGACTAGCTAGTATAATAGAACTTACTAATTAACTAGAGAATAAAGTCTATAAGAACTAGGAAAAACTACTATAGATAAATATAAGCTATAATATAAATAAAGAAAACGACTCTTTATAATACTACGTTTATTATATTAAATAAATACTAGAAAGAATTTAGAAAATAGTTCTTTAAGAAAGCTAAAAACTAATTACTAGAATATTAAGACTAGAACTATAAGATCACACTTAAAGAGAAAACGGATCTAAAACTAGGACTATTATATTAACTATTTATTAATTAACAAAAGAAGTTATGATAATATTTGAATGAAAATTTGAAAAAAAGATATATACAAAAAAGCAAGAGCACTATAGCATTACTAATACTCTTTATACTAAAAAAGAATAGTAAATTAAGGTTATGTATTAACTATAGATATCTTAATAAAACTATAGTAAAAAATTATTACCTTATATTCTTAATATTAGAACTTATAGATAAACTCAGAGGAGCTAAATAGTTTAGCCTTTTTAATATTAAGAATAGATATTATAAAATATAAATAACTAAAGAACACGAATGGATGACTATACTAAAGATAAAATACAGGTTATTTAAATACTTAGTTATACTATTTAGACTCATAAATGTACTAGTAACATTCCAGACAATTATTAACTATATATTAAGAAAATATCTAGACGTATTTATAATAGTATATTTTTATAACGTGCTTGTATACATAAATAGGACGCTAAAAGAATATATTAAGTATACTAAGAAAGTACTATAGAAGCTTAAGGAATATAACCTATATATTTAAACAGAGCAATATATGTTCTATAGAAAAGAAATTAAATTCTTAAAATATCTAATATCTTAAAATAGAATAGCAGTTAACCTAGATAAAGCTAAGAACGTTTTATTATAGCCTATACTAATAAATATAAAAGAAGTTTATTCTTTCCTTAGATTTACGGGCTTTTGCTGATAATTTATTAAAAACTACTTAAAAATCACAGCACCCTTAACAGAATTGTTTAAAAAAGATTAATAATTTAAGTAGAAAGCTAAGGAAAACGAAGCTTTTATAATTTTAAAAAAAATATTCTAGGAACCACCGATATTAAAGATATTTAATTTATAACTTTAAATAGAAATATATATAGATACATTAGACAGAGCTATAGAAGCTATTCTATTATAAATATAAAATAATAGATATAAATACCTAGTAGACTTTCTATCTTATAAACTTACAACTGCTAAGTTAAACTACAATATTTATAATAAAAAACTATTAGTAATAGTTTAAGTATTTGAAAAATAGAAATATTACTTAGAAGAAGCTAAGCACTAAATTATTATGTATTTAAATTACAAGAATCTAACAGCATTTATAATAATGAAGAAGTTAAATTAATAATAAATTAAATAATAGAAATTAGTTTCTATATTTGATTTTTGAATACTTTATAAAGTGGGAAAAGAAAATATAGTAGCTAACGCACTTAGCTAATAAGCAGACTATATAAGAGATATACCAGAAATCCATAATATAATACTTAAGTAAAGATAGAATGAATCCCTAGGAAGCTTATAAATCGATATTAAACACATAGTCATTATCAAAAACACCTGGGAAAAACAAATAAGGGAATTTAATAATAGACGACTACTATAGAATCTGGACTAAGAGACAATCTATATACCAGATGAATTATAAACTAAATTAATTAAAGACCAACATTCAGCGGAAATGCACAGATATTAGGGAATTAAGAAACTATAGAACAAATCAACAGACACTTCTGAATTCTAGGAATTTAGAGTAAGGTTAGGAAAATTCTTTTAGAATACATTAATTATAAAAAGAATAAAGCATTAAGATACAAAGAGTACGGACTCATGCAACCTATACCTTTACTAAATCTACTATAGAAATCAGTTATAATAGACTTTATCACGGGAATACCGACAATCACCACCTAAAGAGATCAATGGTATGACATGATACTGGTTATTATCAACAGACTAATAAAGTACGCTTACTTTAAACCAACCCATACGGAAATTAAAGCGGATGAACTGGCTATATTGCTAATCAAAAATTTGATCACATGATATAGAATGCCATGAGAATTTATCACAGACAGAGACAAATTATTCACGTCAACATTCTGGAAGACGTTTATAGGGCAACTAGGGGTAGAACACCGCCTCTTGACAGCATTTCACCTATAAACGGATGAACAAACAGAATGGACAAATCAAATACTAGAATAATACCTACGGATGTATGTTAATGAATTATAAGACAATTGGATTAACTTACTACTGATAGCTGAGTTTACATACAACTCTGTAAAGTCATCAATAACAGGAAAATCACCATTCTATATGAACTATAGTTATGAGCCTACGGCTTATTGAGAACCACAGAAACTGGATAAGGTATTAGAACCTGTAAGAAGGAAAGTTAAGGACTTATGACTACTTTATAAGGATATCGCATAGAAAATCACCTATAAAGGCAATCTTAGCAAACAAATTAGGGACAAATCTAAGGTTAAGGGACCAATCTTTAAGGAGGGGGATAAGGTTTTCTTAAAAAAAGAAAATTTAGAAACAAAACGACCCTTATGAAAACTAGATCACGTCAAATTGGGACCATTTAAGGTTAAACGATAAATAGGACCTGTGAATTATAAACTATAATTACCTAAAGATATAAAGATTTACCTAGTTTTCCATGTCTCTAAACTAGAACCAGCACTACGGGATGCCAAACTATAGATAAAACTTAAACTTAAGAAAGACACTACTAAGTATAAAGTCTAACAGATTTTGGACTACTAACGGTTTGGGCGTTAGTGGAAATATTTGGTCAGATAGAAAGATTACAGACCTAAGGATGACACCTGGGAGCCAATCAGGAACTTGAAGAGCAGTTCGGAGCTAATTGACCAGTATCACCAGAAGGAGCGGTGAAGGCTTGCTCTAGGACTGGGTCCAAGGCATAGGGAGAATACAGAACGTTCTATTCAAAACTAGAAAGAGGAGCGACATCAGACACTGCGGGTTGCAGTATGCTAGATTGACTCTAATGAATTTGCTCCTCCTTTATTGCGCGAACTTCATTAACTGAGGCAAGCTCACGCTGGAACATCTCCTTCTCCCGAGAATCTATTTAGGCTAACTGCTGATAGAGACGTAACTCTTAAGAGCGAGCGGCGACCGTCTCCTCTTAGGCCTGACGAAATTGGTCTTAGAGTTTCTTCTTGTCGTGATCCAACCAGTTCCATTCAGGCTGCGTCACGATAAGGTCACACTTTATGTTACGATCGATACATTCAGAACAGCGGCCTGAAGTAAGGCTTACCAGACAACGGCGATCATTGTCTCGACAGCGAGAACAAGGGGACGGCATGTGACGGGGTTCGTTACGGATCTGAGAAGCTAAATAGCGAGCACGTACTAGAGACGACTTAGGACGTGTCATCATTAGGAACCTGGGCAGGACAAAAAGGGAGTTGAGGGTCTTACAGTCTTGAACACAGAGCAGAAGACCTGCTGCCTTTATACTGCTTATGGAAAGGAGAAACTATCTTCCGGGACGAAGACTTGGAAGAGGGGGATAGTGTTACGGACGGTAATAGTAAGGCAGCTGCACCTGAAGAGCTGAGGGAATTGGCCATGACAGCTAATGAAGCTCTAGAATAGAAACGTATGTTCGAGCTGGAAAGGAAGAATTGTAAGCGAGCACGGGACGTATTAGCACAGGCTAAGGTACGAGCCAAGAAAAGAGGACAGAAATACGGAACCATGCCAGTGGATTGGGAGCAGTCACCCACGTGATGGGTAGAAGCCTTGGCAGATGAGGCAGATGAGGAAGATGATAGACTCATCTTCATTATCTTCTCTAGCAGTATCTAACATACTGCCAGCGGGTATACAATGTACGCATGAAGGGTTTCCTATAAATATGAGACATGAAACGGCTCAGGGATATTTATGATTCTTTATAGTTACTCTAAAATCGAGATCTTATCTCTAAGTTAAGACTTAAACTTAAGTGAAATAGTTTAATACTATCTTGTTAAATCTATTATATATCTCTTTTTCTATTTTATGATAAAGTATAAACTTCTATCTATTAAACCTAGGGCTATCTGTTCCAGATATGGAAAGAACTAAAGTTCTATTAGAACATTAGTTAGAGTAAAGTCACTAATATAAAATATATTATTAAATAAAGGCAACTCATAATACTATTATCTCTAAGCTTATTTAAATTAAATATTATATAGAGTTTCTATACAGACCGTGCGGGTCTCCTTATCTCTAGAATTTTATATATATTTTATTTATAACTTCTATATATAGCTCTGTAAGCTACGTCTTATAATTTACTTTATATTATATACTATTATTATAGTTACTAATCTTATCTGTACCCTGCTGCCCCCTAATAAACTATTTATAATATTTTATAAAATCCTTCTAAAGAAGCCTTTTTTATAAGTCTTTTTATTATATTATATGTTTATATATTAGCTTTATGTTAGTACATAAGCTTCTATTTAAATATTTTATTTATAATTTATTTTATTTCTTTCTTACTTTACATAACGTCTTGAATTATTACTTAGTACTATATATAATAATTAATTAATACTTCTTTTTAAGTTCTTAATCTTTTGTATATAGTATTTTTATAATACTATATTATATTATTATTACTACTATTTGTAAAATATTTAACTTTTTAAATACTTTTATTTTAACTATAAAACTTATGTAGTTATTTAAGAAGTAGATAATTATAATATAAAATACATTTACTAAAGTACTAAAATAATAATAAGTATGGTTAAAATATTAGTAAATATAATAATAGGAATTTATTAACGCTCTTTAAAAAAAATTATAGAAAGTTTAAGAATAAACTATATTTACTTCTTTTTATTTTATTATTTAAGTAATTACTACTAAAAAAGCTTTAGTAGGTGCTACTAGTTTATCTAAAAATAACTTAAGTTTTATAATTTTAATTCTATTTATAACTATAACTAGTACTTATCTCTAAGTTTTCTAAAATATAGTTAAGTAAGTAAAGTTAATTTTTACACTAAATCTTACTACTTTATTAGTAATAATAAAATCTAATTATTTATTTAACTTTCTAATATTTACTAAAAAGTAAAAAAAATTTATTTATTTTTATTAGAAAACTTTACTATAAACTTAAAGATAATATTAACTAATATTTTACTAAACACTTTTAGCTTCTATATACATACTTAAGACTAAAAAAAAACTTAATAATATTTATAAACTATTTTATAAATTAGAATATATATATAATAGAGTAATTAATTGCCTTTTTATTAGCTATATATAGAGACCTAAATAAGAAACTTACTATTTTAAATAAACTTAATTTATTCTATTAAGAATAAAAAGGCTTTTTTATTTACTTTACTAAATTTTACAAACTAGCTATTAATACTAAATTAAATGAAATTAGTCTAATTATATAGTTAAAAAAGATTATTAAATAATAAGCTTTATTAAATAATAGTAGGTATTACAATATTTAATATATTAAATAATTATATTAACTTAATATTTTTATATAATAATAATTTTTAGTACTTCTTTATACTATATTACTATAGGCTGTAATTTATATTATAATAAGACTTTAATATTATAGAAATTAACACTTTTAACTATACTCTTTTTAAATTAGCTAAATAAGAAGCTTAAAAGCGTAATAGCTAATACTTAAGTATAATAAATATAGTTATATTTTTTAAAACTACTTTATTTTTTTATTAGAACTTTAATTTATAAGTCTATTTAGATTCTAATAATTAACCTGCTTTTGTTCTTTTTTAGATTTAAATCTCTTTATAAATAAAAATAGTTTTAAACTTTTTAAGCTAGCCTATTAAAAGCTTTATTCTAAAGTTAAGTTACTTTTTAAGATATTTTTAATGCTAGATTTTTATTAATTATAGACCTTCCACCTAATAACTAATTTTTAAGACTATTAAGTAAATATTCTGTGTACTATTTAATAAAATAGTTTTTTTTATTTTATTACTACTTTAATTAATACTAGAGCTATTAATATAAGTTATATTAGTAAACTTTTAGTTTATACCTAGAAACTCTATTTTTTATTTCTTTTAAATATTCTTTATTCTATTAGTTTTAATAGTAAATACTTTAAAAAGAGTTATATTTTATATACTACTAGTATAACTCTCTATTACCTAAATTATATTAAAGATATTTATTTCTTTAAAATAGCTACAAAAAATTACAAACTAATCTTTAGCTAACTATAAATAAAAAAGTATAAAATTAATTTTAACTATAACTTATAAAAGTTGCTTTTTAATACTTTTTATTACTAGGCTTATTACTTATACTTATCTTAATTTCTAATCTACTTAAAAGAATATATTACTTATTTAAAAAATATCTTAGTAAACTATTTATTAAAAGCCTCTTATTTTTATATTATTTATATATAGTATACTTAAACCTGTTTTCTAAAGTTATTACTAACTATTTAATTTTAATATAACTACTAGTTAACTAAAATAAACTACTAGTTATAAAAATTAAATACCTATTTAAAGACTTTTCTAGTAAACTATTTTCTAAAAGACTTTTATTTAGAGATTAAATTTATATCTAGATACGTACTTAAATTTAATACTAAATTAAATAAAACCTTATTAAAAAGTTTTTTTTTATGATTTTAACAACTTTTTAGTAAAAGTTTTACTAAAAGAGTTTTATAAAAAATTTAAATTAAGTATAAATATTTACCTAATTAGGGCAGCTCCCTTTATATAAATAGCCTAAAAACACGAATATAAAATTTTTACTATTTTAATAGCTAATATTAATAAGGCTTTAATTTTAAAAATTTATATAAATTTAACTACTAAGGTTCTAGAAAATTACTATAATATTCTTAGAATAGTTTTATATAAAAAAGTTAATAAACTACTTGAATATTATCTATATAACTATAAGATTATTTTTAAAAAAGGAAAGTAACCTAAATTTAGACCTTTCTACAAAATATTTTAAAACAAATTAAAAGTTTTTAAAAGGTATTTTAATAATTATTTTATTGTATTTTTTAAACTAACTAACATACTAAGCACGTTTTAATAATATATAAATACAATTTTTTTTTAACTATTTCTTAATATATTCTATATAGCTTATTTTAATAAGATTTTAATTTATAGTAACTTTCTACGTGAATATAAATAATATATAAAATAAATTTTAAAAGCTCTAAAAAAGCTAGGTTCTAACTTAATATTAATAAATATAAGTTTTATTAAAAACAAGTTACTTATTTTAGGTACGTAATTTTAATAAAAGAGGTTAGTATAAATTTAAATAAAATAAAAAACATTCTTAGCTAGAAATTTCCTAAAAACATAAAAAACATAAAAGTATTTCTAGAGTTTACTAATTTCTACTAATAATTTATTAATACCTTTTTTTGTATTATGTTCCTACTTATAACCTTAACTAAAAAATAATTTAATTTAAATTTAATAATATTTACTAAATAGTATTTAAATTTTTAAAGTATGTATTTATAACTACTTTAATTTTCTAATACTTTAATTTAAAGTTATTAATTATTATAAAAGCTAATTTCTTAAACTATATAACTACTAAAGTACTTTTTTAGAGAAATAAATTAAATAAACTAAGACTTATTACTTACTTTTTAAAGAAATTAAGTTTTGTTAAAAGTAACTATAAAATTTATAATAAAGAGCTATTAGCTATTATATACTATTTTAAATAATAGAAACTTAAGCTAAAATATAATATCTTTCTAATTTAAGTATTAAGTAGCTATATGTAATAACGGGCTCAGTCTTTACGTATTATAGTATAAATATAAGTTAATAAAATAAGTTAGCTCTATTTTAGCTACACTAAGATAAAAAGAGAAGAGATATAAAAGGGGCTTATCTTTAAATAAAATAGTGTATAGCCTAAGTATAAGCTAGCTATACTCTAGGCTCTATACTAGATTATAGCTAGTATAGTTAATTATAATATTATATAGCTTATAGTAAGTAAAGTAAACAGTACTGTTACATTACCCCCCCTTTAAGAAAAGCTTATTTCTAAGTCTCTAGGTTATAATCTTCTTCTTACTGGTTTTTATATTACTTTTGTTTTTAAAGTTATCTTATTATTCTTTTCTATTACTTCCAGGTTCTTCTCTGTTTTATATGCTTTTAACTAAGTGTCTAGTTGTACTAGCGGTCCTGTTTTCTTTAAATAAGTTTTATAATAGTCTTTTATCTTATATAAAGCGCCTATAAAGCCTTAGGTATTATACTAGGTAGGATCTAGGTTATAAGCTAGCTAAAATACTTTATACTATAGTTAACTATAAAATAGGTAGCTATTAAGAATTTCCTGTACTAGCTACTCAGAATGCCTATTAATCTTAATAGATAATTTCTTAAGTTTAATTTAGCTAGACAGTAAATAAGTAAAAGCCTTTTATAGATAGTTTATATAAAAGATATTAAGTATACGTATATATAGTGGTAGCTTAAGGTAATAAAAGTATCCCTTTATGCCTATAATAAAATAAGGTCTATATATCTGCTAGTTAAGCTTCTAGCTAAATTAACTAGTAGTAAAGTTCTTAAGTGTAATATATATTTTATCTTCTATAAAGAAGTTTAGCTTATAGTGCTTCTTATTAGCCTATTAAGTCTATCACTTTTATACTTAAATAATTCCTTATTAAGTTATTTTTATAGCTAGTTTTATTATATTATATTAAGCTTTAGCATAGCTCTACACTTCCTTACGAGATATTTATTTATAAACTATAATAAATATCTTTATACGTTTCTCCTAGTCCTAGTGATAGATTAGCTAGTAGCTAAACTTAATTTAATAAAGTAATAAACTTATAGTCTTATATAACAGAATTACTTAAGCCTAGTCTATATAAAATAGCAGGTCTAACTAGTTATCTTAATAGTAATTAATAAATAGGCATAAATGCTGGTTAATGTACTAATTTAAAACCTTAGTGTTTCTGTTAGTTTAGAGATAATACAGCGTTAAGAGCTTTTACTTAATTTCTATTAGTTAACATAACTTATTTATAAATGCTAAGATAAACTAAGAACTATAGTTAGAAACTATTAACCTAGGTAAGCTAAATACTTACTAGATATAATAATAGTATATATTAGCTACCTAAGTAGTTATAATTATCTTATAATAAAATAGTAAAAAGTAGTGTTTACTTAGCTAATCCATAATAATAAAAGTACAGTTATATTCTTTTTTATCTAGAGAGAAGGATTTAAAGTCTATAGAGATATTTTACTATACTCGCTTAGAAATTAATAGTGATTTAAGTAAGCTTAAAGTCTTATTATAAGATATATAGCTCTATTTATAAGCTTTATATATAGCTATATAGTTATCTATATCTTTACTTATACGGCTTTAGTAGTAGTGGTTGCGAAATAACTTATTTATTTTTCTCTTACCTAGGTAAGCAGTCACCTGAGTAGTATAAATAGCTTAAATAAAATAAGTTCTTAAGAAGTATATAGTAGAGATTACTAGCTTACTATAATATATAAAAAGGTTTTAGTTAAGTTTTTATATTAAATAGTTACTAGAGAGAGCGCGCTCTTAGAATAGCTGTAGACTCTTATAACTATAATTCACCTTAATAATATAATCAATCAGTAAGTAAGGGTTATTTAGAAGAGATAAGACTATAAAAGTATTAGTAGTAACTATTTTAATTATATTAGTAGCTAGTATATCTTTTACTAACAGTATAGCTAGGTTATTATTTATAGTTTTAATAAAGCTAATGTTAATTTACTCTGCTAAAAGAAAGACACGTGTTTAGACTACTTTATTTTTATTTTTTTAGGTCTTTAGTTTCTCTTACTTACGTAAGAGTGTGTCAGCTACTATATTAACTATACTAAAGTAATAAGTAAATATTAGATAATAATCTACTATACTTATTACCTAGTGTATCTAGTGGGGAGTAAGCTTTTACTTTATAGAAAAATACTCTAACACGCGGTAGTTAGTTAGAATACTAAATAACTTTATAGTCTATAAGCTTATAAGCTACAAGCGCTATTCTTAAAGGCTATAAATTATAGCTAATATTTTTTTATTATATATATTATAGTTTATTTAGGGCTTATTTATAGTCTTAGAGTAAAAAACTATAAGTCACTAAAAGCTATCTTTTTAAAGCTATAATAGTACTTCTATAATAACTCTATTACTTACGTCTATCTCTATACGCGTTTAGCGGTAGGGTAAGTAGTAAACTAAGATATTATCTAATAGTATTAAATCTTTAGCTTACTAGAAAACTACTAGCTTGTGTTTGCTAAAGGCATATTATATACCCTTCTTAAGTAACTTAATAAGCAGTTAAATAATATATCTATAGTCTTTTAAGAAAGCTCTATAGAAATTATAAAATCTTAAGAAAAATTATAGGCTTTTAATTAATATAGATACTAGCTATTTCTGTATAGCAGTAATCTTCTTAGGATCCTTTTAAATCTCTTTTATGCTAATAATAAGGCCTAGGAACTTTATTCTAGTAATAGTAAACTTACTTTTCTTAATATCTGCTTAGAGACTTATGTCTTAAAAATATTTTAGTATTTAAATAACATGCTCCTTATACTACAGCAGGTCTTTAAAATAAATTAGAATATTATTAAAATAAGTAGTATAGAAGTTATTTAGTAGGTTATAAAACACTTTATTAATATAGCACTAGAATATAGTAAGACTATTATAAAGACTAAATAATAGCATATAATACTTATAATTCCTATACTAAGTATAGAACATAGTTAGGTTCTTTATATCCTTATTTAAATATATATAATAAAAGACTTATTATATATTAAACTTAGTGAACACTTTTACATATGCTAGGCAGATAAGAGTTTTCTAAATTAACAGAATTAAATAAGCGTCTTTCTTTATAATAGTATTAAGCTTATAGTAGTCAACACAGAAGCGCTACTTTTCTCTAGACTTCTTAATAAATAGTATTAAAAAAGTATATAAAGTATTACTATAAGTAATAACTCCTTGTTTAAGATAGTCATTTAGATAAGTCTTAATAAGCTATAACTATTTAAGAAATATGCTATATAATAAGCTTAATATTAGTATATTCTTAGTTATTAGTTTAATATTATAGTTAACACCTTCATGATGTGGGGGCAGCACATTTAAGTTCTTCTTTAAAAAATAAGCCTAAGTTATACTAGTATAGCTAGAGTAGAATAATTTCTATTTAATAAGCTATTAAAGTTTTTCTTCTTTTATAAGGTCCTTATTTAATTAATAGGGCCCTTCTAGTAAAGGTTTCACTAAAAAGTCTTTAAAGCTTTAGAAAAAAGACTTTCTTATAAGGTTCTTATAGTCCTAGATAAGCTTATCTACTTTATAGATACTAATATACCTTAGTATAGTTTCCTTTTACTATACGTATATTATAAAGATAATAGCTTTTATAATATTAATTTTAAGGCCTGCTTTAGAGAGGTTTTTGCGTGAGATAAGCTAAAAATAAAAAGTTTACTTATTTAGCTCTAGCTACTATCATGAGTAAAGCTACTTTTCTATTTTCTTAAAATTTTTTTAGTATATAATACGTTAGAATAAGCACTAGAGTAGCTTATAAGTATGCTATAAAATTACTATATTTATTAGCTTATCACGTCAGTCAGTATTAGCTTAGTGTAAGAGATTAATTTTAGTTAATAAACTTTATATTAGAATAATAATATTACGCTTATAGTTAATTAGCTTATTATCTAGCTATTTAAGCGCTTACTTTTTATAGTTAATTAATATACCTATATCTTCAAACAGCTTACGGCTAATTATAAGGTCGTGACGGCTAATATTACAGAAAATAAAGTAAATTAATAGGTAGTAGTTATCTAGTACTAGATTAGCCTAAAAGTACTTATTTACTTATCTATTTAGTCTATTATTATAGCTAGCTAGGGGGATAAATTTTATCTAGTAAGTTTTTATCTTAAGCCCTTTCTTAATAGCACGTATGTGCTTTAGATATACTAAAATAAAACTACTAGCTTTAATATTAAAAAAGCCGCTTAGCTTAATAGCTAGTCTACTAGTAGAAATATAGTAAAGTAGAGTAAAAGCTAGTTTACTAAATAATAGTTAATAAAAGTTAAATTAGTTAATAGCTTTAAAAGATAACCCTAGAAAAAAAACTTCCCTTAAAGTAAGTTTTTCTCTAATAGTTTCTTTATAGTAAGCTGAAACTTCTTGTTATTACTAATATCTTAAGGCGTATAGAGCTCTTTATTAGTATTTATAAGCTTAATTACTTTAGCTATAGCTTAAATAGATAGTTAGTAGTTTTTTATAAAGTAACTAAATTTCCTATAATTATAGTAACTAGCTAGCTTAAGGATAGATATTAGTAGAATAATAGTAGCTGCTATATAAGTTAGACACTTAATTTTTAAGTAAAACTATTAAATTAGCGGTAGCTAAGTTTTCCTAGTTTTTTTATTAATTTATTTAATAGCTTTCTTAGCGCTAAGAGCTAGCTCTTTAGTAAAGTCTTAAACTAAATCTATATACTTATTATACTAGTTATAGTACTACTATTAATAGATGCCTATTTATGTACGTAGAGCGTCTAGGAGCTTCTTATAAAATTCTTTTACCTATTAGTCTATAAATAGACTATATTCTTAAGCTAGGTAAAAAAAATTACTTTAAAATATAATAAAGTTAGTAGGGTCTCTAAGGTAGAGCTTCTAGAAATTATAGTAAGTATTAAGTTTCTTATATAGATTACTATATGTTTTTTTTAGGTAATTTATTATATACTAATAACTAACTAGCTACTTACTCTCTTTTATTATATATATAAGTATTAAGAGATACTGGTTAGCAGGACTCTTTGTATATATATATATATAAGAAATAATATTCTCTTAAGTAACTTACTTACTAGCTCTAGTAAACTAGTTTTAGTTAATATATACCTTATTCTCTAAAACATTTCTCTATTAATTAAAGATAACGTCCTTACTGTTTTTAAGTATTAGTAGATTAGGAAATTATGCTAAGTAATTATTATCTTAATAGCTATTTATAATAGACATAGCTAGTAGAGTAGCAGGTAAGTAGAGTAATACTTAAAAAGTTTAGTTACTAAAATCTTTTATATTAGAACTATTATTAGGTCCTATAGTAATATAGCTAGCCTAGTTCTAAGGGGTTTATAATAAAGCTATAAAGTGTATTTTCTTTACTAGTATTAATAATAGCGCTAGGCTAGCCTTTATAGAGAGGAAAAAGTATATATTATATATAAGTTTCTTTATCTATACTCTTAGTATCTTAATCTCGTTCTCTTAATCCGCTACGCGCTTAAGTATGTTATTTAGTAGCTAATAAAACTTAGTAAACTTATCTCTAGCCTTATTAAGCTTAGTTTTAGCCATATTAAGCGCTTTTCCTAGCGTATTAGTATAGTTATAATATATAAATACTTTAAAGTAGCTACGCTCTAGCTCGCTAGTAATTATCACTTAATTAAGAATTATTAGGGTAGAAAGCGTAATTTCTATTTTCTAAGGCTTATAGATATTAGTTCTCTAAGTAGTGCTTTTAATAGTAGCCATAAAAAGTTTCTTATTATATTACGCCTAAATATAGAGCTTCTTAATAGTATAGTCTTCTCTAATTATATTATTAAAGTAGTATATAATAGTACACTTAAGTAACTTAAAGATAAGCGTGTAGTTATTATTAGTGGCTATTATCTTAAAATTAACTCTTATCTCTAGCGTGAAGAGCTTTCCTATAGTTTTAATCTATTTATTTTTATATTTATATAGAGCTTCTAGCCCTTAGTAGGGTGAAGTAATTAGCTAATTCTTTAATATAAAAAAAATAAGCTAGTAGTGCTCACAGAGATCAGTTTTTCTAGTAGAAAGAAAATAATAAAAGAGAGGAAGAAAAGAAAAGGAGGTTTACTAAAGCTCTTATAACTCTCTTCTAATCTAATAGATATATTATCTATTACTATAGGTCTTCTAATTATCTACTAAGTTACTCTTAAGGCCTATTATATAAAGCTTATATAAACTATTACTTAGAGTTTTAACTACCTACCGCTATAGGGCTTTCTAGTAGAGATTATATAGTTAACAAACTAACAACTCAGCATAGTCATGTAATTAATTCTTTAGGTATAATTTTTAGTAAATTAAATACTTAAGTTAATTATATAGCTTAATCTTAATATTATGTCGCTATTATCTGGCTAAGTTAGAATAATTTTAGTGTAATATAATAACAGGCTTAGTCTTTACGTATTATAGTATAAATACAGGTTAATAGAATAAGTTAGCTCTATTTTAGCTATACTAAGATAGAAAAAAAAGAGATATAAAGAGAGCTTACTTCTAAATAAAGTAGTATATAATCTAAGCATAAGCTAGCCATACTCTAGGCTCTACGCTAAATTATAGCTAGTATAGCTAGTTATAATATTATATAGTTTATAACAAGCAGAGCAAGCAACACCGTTATACTATAAAAATTTATAGTATTTTACTACTATAAAATAGCTAAGTTAGTAATAAGTTTATTAAGTTAAATACTTATTTTAATTTAACTTCATAATTACGTATTAGCTTAGTAAGTAGAGTAAAAAACTAAGTACTTTTACTTACTATATATAAAATACTTTAGTTTAAGAAAAAGTTTGTATAGTTTAATAATAGATACTTTTCTACTCTAAACTATTTAATAAAATACTAGAATTAAACTTAATTAAAACAAATAGGTCTATTTAATACATTATTAATAATAAATACTTTAATAATAAGTTTATTTAAAAAATTCTATTACTAAAATGAAATAAAATTGAACGTTCTAAAAAGCTTTTTTTAAGTAAGTATAAAAACTAGAAATGTTAATTATACTACTACAACTAATTAAGAATACTAAATAATAATAAACTTAAAATTAAATTTTTTTAGATTATACACAATTCTTTTGTTAGCAGCTACTTTAGTTATAAAAAGAATTTTAAAATCCTATAATATAAATACTATTAGTTTTAAATATTTAAAATAATATGTTAATATATTTTCTACTATTATATTTATTAAAAATTTAAGACCTTTTATAAAAAGTATTATAGCCTTTTAAAGCTCTTATTTATTCTTAAGAAAAAATAGAAGAATATTTCTATAGACTTTATTACTAATTTCTTAGAATCTAAAAGCTATATTAATATTATAGTTATAGTAAACTATTTTATAAAATACTAATACTTAATTTTTTATATTAATATAACTACTATAAATATAGTTTATTTTTTTTATTAATATATATAAATAGACTATAGCCTTCTAAAAACAATTATATTAGACTAAGAAACATAATTTATTTTTACTTTCTATAATAAACTTTGTAAATAACTATAAATTAAACTCTAACTATTTTCTATATACTATTTAGAAATTAATAGCCAAATAAAACGAGCTAATAGTATAATAGAATAAGTTTTATATATATACATAAACTATTAATAAAATAACTAGGTAAACTAGTTCTTTTTAGTATATTTAAAGATAATAATACTATATTTAAATTTATAAAAGTTTTACTATTTTTAGCTAATATAAGCTAATACTTTTAAATAGGTTTTAAATTTTTTATAAAAACTTAAAAACGGCCTTAATAGGTGTTATAAGCCTTAGAAGTTAACTATATAATAGAGAAAATAGCTAATATTTAATAGCTAGTTTAAAAAGAAATAATTTAGACCTTATTATAGTATAGTCTTATAAAGACTATTATTTCTAAGCTTATTTAAATTAAGTACTATATAGAGTTTCTACACAGACCATACAGGTCCTCTTATTTCTAAAACTTTATATATATTCTATTTATAGCTTTTATACGTAGCTCTGTAATCTATATCTTATAATTTACTTTATACTATATATTATTATTATAGTTACTAATCTTGTTTGTACTTTGTTATTCTTTAATATTATATAATTTTATTTTTATATATTAGCTCTGTAACTCCTGCTAGTCCTATAAAATAATAATAAATTCCTATAATTTATATAGAAATAATTATAAGAATGGCTAGACTATATTATAGTTCTTTATAGTATTTATAAAGACTAATTATAGTAACTTACTGCTATTACAGCAAAGATAGTAGATTTTTATAAATAAATTATATTACTTAAAAAAGTTTATAGCTATTAAAAAAAGAAGTTATAGAAAGTTTAAAAATAGATTATAGACCTACACGTATAGCTACGGTCTAAAAGTCTAATATTTATTATTTCTATTATTTCTGCTTTTTTTATTATCTCTATTTTTATTTTTATCTTTATTTTTATTACTATTCTAATTAAAACTAAACTGCTTGTAATTATTTTTTCTCTATTTACCCTCTCTAAACACCTATTTAACTTTAATAGGTTTAATAGTAACTGAAATAACCTTTAATACTTTATAGTATAAATTTATATAAAAATAATTATAAATTAAGATTATTTTTCTACCACTAAATCCCGTATAGCTTATGTAAATAGATAACTTAAAAATATACTATATAAATAAGTTTTTTTATATATTACTAATAGTATCTACTATTTACTAGATTATTTTATAATACTAGAAATCTTAGAGTAAGCCTATAGAGACCTAAATTAAGCCTATAATATCTAATAAAATTTATTTAAACTCTACTAAAAGAACTAAGAATTTGGTGTTTTTCTAGTGGAATTTTAATAATTAGCTTTTAAATTTAGTCTATTTAAAGACTCTCTACTAACCCTCTTAGAGAATACTATTTTTAAGAAATTATAAAATATACTATCTTATAATCTGCTACTAAACTATTAGTACTATTTACTAGTTTATTACTTATAAGATTTTAAGAACTACTATTATTACTATAACTTAGTTGCTTTTATAAATAGCTATAAAACCTATAATCTTTAGCTTATAACTTAGAAGTATATTATTTTTCTATTAATAGCTGTCCCTGCTACTTTTACTGCTAAACTTATAAATTTAAGCTATTACTATTAACTAAATTTCTTAAGCTAAAGCTATAAGAAACGTTGTAAATACTATTACTATAATTTAAAAAGTTATTTTATTATCTACTATCTCTACTCTAGTACCTGCTAGTTCTGAAGTATTTTTATTTATATATTATTTAGTTTACTATTTCTGTTTTCTATCCGCCCTTTTACCTGCTTTTATACTTTATTATATTTTTTATTATATAGTCTAGTAAAAGTCTTAAGCTGTAGTTAAGTTATACTTTAGTTTTAAAACTATACTCCTATAAGATCTCCGCCATCATTATTTATAAAATATTAATTAAGAAAGAGCTTAATTTATAGTTTTATATTTTTATATTATTTACTAAATTAACTTTTATTACTACTAAATACCTAATATAGTTTACTAGCTATATTATTACTATTTATAGCCTTATTAATAGCAGAGCCGAAGGAGACTTTGTTGACTAAAATTAGACTATTTTTATAAACTTCTAGCTAGAATAGCTAAAGAGGCTATTCTATTTTAATATTATAAATAAAACTAAGTTCTATAGCAGACCTATTACCTTATATATTACTATAAGGCTTTATATTAATAACTATACTAAAATACCTGTTTATGACTATTTTAGGGTCGTATTTTATTATACTAGAAGTATACTAGTTATAATACTATAACCCCCAGATTAACTAAACTATAAATACTTTTATATTTATTAACTTATTTTACTATAACTATTATGGAATCTTATTTACTCTAGTACAGACTTATAAGGTTATCTTTATTCTATAGAAATTAATTTTTAAATCTTATTATAACTAGGAGGACTGTAGAAAGCTAAATGTCTACTTTATATTTTTAAAAGTCTATACTATATACACTCATTACGGCAGCTATTATTTATTTATTATTTTTATAGAAAATATTAAATAAGTTTTTATTATAATTAAGAATATAAACTTATAAAAAAAGCTCCCGTCTAATACCTGGAGATTTCTATTCTAGTTTTATTAATTTTTTTTTACTAAAAGAAGTTAAAAACTTGTTATTGTATTACCTATATAATTATAATATCTAGCTAATAAAAGAAAAACCCCTGATCTTTGGCTATTTATACTTAATATTCTATATAAAGCTATAAGTGCTTTAGAAATAGTTTAATAAAAATCTTTAAAAAAATTTATTTACTCTAGTAGCTCTCTAATTGTATTTCTAATTCTATTTATAAAATAAATAAATAGAGAACTCTAATTCTGCGTTAATTATTATATACTAAATAAGATTATAGTAAAAAACTATTATCCACTACCGCTAACTAAAAAACTATTAAATAATATAAAGAAGATATAATACTTCTCTAAGATTAATATTCTATAGGCCTTTAATAACTTTTATATTAAGACTAGCTAAAAGTAGCTTATAGTATTCTAAATCTATTTTAGCTTATATAAGATAATAGTAATACCATTTAGGTTAATAAGTGCTTCCGTAATTTTCTAATAGTATATAAATAATATTTTACAAGAATTCCTAGACTGCTTTTGTATTATTTATATAGATAATATTTTAGTCTATAATTATACTTATACTAAATATAAAGAATATCTTTATTTAATATTAAAAAGCCTATAAGAGGCAGGCCTACACGTAAAAGCGGAAAAGTATAAGTTTTTTATAACTAAAATCTAATTTCTAGGCCTAATTATAGGCCGTAATGATATCCGTATAGATTTAAAAAAAATTAAGATAGTAGCTAGCTATATACAACTAACCTATATTATAAATATATAAGTATTTATTAGCTTCGTAAACTTCTACTGTTATTTTATATAAAGATTTTTTTATATTACTACCCTACTAGTCCGTCTAACACGGAAGGATATATTATTTAACTAGGATAATAGCTATAAGAAAGTCTTTTAAAAACTAAAAATAGTATTTACTATAGCGCCTATTCTAGCGCTATTTAACTAAAAAAAAGAAGTTATTATTAAAATAAATATCTCTAACTATATCTCTATAAGAATACTATTATAATATAAAAATAATAGTATTTTATAGTCCGTCATACTCTTCTTAAAAAAGCACTTAATAATAGAGTATAATTATAAGATCTATAATAAGAAACTACTAGTAATTATTTACTACTTTAAAAAATAATAGTTAGAACTTAAGGGATATATCTTACTAATTATAGTAATTATAAACTACTATAATCTAAAATATTTTATAATAATAAAGTTACTAAACTGCTGCTAAGTCTACTAGTCTGAATTCTTATTCTACTTTAACTTTAAAGTTATATATTATTTTAGAAAGTAAGGTGTAAGGCTAGATTTTTTAACTAAAAAATTAACTAATTTATTATAAAAAAGAAATAAAAGGCTCCGCTATTAAAACTAGATTATTTTAAAATAAGAAAATCTAAAATTGCTTCTAGCTACCGCCTTACTTGCTATAACTAATTATAAGAAAAAATTAGTTTATTTCTCTAACCTTTTAGAGACTTTTATTTATAGAATTATTATAATAATTTATAACTAGCTCTGCTAACGCGCTGCTAAACTATTATTATTTATTAAATTTATTTTTATTTTTATTTTTACTACTACTATTACTAAACTTACTATTATTTTAGAATTTAAACAAACTAAAAACTTACTACCGCTAAGGATTTAGATTTTATTTTAGAAAGATTACTATACTAATTTTATAATTAACTCTATACTAACTAACTTATGGAATAGAAATTATAAGAATAAATACCTAATACTAGCTAAGTGTACTAAAATAGATGGATATTTATAATATAGAAAAAAACTCTATATACCTAACATAGATGAGCTAAAAGCTAAATTACTTTATTTTTACTATAAGAGCCCTATTACTAACTATATAGGCTATAATAAAATATATAAACTACTATTTTATAAGTACTATTAGTCCTATATATATAACTTTATTACCTGCTAACTTTATAACTGTTATATTATTACTATACTATTTTATTAAGAGAAGTTTATTAAAAAGTTTTAAAACTACTACCTATTCCAAACCGTGCCTGGAAGAATATGTTTATAGACTTTATTATTTATTTACTACTAAGCAGCTGTTATAATGCTGTGATGACTATAATTTACTATTTAATAAAAATAAAGTATTTAATTTTCTATTAAATAAACTATAACGTTAAAAACGCTGCCTGTTTATTTCTAATATATATATAAAAGCTTTATAGTTTACTGAATACTATTCTCTCTAACTGCGGACTCTAGTTTATTTCTAAATTCTAAAAGTATTTAAACTACTAGCTAAAGATTATAACCTTATTATTAACTATATACTATTTTAAGACTAATAGCTAGTTAGAATATACTAATACGGTTTTTAAGTAGAACTTATAGTTATATATTAGCTATTTATAAAATAACTAGTCTAAATAGCTATTATTAGCTAAGTTTATTTTAAACTCTGTCTATTTAAAAAACACTACTATTTTTTTATTCTTTATAAATTATAGTTTCTACTTAAGAGTTAAATTTGAATTGTTAGCTACTACCCACTTTATATAAAACTAAGACTTTAAAAAGTTTATAGCTAAAATATAAAAGGTTATAGACTACCTATATACTAAACTATTAACTATATAAGTTTATTATAAAGACTAGATAAACGTACACTACTGTCCTGCCTATTTATTCTATATAAAAGATTTTATATAGCTAAATGCCTAGAATATTAAGACTCTATACCTTATAAAGAAACTAGATTAAAAAAATTTAGGCCTATTCTAAGTTATAGAGATTATATTATTATATATTTACTATTTTAAACTACTAGATAGGCTCTGTTTTCTTAATATGTTCTATATTAGTTTACTTTATTTTACTATAATTAATTTATTATCTTACCAGTAGATACTACCCCCTCCGCTAATAAAAATTAATAGTAAGTAAAAGTAGTTTATTAAAGAGATTATTAACTTTTACTAGAACTACTATAGCCGTAATAGCATCTTATAACTAAAATATATAGCTAAATAAACTAGATATAATAAGTTAACTAAGACCCCTACTTACTGAATAGAGAATACTATAGATATAATTTAAGTATTCTATTAGTAGTATTTTAAGAAGCTTAGTCCCTAAAGTAATTATAAAAACTATAGTTATAAAAAAGAAAGTATTATTATAATATAGTTTTATAGAGACCTTTATTCCTAAGTCTATTTAAATTAAGTACTATATAGAGTTTCTATATAGACTATACGGGTCCCCTTATCTCTGGAATTTTATATATATTCTATTTATAATTTCTATATATAGCTTTATAAGCTACGTTTTATAATCTACTTTATACTATATACTATTATTATAGTTATTAATTTTATTTATATTCTACTGCCCCCTAACAGGCCTAAGCTCTTTAAAAAAAATATGTAAATTAGAAACAATTATTTATACCTAACTACTAAAAAAGAAATATAGTTTAGTTTAATATATAAAATATTAAAACTAAATAACTATTTAAAAAGCTAGACTTAAAGGCCTTAAAGAAATACTATATTTTTTAAGTAGTTTTTTTATATATATACTAACTTAAACTTTTTAAATTTCTAAGTATATACTTAGTTTTTTATGTATTTTTACTTTAGCTAGCCGTGCTTAAATTTAAATACTTTTTAAATTAATAAAACCTATTACTAGAACCTGTTAAAATTAATAGTAATACTAAATACTATATTAAGTAATTTAAAAAGCTATACTTTAATTATAAATAAAAATACTATAAATATCTTCCTAAATAAACTAGGTATAATAACCTAATATAATAATTTATAAATAATTTTTAAAATACAACTACCATAAAAGAATTCTACTTCTAGAATTTAAAATAAATCTATTATTTAAAATTTACTTATTATAGAATCTTAGATTTAAAAAGAGAGTATTATTATAGTAACTATTTATAATATCTTATAAGAGTTTTTTAAAAACACTTTTTTTTATAAGCTTTTTTATTATATTATGTATTTATATATTAGTTTTATGCTAGTACATAAGCTTTTATCTAAATACTTTATTTATAATTTTTTTTATATAACATTTTAAATTATTACTTAGTACTATAAATAGTAATTAATTAATACTTTTTTTTAAGTTTTTAACTTTCTGTATATAGTACTTTTATAATATTAATTTATTAACAAGTTTTAAACTAAGCTTTATAAAATTCTAAGAATTAAAAAACAATTATTAATAGTATTTTACTTATAAATGGATAGTTTAATAAAAAGAATAAATAGCATAATTAAGGCTTATTTTTAAGTATTTATTATATAAAACTAAGTAAATTAAATAAAACTCTATTTAATAACTAAAATTATAGTAAAAAAGAAACACTATTTTAACAAAAATAAGCCTATTCTTTGTTTAGTATAAATATAATATAAAACTACTATAAGTAATATTAAAATTAGGTATAATATAATAGCCTAAGATCTAAAAGCTAGTACTAAAGTAATTATAAAAAAGTTAAAAAAAATATATTAACTTAGTACAAGCAGCTATAATTAAAGGATAGTAAAAATAAAATAAATAAATTAATTAATATTAAAATAAAGCTTTGTAACTGTATACTAAAAATAAAATATAGTTTAAACTTAATAACTAACTTTTTATTAAATAAGAAAATAAGAAGCTAAACTAAAAAAAATACTAAGTATATTATAAAAAAAAAATTAGTTTGTACACTATAAAGCTAAATATATTTTTAAAACTAAACTTATTATTTTATATAAATAAACTATAGCTAGCTAATAATAATCTATTACTAAGCTAGTTTATAAATAACTTTTAGCTATTTTTAATTTAGGTAAATAACTATAAAAAGTACGTAGTATAAAATATTATTATTAAAATATAAATAAAATAAAAGCAAAGCTACTAGTTATAATATAAAGTAAAATAAAAAGACTATATATTAATAACTATAAAGCTAGTAAGCTAACTAAAAAACATAATAGTATTAAATTATTAAAAGAAGTATATAGTACTTTTATAAAAAAATATATATAAACTTTTACTAATAAATTACTAATAAGAGCTCTAAAAAAAGCTATAGTAAATAGAACTTAAAATAGACTTATAAAGTCTCTTTAGTAAACTCTTTACTAAAGAGCTTTTACTTAGTTTATAAAAAAATAATAATATAATAAGCTAGAGTCTAGTATAATTAATTAAAATAGTTATTTTAGCTTTAACTTTATATATAACTATATAACTTTAGTAACTTAGTAGAAATTAGCTATTAAGTATCTATAGTATATATAGTTAACTTTTTATTAAATTTACTTTATTTTTATTTAATTACTATTATTGGCCTAGATTCTTATAGTTATATTAATAAAAAATTTAATAAAAATTACATATTTATTTATATTATAAAAATTTTAATTTATTATAATAACTTATAAAATTTTAATTAAATTAAAAAAGTTTTTATAAAAATTACTATATATATTAGTAAAATAATTAATAAATATTATATATTAACTATTTAAAAACTTTACTAAATTATATAACTAATTAAAAGCCTTTATAAGTATTTGTACCTAATAAATATAAGTTATAAATAAGAAGTTACTACTAAATATAACTAAGTTAAACTTTAGAAAAAAAAATAGAATATAAATACATAGTTTAAAAAATAATAAAATATTTATATACTAGTTAAGAAACTAAACTTACTAAAAGCTTATAAAAATTAAATATAAATGTGATAACGGGCTCGGTCTTTACGCGTTATAATATTAATATAAATTAATAGAATAAGTTAGCTCTATTTTAGCTATACTAAGATAGAGAGAGAAAAGGTATAAAGGGGGCTTACCCTTAAATAGGGCGGTGTATAACTTAAGTATAAACTAGTTATACTTCAAGCTCTATACTAGATTATAGCTAGTATAGCTAGTTATAATATTATATAGCTTATAGTAAATAAAGTAAACAGTATCATTACATTACCTCCTTTCTAAAAAAAGGCTTGTTTTTAAGTCTCTAGGTTATAATCTCGTTCTTACTAGTTTCTATACTACTCTTATTTTTAAAGCTGCCTTATTATTTTTCTCTGTTACTTTTAGGTTCTTTTTTGCTTTATATGCTTTTAACTAAGTGTCTAGTTATACTAGTAGTCCTACTTTTTCTAAATAGGCCTTATAGTAATCTCTTATCTTATATAAGGCACCTATAAAGTCTCAGGCATTATACTAAATAGAATCTAGATTATAAGCTAGCTAGAATACTTTATACTATAGTTAACTATAAAATAAATAGCTATTAAGGATTTCCTATACTAGCTACTTAAAATACCTATTAATCTTAATAGGCAGTTCCTTAGATTTAATTTAGCTAAACAGTATATAAGTAAAAGTTTTTTATAGATAGTTTATATAAAAAACATTAAGCATACACATATATAGTAGTAGCTTAAGGTAATAAAAATATCTCTTTATATCTATAATAAGATAAAGTCTATATATCTGCTAGTTAAGCTTTTGGCTAGATTAACTAATAGTAAAGCTTTTAAATATAATATATACTTTATCTTCTATAGAGAAGTATAGCTTATAGTATTTCTTATTAGCCTATTAAGTTTATCACTCTTATACTTAAGTAATCTCTTATTAAGCTATTTCTATAGCTAGCTTTATTATATTATATTAAGCTTTAGCGTAGCTCTGCGCTTCCTTACGAGATATTTATTTATAAACTATAGTAAATATCTTTATATATTCTTTCTAGTTCTAGTAATAGATTAGCTAGTAGCTAAACTTAATTTAATAAAGTAATAAGTCTATAGTTTTATATAGCAGAATTACTTAAGCCTAGTCTATATAAGGTAGTAGGTTTAACTAATTATTTTAATAATAGTTAATAAATAAGCATAAGCGCTAGTTAATGTACTAATTTAAAATCTTAGTATTTTTATTAGTTTAAAAGTAATACAGCGTTAAGAGCTTTTACTTAATTCCTATTAGTTAATATAGTTTATTTATAAATACTAAGATAAACTAAGGACTGTAGTTAAAGACTATTAACTTAAGTAAACTAAATACTCGCTAGATATAATAATAGTACATATTAGCTACCTAAGTAGCTATAGTTATCTTATAATAAGATAATAAGAAATAATGCTTATTTAGCTAGTCTATAATAATAAAAGCACAGTTATATTCTTTCTTATCTAGAGAGAAGAATTTAAAGTTTATAGAGACATCTTACTATATTTACTTAAGAATTAGTAGTAATTTAAGTAAGCCTAAGGTCTTATTATAAGATATATAGCTCTATTTATAAGCTTTATATATAGCTATATAGTTATCTATATCTTTACTTATATGGCTTTAGTAGTAGTGGTTGTGAAGTAACTTATTTATTTTTCTCTTACTTAAGTAAGCAATCACCTAGATAGTATAAATAACTTAAATAAGATAGGTTCTTAAGAAGTGTATAGTAGAGACTACTAGCTTATTATAGTATATAAAAAGGCTTTAGCTGAGTTTTTATACTAGGTAGTTACTAGAAAAAATACGCTCTTAGAATAGCTATAAACTCTCATAGCTACAATTCACCTCAATAATGTAATTAATTAGTAAGTAAGAGTCATTTAGAAAAGGCAAGGCCATGAAAGTATTAGTAGTAGTTACTTTAATTATATTAGTAGTTAGCATGCCTTTTGCTAATAGCACAGCTAGGTTATCACTTACGGCCTTAATAAAGCTAATGTTAATTTACTCTGCTAAAAGAAAGGCGCGTGTTCAGGCTACTTTGTTCTTATTTTTCTAGGTCTTTAGTTCCTCTTACTTACGCGAGAGCGCGTCGGCTACTATGTTAACCATGCTAGAGCGATAGGTAAGCGTTAGGTAATAGTCTACTACGCTTATTACTTAGTGCATCTAGCGGGGAGTAAGCTCTTGCTTCGTAGAGAAGTACTCTAGCGCGCGGTAGTCAGTTAGGGCACTAAATAACTCTATAGTCTACAAGCCTATAAGCTGTGAGCGCCATTCTTGGAGGCCGTAGATTACAGCTAACATCTCTTTATCGTGTATGTCGTAGTTTATCTGGGGCTTGCTTATAGTCTTAGAGTAGAAGGCTACAGGT